>JAMWET010003063.1:0-235253 GCA_024036415.1 Prochilodus magdalenae
CGCATCTAGAAGCTGGTTACACAATAAGCTTGAAAGGTTAAGTGGTGCCAGTGTGTTTTCTAGAGTTAAGATTAAGAAACTCTCCTGCCCAGCTTTTTTGTCTTCCTTCTGACTGGGCACAGGAGGGTATACAGGTCGGCTTGAGGAGATGGAAGAGAGTAAAATGAGGAACAAGGAAACCGGTCTTCAACTTTCATACCCTGGAATCGTTTCACATGAACTCGTCAACCATGAAAACTTCCAAAGCCAAAACCGGAGATGCCTGTCCACCTGTTTGATTGGTCAAATATTAAACCATACGTGTCTGCAATACCTGACTTTAGCATGACGGGACAAACACACCACAGGTTTTGAATTGTCAAAGATTAAAAGTCACACTTGTACTTTTGATCATAATAGAATTTGGGGCCTGGACTGTGTATTGTTTTGGTTAGTACCCCTACGTAACCATAAGACTAGATTTATCAAGATTTAAACACTCTAGTTTGCTCCTGTAACCACCACCAAGGTCAGGGAACACAGAGAGCAGAGCAAGTTTACAAGGGAACTCCACCAATTATTCAAACCTTGCACTATATGAAATGGTTCAGATGTAAACAAAGTCATTCGGGGTGGTTTGGTGTGAAAGCCTACATTCTAGAGAAACTTGCCTGGTCAGAATTGTTCAGTGCGTGTTAATAAAAACGTCTAACCCAGACGTCTAAAGAGTTTAACGCCCATAAAATCGCCCTCATAAAATCGTATTCCATGAAATGGTGCGCTGCCTGATATCTGATACATGGCTTTATGATAGTTCTGTGTATGTCATCCATTTATTTCAACCTATTCATGGCAGAGAAGTAGAAAAGATTGGATTTATGATTTTACCATCAACAACAACATCATCACTTATACATATATTTAATAAAATACATATACATACATTTAAACTAAAGCTTCTCTACATCTAAACCATTTACACTGACTCTTGTCTACACCTCCACCTTTAAATTATGCTGATTTTTAATGGCTGGGGATTACAAACTAAATATCTTTCACTGGAAAATGATGCATCAGTGATGTTTAGGTTTACTTCAGTGTAGTGGCCAAATCTTACAGACTCAGATTAGCCTTACAACACCCTGCATGCATCCCTCTGCCATGAACTCGCTGAAATAAACAGATTCAAATACATTTGAACCAACACCTTCCTAAGAAACTATCATAATCATCAACATATACTGAAGCAGGCAGAATGCGTGTAGAGGCCATAGACATTCTCAGAACCCTCTGGTTCCGATCACCACCCACAACCAGAGTCTGTGAGTGTTTCTACAATGAACAATCTCCCATCAAACTACTCTGGATGACCGTTTACACCGAAAGCCTGAACGGTGTAAACAGGGATTTGGTGGAATTGGCCTTTAGCATTTAGTGGGGTTAAGACTAGGCCTGTGTGGAGGCAGGTGAAAGCCAGAGGGGCGGTTTAGTCCTCCTGGGAGGCTGAAGTTAGCTTGTGAAATGGTTCTACATGCACATATCGGTATTGGTGGGAGGTTCAGTATCGTGTTGGAAGATAGCCACTTTTGCCTTATTGCCTTGCTCTTTGTTAAGGTGAGACGTCACGACTGTGTAGTTACCTGATAACGGTGGTGAGGCTCTCCTGGAAAGACTTCGCCCCTTGCGGACCTCGTTCAGAAAGAGACCAGTCATCGGCACCTTGGGAGGAAAGACAGTTCCCCATTTAAATGTTCACAACAGAGACTCCTACGCGAAGTTTACCGGGATCCACGACGGCTGGGAGAGCAGTAAACCTCCGGTCACACCGTCTGTTGTGTCTTCGAACAGGCTCCTGTGTGGCTGTGCAGCTAACGTTACTTAACAAAACACACCGGACCCGCGACTAGATGTGCACGGAAAAACAGCCTAAAATAATAAATAACAATCCGGCCTTCGCACCAGTGAAACTCCCGTTAGACTATCTAAGCCCTGTAGATTTAATTACCCATGCCTGACATCTACTGTATGTACGGTTGTGGCCTGGTTATCCAGTCATGCGCAGTATTTTTACGGTGAGACCTCTTGACGACTCCATCTCTCCTTCTTTCGCTGTGTTTACAAACTGCTGGAACGGAAGTAGAGGAACTCCGCTGCATTGTGGGAAATGTAGGTTCCGAACGAGCAACACGGCCGCCAGCTGCTCACGATGATCACAAGATCACCCTTTCATACCTGAACACAGCAACGTGTGTTGTTTTTAAACATGGTAATGTATACATTTTTGATTCCTATTATAAAGATTACCATTTCACATCGCTACAAATATATACATACACCATACATCGCCAATAAGGTCAAATAATTGATCCAAAAGAGAGTCGACCATCTATCTATCTCTTTACATATCTATCTATCCTATCTATCTATCTATCTTAAATATCTATATATATATATATATCAGGTATAATTAGATAACTATACGACTAGATCTCTACACACATAAGATATATACATATATATAATATATAGATGGTTTAGATCGGGCCTGTTTTGTAACTATATATAGATGAGATAGATAGACATCGATAGAATAGATAGATAGCATACACACACACCATCACCACACAATCTTTGCTAAAAGTTCCGTTATAAAAATATAATAATAATAAAATTAATAATAATAATAATAAATAAATAATAACAACAACAATAAGAATACAATAATAATAAATACTTCTCACGCCATATACAGCCCTTTCATGTCACGTACAGTTAGGCCAGATAGAAAATTGCACAGGTAATAATACAACAAAGGAAACAGAGCATTAAATAACAAAACAAAAGACCATACAAATAGACAATATGATGAGCATGATCATTGCGCACAGAGTGTTTTAAGTTCTGAGGCAGGTTATAAGCGAGTATGTGTTTTAAGATCAGATTTAAACACAGAGAGTGAACTGGACTGCTTGACCAGTGGTGCGAGAGTTCCACAGTCGAGGGGCAAATCTAGAAAATGCTCGGTCGCCAAAGCCATGCAGGTAAAACTGAACATTTGCATCTTAACATGTGAAAACATGTTACACATTTTTGTTCATGAAAACGTTTGAATGTCAACTAAGAAAGTAAAAAATGTAAAAGTTGTGACTAGTTTACCTGTGATAATAATGCTAACTGTTTCTATCATTACCACTAATAATAGTGTGACATCAGAACATGCCTGTGTTGAACTCTGTGAACTCTAAGGGGGCAATATGAAAATTATGTAATTACTATGTAAGATTTTTAGTTTCCAACCGTGACTAAAATAATCAACAGGACATGAAGAGAAATGTGGCAGAGAAGTCCCTAGCTGTGAAGGGTTCCTCATGCTATAAGCAGACTAGCCCCGGCACTATTATACTGTCTCTTACAGTTAAGTCGAATCAGTCCAACCATCATCTTCCATTCTTATTATATCACACAGTGACCACGGCTAATTCCTAATCTTACTATTCTATATCGTAACCTAAGTGGACGTCTCTGAGTGGAGAATGCTCCCTATATACCGTTTGGAGAGGAGAAATGCCCTTTTTGAGAGTGAAGGGGATAAGTGTACTGGACCTGCAACAATTCTTGCTAGACTGGTAAAAGTAAACGGGGGACTGAGCTGGAAGAGGAGGGCCTGAGTGGAGTATGGATTTGACAGACTGTATTATCTTACATGTCCTTTAAATAAAAGAACAGTGTTCAGGTTTAATTTAGACGGTCTAGTCTTAGATAGTTTGTAATCTGCTATTCTCTGGATGTTGAAGGACTTTTATTCTGAAGGGTGGGGCTAGTTGTGGGACAGATGTGTGCTGCTGTGGCAAACTTCACAGAGTAAGAGTACGGTAGGAGCTAGTTATGGACTATATAATACCCAAGCTGATATCCTGATACCATTACGGACAATATTACTATGAAGTTGGATTTTCTGTTGATTTTCTACAGTAATGAAGAATATGAAGAAAATAATAATATAAAGTCTGAAATTAATATTAAATCATTAGTTCTCCTTCGTGTGCTCGTCTTGCAAAATAACATCCACCTTAGTAATATTCGTGTTCGAGTGGACAATCATCTTCAGATCATGTTCAGTTAAAAAGTGCTTTACATGTGAAATAAAAAATCTGAACGTGTATTAATTAAATTGATATGTGTATAGTTACATTTAAAATATATCCAATTAAAATGAAGCATTATATAAAGTACACAAGATGAAATAAAAGTCAGGAACAAGTGTATCTGATATTCTGCTGGGTGTTTTAGTGGTAGTGTAGGACGGCTGGACCATGTTATTTATAAGAGCCGTGTTACGTCTTATTAGACTTTTACTTGTGAGTCTTTTGATTTCTAGTTTACAGAAGAAGGCGGAAGGAAAAGTAGTTCCTGTAGTACATCATTCACAGCAGCATATTACTTTCCTTTTTATATTTTCATTGGGATATAGGATACACGTCTGTCATGCTAAATTAAAAAAACAAATGATATTAATATTTTTGTGCAAGAATCTATTCCTAAACGTAAACGCCAAGACTGGAGGTATTGATATTTAGGTATGATATTTCTGTCTTTTAATGTGATTTAATCGTCTTAATTATGGACATTGTGTCATTTGTAAATTAATATGGGAATATATATGTGCCACATGACATATGTTATGCTAGACAATCTATAAGGAGCACCACCGACAAATTGTTGCTAAAGGGCAGTTCTGTTGACTTTTCAAAATCTGGGACTAATGCTGTCCTTGATATGTTAACCAAGCCGTTCAGAGTGGTTTAATGAGAAATAGTTCACTTGTAGAGAAACTTCAACTCTGATTTCTTTACAGTGGTGGTGATGGGAATCAGCCCAGATGGCATGCAGATGTGGGCCACATCTGGCAAAGAGAAGGCACTGCTGGTCCATGTCGGCACTGTCAAACTGCATGCTAGCCACGGTCAAACTGCATGCTAGTCACTGTCAAACTGCATGCTAGTCACTGTCAAACTGCATGCTAGTCACTGTCAAACTGCATGCTAGCCACGATCAAACTGCATGCTAGCCACTGTCAAACTGCATGCTAGTCACTATCAAACTGCATGCTAGCCACTGTCAAACTGCATGCTAGCCACTGTCAAACTGCATGCTAGTCACTATCAAACTGCATGCTAGCCACTGTCAAACTGCATGCTAGTCACTGTCAAACTGCATGCTAGCCACGATCAAACTGCATGCTAGTCACTATCAAACTGCATGCTAGCCACTGTCAAACTGCATGCTAGCCACTGTCAAACTGCATGCTAGTCACTATCAAACTGCATGCTAGCCACTATCAAACTGCATGCTAGCCACGGTCAAACTGCATGCTAGTCATTGTCAAACTGCATGCTAGCCACGATCAAACTGCATGCTAGCCACTGTCAAACTGCATGCTAGCCACTGTCAAACTGCATGCTAGTCACTGTCAAACTGCATGCTAGCCACTGTCAAACTGCATGCTAGTCACTGTCAAACTGCATGCTAGTCACTATCAAACTGCATGCTAGCCACTGTCAAACTGCATGCTAGCCACTGTCAAACTGCATGCTAGTCACTGTCAAACTGCATGCTAGCCACTGTCAAACTGCATGCTAGCCACTGTCAAACTGCATGCTAGTCACTGTCAAACTGCATGCTAGTCACTGTCAGACTGCGTGCTAGCCAACGGTAGCCCACTTCTTTAAACGTGCATTTGGCCCGCCTGTCCCAAAGCAGATCTGGTCCACTTCTGGCACAGATGCAGCAGTGCTGCCTAGTGGTAAACTGTATATGAGGCTAAACTGGCACACATATATAAAAACTAATATGACTCTCAAGTTCCAAAACACAAATGGTCCACTTCTGGTCGAGAGATACAGCAGAGTTGCCTACTTTTGGTTTACGCATGATGCGTGTGGGCATACGTGGCCCACATCTTGCAACTGGAATCAGTCCCTCCAAGTGCTGTTATTCCATCACTGGTGGTGTATAAATATAACCACCAGTGATTTTATAATGGTAGAATAATGTTAAACCTGAAAAAAATAAAATTATTCCGGGGAACTATTTTGCCCTACAGCGCCCTTCATGTACTCCACCTCGATAGGGTAATGCATTTTAAGCCAGCCAAAAATTTTATCACATAAACAGCGTTCAAGGCAGCGTGTTCACAACCATTTCATGTAATACCAGCTTTCTGTGAGGGGGCTCTTAGTTATGAACGCCTGTTTCCCATCACCACCTGCAGCATCCACGATGTGAACTAGATAACTAAAGCGGAGGAGTCACCACGCTGTGTGCTGCTGGTCGCGAACAGCAGGGGGCGCTCTCGCCACTTAGGGACTCCGCGCTGCGAGAGACGCCGAGGAAGAGCTGAGACCATGAAGGAAAGCACTTGACAGACGCGTGCTGAGCTTGTTAGCTAAATAACCGCCCGCTAAGCGCTTATGATCTAATGCTTTACTCCGCTCCGAGTGAAATCCACCTTTATACGGCCACTAGGATTTGATATTCAGGACCGAAGTGGGCTAACCGGCTTGTTCTCGGAGTTTCCAGCCATGCAGATCACACTGAAGACACTGCAACAACAAACAATCCATATCGACATCGACGATGATCAGACGGTGAGTCTAACCTTCCAGGCTAGAGATCCCTCTACGCCAGCTTCTTGTTCGAATGTTGCCGTTCCACCTTAAATAGTGTAACTGCTGGACCCCTTAAGGTGGAACGGGAGCATTCGAACAACCTGGCTTCAGCTTCCTTTGCCTATTGAATTGAGTTGTTTGTTTAAAGGGGTCTTTACGCTCTAACCCACTCGTATATGGTCATTTTCATTGCCCCCCATCCCACCTTCTCGGTCCTTTCCTTGTGGTGCCTGCTGACACATTTACCCGGTTTACAGCGTTATAGAGACCGCCCACTGCTTCTCTGCTGGGGCTGTAACGATACACGATACTCGGTATTTTCAGGGACGATACGATACGGATACTCTAATCTCAATAATTATTTATGAAGCTGCCACAAGAAATTCTGAGAGATGCTCCTCTGGACTCCAGAGATTATTTGGTATTTCACGCATGTGTAGATGTAACAAGATCCAAAAAGGAAAAGAACATAAAGCATAAACTGGTTACTAGGTTCCTGTCGACCTATCAAGTCCAGTCAACAGTTATTTATTTAGAGGGTACCACTTTAGAATAAGGCTGCCTTTATAAAGGATTTAAAAATGGTTTACTAATAGGTTACTATTGGTTATTAGTTAGGTCATAAACAGTTTAAAAAATATTAATAAGCAGTTATAACACATTATTGAAAAGAGCTCCTACATATGATGCACGTGAATATGTATTGAAGCGGACAGGCTTATGTGGACTGATGGAAAAGACAAAGTAAGTAATTTTATTATGATTAGTAAACATCAAAATCTGAGTTTTAACAGTATAAATGTGTGTTCACTGTTAGGCTAATAACAAGTCACTGCTGTCCATCTTATTTATGTGTTGTAGCTGCTTATTAATGATTTTAATTTGTTTATGGCCTCATTATTAACCATTAGTAAATTTTTTATAAATTTTCTTTATAAAGGTGGCCCTATTTTAAAGTGACACCATATCGAGCCTCTTACAATAGATGATGCCTGAAAGCAGCTTCACAAAGAATCTGGTGTCCGAGCCCCCAGGGAGCAAGCCAAGGGCGACAGAGGCGAGGAAAAACCCCCTCAGTTAACAAAGTAACCAAGACTCAAAAGAGGAACCCATCCTCCTCGGGTCAACACCGGATAACAAGACAGCGAAAGAAAGGAGCGTTCAGTGTTTATAATAACACTTTCCCTCGGGACTAGTACTGGTGTGGGCTAATTACACCATCGTGCTTCGTTATACTGTACAACCCTGTGCTGGTATAATGACAAAGTTGAATTGAAGTTGAATTGAATCGTGTGCACCTCACTGCTCTTATACCCCTTAAGCCCCTCCCACAACTTGGAGCGTACCATCTATGGGGTTACCTGAAAGAGGCATGGGACCGAATGTCAGTTTCCACCGTTTACCTGGTCATTGATATATTATCCATCTAAAATCACGTTTAACACCTGAGCTCATCTGATGATCCTCATGTACACGTCCAGGTTTTACACAAAGCCAGCTTTATAAACCATATCAACCACCTGTGGCCCAGGTATAGGAGTTATAAGATGTAACTAGTGATGTGTCTGTTGCCTTGACATCACACATAATCTCATAATTATGACTCACTGTCTCATGGTTTGCTCGCTGTCCCGTAGTTTGCTCGCTGTCTCTTAATTATGACTTGCGGTCTCGTAGTTTGCTCGCGGTAGTTTGCTCGCTGTCTCGTAGTTTGCTCGCGGTAGTTTGCTCGCGGTAGTTTGCTCGCTGTCTCGCAGTTTGCTCGCTGTCTCGCAGTTTGCTCGCTGTCTCGTAGTTTGCTCGCTGTCTCTTAATTATGACATGCTGTCTCGTAGTTTGCTCGCTGTCTCGTAGTTTGCTCGCTGTCTCTTAATTATGACTCCCTGTTTCAATTATGACTCGCTGTCTCTGTTTACTCGCTGGCCTTTTAAGTGGCGGAAGAGGGCTTCTATAATGCGATCACTGATTCTGAGATTAAATCAAGATTAGATTTTCATTATTTTGTGTTTAAAATGTCTGAGCTCTGTGGACCTTTTATATAATTGTATATTATATCATATAATTAGATTAATAATTGCTGTATAAGATTCGATTTTTAAAGAATCGATCGCATGATCTTTTATTTTATTTAGATTTTCTGAGTGAGGTGTTTAAGACCCTTGAGTAGAATGGTAGTTTTCAGCTTTGAACATCTTCACTGGGCTTCAGCACAGCCAACAACAGAGCAGTTAGTATGGCTGGGAGTTCCTCCGTCATGGACGAAAGGCTAGTTTGACCTCGCAGCACGCTGTTTATCGCCCACAGAGCTCTGCGGAGAGCTCAGTAAACGGAGCACACTTCAGGAGACGTTTGTTCGGCACCTCCCATGTAAAATAATATGGCTGAAAATGCATCTAGGTGTGAAAGCAGGTCCGTTCAGACAGAGGAGGGCTTACTGTGGGTTATGTTGGAGGAGGAAAAAGTCCAGGAGGTCTACTCCGCAAGCTCCAGGCTGGTACACGCCGAAAAGTAAATTTTACCTTTTGGTTAATCATATTATATCAGAAATATTTACATTAATGGCAATGTGACTTACAAGGGTAATCATATTACAGGGAGGCCAGTGTAGTGTTAGGAGTCTTGCCCAAGGACTCTTATTGATGTAACACAGCGTAGTCACTTAGACCAGGACTCGAACCCCAGTCTCCCACATGGGACATTAACTTCCTGGTGGGTAGTGGTGTTATCCGCTGCGCCACGTTGAGCAGATCTGTCCCACCGTTCAGTCCATCTGTCTCTCTGCATCCCATTTAAGGCCAGTCCTTCTCTGAGTCGAGATAATTTGTGTTTACACACACATAGCATTTAACCCATCCCTGAAGGGGAAGCACCCCATACACGGACTCCATGGGCACACTTGCCCAGACCGGTGGGCAGCCCTATCCGCAGTGCCCTGGGAGCAGTTGGGGGTAGGTGCCTTGCTCAAGGGCACTTCAGTTGGCTCTGTCGGCTCAGGGAATCAAACTGGCGGCACTCCGGTCCCAGGGCTGGTTCTCTAACCTCCAACCCAAGACTGCCCCACAACCACCATCTTCAATAGTCAGGCCCCTTACAGAACCACCATTGAGCAGGATCATCACCACTGGGAGATCATTGTCAACCCGGCAGTAAGTAGGGAGGAGCGGTTTAGGGACGATGTCTAGTTTAGATGGGAATCCCTCTGGACCGTCAACTCGTTTAATCATTAGCCCCCTTCAGATAATAGTAGTTCATGTTTTCCAGACGGTCTGCTGGACTATCTTTTTAAACAAACCCGTGTGACTTGAGAGAACTGAGGTGGTGTGGTTGGTAAGCTAGGCTAGTTATAACCAACTCTCAAAGGTCTGAGTCTGGCAACTCTTTAAGACCTCGCAGTGCAGCATTGGTGGCAGATGGTTCACCATGTAGAGCATAATGCAGGCAGTAACAGCTGGAGTTTTATTTGATTATTAATGATTTACTTCTCAGATTTTACTATGAGAAGCACAGTTGTGTAATAATGCCCTTCTGACCAGAACCAGAACTTATTTTAAAGTGGACGTTGTCATTAATTTATTTAATACTTTCATGATTAAATCCAGCCTGAAAGTATTTCCTTCCGTGATTTAGATTTATCTATGAGTTGTTTTACATTTACATTTAAGGTATTTAGCAGACGCTCTTATCCAGAGCGACTTACAACCGTGCTTAGTGTTCCACTGGACAATATTCCAGCTAGTACAGGAAGCCTAGTACAGTGTCTGAGCTCACCATGAGTGAGAGGAGGAGAGGAGAAAAGGGTGTTATAAGTGCAACACAATACACACAACTTACACCTCTACTAGAGCTCACTCAAGTGTTTTCTGTTGAAGGAGAAATAAAGAAGTAGCTGGTCCTCTTAAGAAGGTGGCAGTTTTTAATTGTCAGATTTATTTAAAACTTTTAATTAGTTTATTCATTTACACAGCATTTTTAGTGTCTAAATTAAACAATTTTTAAAAAATTATGAATAATAAATGGGGCTAGAAGAGCTGGAATCCCTCTGGACTACTAGAAGAGCTCCTTAACAGAAGTACATGTGAGCTGCTGGCCTCATTACTCCACACATCCATATGGCTTATAAATATTATATACGTTTCAGTTTAGATATTACATCATTCGCTGTCCCGTAGTTTACTTAATTATGACTTGCTGTCTCATAGTTTGCTCGCGGCAGTTTGCTCGCTGCCTCGTAGTGTACTCGCTGCCTCGTAGTGTACTCGCTGTCTCGTAGTTTGCTCGCTGTCTCGTAGTGTACTCGCTGTCTCGTAGTGTACTCGCTGTCTCGTAGTGTACTCGCTGCCTCGTAGTGTACTCGCTGTCTCGTAGTGTACTCGCTGTCTCGTAGTGTACTCGCTGTCTCGTAGTTTGCTCGCTGTCTCGTAGTTTGCTCGCTGTCTCGTAGTTTGCTCGCTGTCTCGTAGTGTACTCGCTGTCTCGTAGTGTACTCGCTGTCTCGTAGTGTACTCGCTGTCTTGTAGTGTACTCGCTGTCTCGTAGTTTGCTCGCTGTCTCGTAGTGTACTCGCTGTCTTGTAGTGTACTCGCTGTCTCGTAGTGTACTCGCTGTCTCGTAGTTTGCTCGCTGTCTCGTAGTGTACTCGCTGTCTCGTAGTGTACTCGCTGTCTCGTAGTGTACTCGCTGTCTCGTAGTGTACTCGCTGCCTCGTAGTGTACTCGCTGCCTCGTAGTGTACTCGCTGTCTTGTAGTGTACTCGCTGTCTCGTAGTGTACTCGCTGTCTCGTAGTGTACTCGCTGTCTCGTAGTTTGCTCGCTGTCTTGTAGTGTACTCGCTGTCTTGTAGTGTACTCGCTGTCTCGTAGTGTACTCGCTGTCTCGTAGTGTACTCGCTGTCTTGTAGTGTACTCGCTGTCTCGTAGTTTGCTCGCTGTCTCGTAGTGTACTCGCTGTCTTGTAGTGTACTCGCTGTCTCGTAGTTTGCTCGCTGTCTCGTAGTTTGCTCGCTGTCTCGTAGTTTACTCGCTGTCTCGTTATTATGACTCGCTGTCTCGTTATTATGACTCGCTGTCTCGTTATTATGACTCGCTGTCTCATAGTTGGCCTTTTAAGTGGCGGAAGAGGGCTTCTATAATGCGATCACTGATTCTGAGATCAAATCAAGATTCGATTTTCATTATTTTGTGTTTAAAGTGTCTGAGCTCTGTGGACCTTTTATATAATTGTATATTATATCATATAATTGGATTAATAATTGCTGTATAAGATTCTATTTTTTAAGAATGGATCGCATGAATTAAAAAAAAAAATTTTTTTTTTTTAACAAAAGTACACGTGAGCTGCTGGCCTCATTACTCCACACATCCATATGGTTTATAAATATTATATATGTTTCAGTTTAGATATTACATCACAAACGTGGTGGGGGTTTACTGACGTTTAAAAGCTCAAAAATGTATAGAGTTTTTATGATTCTGAGGCTTTCTTAATGAGGTTGAAACCATCACTGAATTTCATAGAAACGGTGTGCTAGATAATATGACGAAATGGAACAAGTCAGATTTGACCGACAGGGTGATTAATTTCTCAGTAATAAGTCCGGACCTGTTTTCTCTGTAACAACAACACTTGCGTAACTTACTTTGGTTGGCACCTGAAAAGTGAACATAGTAGGGCCATGTGAAAGCTTCACGCTGATGAGTCAAATGTGATTCCCGGTAGAGTTGGTTAAGGCCCTAGAACGTAGGCCACCAGATTAGTTGTGGTCACGGTGTCATGTACAGACACATCGTTGGTCTGACTCGCATCTAAAACTCGTCAAAATAGTGTTTTCAAGGCTTGAATTAAAGGTGCAGTTGTAGTGATTTGAAAAATGCACAAATAATTTTCAGCTTGGGAGTTTTGTGTCCACTCACTGTCCTCTTCATTAGACACTCTTATCTTGTTGTTCCACCTTGAAGCTGTAGCACCAGAGACAGATGGTATTAGTCATCCGCTAGTTCTTCCCTGGTCATCAGATTCGGTTTCTAACCAAGGATGCTGGCTGGATATTTTTGGTTGTGGACCACTGTAGGGTCAAGCATGCAAGTGCCTTTGTATCTCAGTGCTTAGCTGTAGTATTGACAGGGTGCAGAGTTGTTGGAAGAAGGCAACAAAGGCAAATTCTTATTGTACCTGTAAGCCCTGTAGCTCTCATCATGGTCTAATTACAGGGATAGTGCTGCTGAACCTGGGTTCAGTTTACTGAAGTCTGCTTGTCCACCACAGTGCACGTAATAATTCTGCATGAACTGAAACTGAAGGGAATCTTCTTGTGTCTGCTGTGTTGTCCCTCTTCCCAGGTGAAGGCCCTGAAAGAAAAGATAGAGGCAGAGAAAGGCAGGGACAGTTTTCCAGTTTCGGGACAGAAGCTGATCTATGCAGGAAAAATTCTGCAGGATGATACGCCAATCAAAGAGTACAAAATCGACGAGAAGAACTTTGTTGTTGTCATGGTATCAAAGGTAAGAGCTTAAACTTTGTTCAGACTTCATTAGCAGATCTGCATCTATACCAATCAGCCACTTCATTAAGCACACCGCTTTCTATCCACCCAATTTGTCCAGTTGTCCATCAGCTCCCAAGACTATATAGGAGCACTGTGTAGTTCTACAGGTACAGACTGTAGACCCTCTGTTTCTCTGTATACTCTATTACCCTGATCTTCAATGGTCAGGACCCCCACAGGACCACCACAGATGTAATCAGTCTGTCAAGCCGTGTTTGGTGTCCAAAGTTTTCCAGTAAGCATTTTGCACACTGCATGGGTAAACCAATACTCACTTCTCACACACTGGACCAGAAATGGACCGAAAATGGACCAGAAATGGGCCAGAAATGGGCTAGAAATGGACCAAAAAATGGGCCAGAAATGGGCCAGAAATTGGCTGAAAATGGGCCAGAAATGGGCCAGAAATGGGCTAGAAATTGGGCCAGAAATGGACCAAAAAAGGACAAAGTGCAGACAAAATCAGACATCAGGACAGCTGCTGCCACTGATATTGGCTGTGTAACCTGTTTGAATCCGTTGTTACACATTGACTCATGCAGTGTCAGAAACCACGTCAACATAAAGTCTGTTTGAGGTTGTGTAAATCCGGTGTGATTGAGTTAGACATGCAGTTTACACAGTGCTAGATAATAAGCGTCCATCACACTATATCACTATAATGGACTTCATTAGCTCCGGTGCAAAACAAAAAGGTCTTGGCTGATGGACTACAGTTGGAGTAAGGGGAAAGCTGTAAGTGTGAAGTTGATTATTCTTCAAACTACAGACAAACTGTAACACTGGGATAAGGACTAGACCTGTGCTAGTATTCTGCAGCGCTCTGTAGCTCGATATGAAGCCCTCATTGTAACGCTATTGTGGACCTGAAGTAAATTAGAGATGCAGGCCCACACGTACAGCACAGTCATAGCACGACAGAGGGAGGAGCGGTCACGGGAAAAAACGAGGGATGTCACAAATACATGTACAGGCCTGTTTGCATCTTGCACCAAAGTAAAGTGATTTCACTTCCCAGCATGAAGTTGGATTACTATCAGATCACTCATGGCGGTGTCTAAGCCAGGGGTTCCCAGCCTGGTCCTCAGGGTTGTTACAAGCTTCAGTTGTCTGTGTATAGACTGGAGCTGTGTAGCACCAAACCATCAGCCTGATACTAGTTTAGCATTGTAACAGCAAGTAACAAGCAAGTGGCTACTCAAGAGCTTCTAACAAAGTGTAGACTCCCACATTGTTTGGAGGACGAAGAATGATGAGTACTATCCCCAAAACACCATCCCTACTGTGAAGCATGGGGGTGGAGGCATCATGCTTTGGGGGTGTTTTTCTGCACATGGGACAGGACCACTGCACTGTATTAAGGAGAGGATGACCGGGGCGATGTATTGCGAGATTTTGGGGAACAACCTCCTTTCCTCAGATAGAGCATTGAAGATGGGGCGTGGCTGGGTCTTCCAACATGACAGTGACCCAAAGCACACAGCCAGGATAACCAAGGAGTGGCTCCGTAAGAAGCATATCATGGTTCTGGAGTGACCTAGCCAGTCTCCAGACCTAAACCCTATAGAAAATCTTTGGAGGGAGCTCAGACTCCGTGTTTCTCAGCGACAGCCCAGAAACCTGGCTGATCTGGAGGAGATCTGTGTGGAGGAATGGGCCGAAATCCCTGCTGCAGTGTGTGCACACCTGGTGAAAAACTACAGGACCTCTGTAACTGCAAACAAAGTCTACTGTACCAAATATTAACACTGATTTTCACAGGTCTTCAAATACTTATTTGCAGCAGTAACACACAAATAAATTATTAAAAAATCAACATTGTGATTTCCAGGGTTGTTTTTTTTAGATCCCTCCATGATTTCTAAGTGGGAGAACTTGCAAAAAAAAAGTCGCAGGGTGTTCAAATACTTATTTTCCTCACTATATATATATAATATATATATATATAATATAAAAGTTTTAGTGTTCTTGTTAAAAGAATATTGACATTAATAATGATAACATTGATTTCATGTTATTCCTTGTTATTCATCCCACCAACAGCCAAAGCCTCCACCAGCACCTGAGCCACCAAAGTTTGTTTCCACAGCGACACCTTCCTCCTCCTCTTCTGCTCCCCCTGAACCCTGTTCAGCAGCTTTTCCGATCCCCCCTGATGAGGAAACTCTACCGAATGATCCCCCCGCTACAGTTTCACCGACACACAGCCCAGAACCGTATGCGCTTTACCATCACTATTACTATTGTAGTTATATAATTTAATATTTTTATAATTTTATATTATACTCTCATTCTCTCTTTCTCTGTCTCTCTCTTTCCCCCTAGTGTTGGTGAGGAGGATACTTCAGCAATAGGTAATAACTTGCTAGATCTATAAGCACAGAGCTGAAGGGAAACACGATAAAGCGAAGTTGCATGTTAACCGTTTCAGACCCACTTTTATTATGTGTATGTTGCTG
This sequence comes from Prochilodus magdalenae, assembly GCA_024036415.1. Taxonomy (NCBI): domain Eukaryota; kingdom Metazoa; phylum Chordata; class Actinopteri; order Characiformes; family Prochilodontidae; genus Prochilodus; species Prochilodus magdalenae. The sequence goes on from JAMWET010003063.1 coordinate 15,648, forward strand.
TGACAGAAACGGAGTACCAGACTATGTTAACACGCATCATGTCTATGGGCTATGAGAGGGAGAGAGTGGTGGCCGCACTGAGGGCCAGTTTTAATGACCCTCACCGCGCTGTGGAGTACCTGCTTAATGTAAGTGATTTCTGCTCAGGCTTTCATGCCAGCCCACACCACACCGATACATGCTCCGTGACACAGGGTGTAACATTTTGAAAGTCAGGTACTTCTCATTTTAAGCCACTTCTCTAAAAAACCCCAAAAAAACCCAGCAGTGCTTTTGTAGTCCTGCTAAAGACCTTAAGGCTGTCCTGCGTTTCAGGTGTAGCAGAGAATATCGACTATGCTAAATGTCGTGACTATAAAGCATCTGGGCCCTGATTGTTCAAAGAGTGGGCTCCTGTCCCAGTTTCAGTAGAGCTTTAAAAAAAAATCACTTGACTTATTGGTCCCCCTGCTGGACAAGAACATTGTGGAGCTGATTTGATCAAATAGATGCTAAAATTTCTAACTTTTAACACAGTTAAGAGACTCTAATAACCAACAGTTAGCATGTAAGGTATTATAAAATCATGGATTATTCTTCATTAGTTAAATAAGCACTCTTCTGTTGAGATATATATATAATATATATTATATATATATAGGTATTATATAATATATATGGATATATTATATATATATTATATTATAACACCGAATCAACGTCACCAAACACTGCAATATATATCTATATATATATATAGATATAGATAGATATATATAGATAGATAGATAGATAGATAGATAGATATATATATATATATTGCAGTGTTTGGTGACGTTGATGTCGTGTTAAGGACAGTGGTCATAACGGTCTGTGTGCATGTAGCCGTCTGCCAATGGCGCTGGCACTCACAGGATGACTCATGGAGGGCTTCGGTGCTTGCTGCACGTCCAAAATCCACACAACGGGTATGGCATGCAATACGTGGATATCACCATCCCTCTTCCCGCAGCGCTAACATGTGACCCCTCTCAAACTCTTCCAGCAGCTCTTTCCTTTAGGCTCTTCTTTGAGGCATACTTCAGCTTAGGATGCTACCAACCCAACAGCACAGAAAGGGGGTCAGAATGGAAAGCACATGCAACAGGACACGCTTATGGTGTCAGTCAGGCACAGCGATAAGGCCCATCCCTGCTTACGCCACACGTGTAGCCAAGTGTGAGACCCGAATCATTCGCATGTCGCATGACTTTATACCTACCCACCCAGGTTCCATTCCAGGCATTCCTTGGGGGTGCAACTTTTTTTTCAGGATGAGAATAGGTGCTATTAGCTTTTTGTTTTATTTATTTATTGCACGGTCTACATATCATTAAAACAAGGGATGCTCCCCAAACATTTACAACCATTAATGTAGTGTCATTTTAAAATAGGTGCTATTAGCTTTTATTTATAGTTAGCAAAATGAAACATTTTTGGCCAAACTCCTTAAGAGTGGCTTAATTTCAAGATATATATTACAAACCACTTTCATGAGATACACAAGTATATATGAAATAGAGGTGGGTGGTATGAGAGACGTATGAGATCGAGATATAATAATGAAGATATAATCCAGTTGGAACAGGACAGCAGCGATGAAATATACATTTACTATATACACTCATCCTGAAAAAAAAAGTTGCACCCCCAAGGAATGCCTGGAATGAAACCTGGGTGGGTAGGTATAAAGTCATGTGACATGCGAATGATTCGGGTCTCACACTTGGCTACGCGTGTGGCGTAAGCAGGGATGGGCCTTATCGCTGTGCCTGACTGACACCATAAGCGTGTCCTGTTGCATATGCTTGGTAGCATCCTAAGCTACAGGGGTTGGACAATGAAACTGAAACACCTGTCATTTTAGTGTGGGGGTCTCATGGCTAAATTGGACCAGCCTGGTGGCCAATCTTCATTAATTGCACATTGCACCAGTAGGAGCAGAGTGTGAAGGTTCAGTTAGCAGGTAAGAGCACAGTTCTGCTCAAAATACTGCAATGCACACAGCATTATGGGTGACATACCAGAGTTCAAAAGAGGACACACTGTTGGTGCACGTCTTGCTGGCGCATCTGTGACCAAGACAGCAAGTCTTTGTGATGTATCAAGAGCCACGGTATCCAGGGTAATGTCAGCATACCACCAAGAAGGACGAACCTCCACCAGCATCACGTAGTGACCTGGCCACTGTCCTGCAAGAAGAATGGCCTAAAATCCCTCTGACCACTGTGCAGGACGCAGTATATGTCATTCCCAAGACCAACTGACGCTGTATTGGCCGCAAAAGGAGGCCCTACACCATACTAATAAATGATTGTGGTCTAAAACCAGGTGTTTCAGTTTCATTGTCCAACCCCTGTATGTATAGTATGCCCCAAAGAGGAGGCTGAAAGCAAAGAGCTGCTGGAAGAGTTTGAGAGGGGTCACATGTTAGCGCTGCGGGAAGAGGAATGGTGATATCCACGTATTGCATGCCATACCCGTCGTGTGGATTTCGGACGTGCAGCAAGCACCAATGCCCTCCATGAGTCATCCTGTGAGTGCCAGCGCCATTGGCAGACGGCTGCACGCAGACCGTTATGACCACTGTCCTTAACACGACATCGTTACCAAACACTGTAATGGTGTCGTACCAGACTGTCATGGAGTCTCAGAATGGCATTGTGATTGCAAATGTGTGGGATACTTGGTTATGTGCCCACTTGATTTAATAAGAGTGTTGTCAGAATAGGACCGGACCACTCTTTAAGAACTTCCTGTCCATCTTATCCCACTTCTCCACAAACTGGGTCCACCTTTCAGTCCTGTGTGCCTGTTACTGTTTAGTTCCTCTTCAACATTTGGATTGAAGTCCTGGGGGTAGCCAGTCAAACTGGTGTTGAAGAAGCCATGTAAAGACACCTGGGCTTGTCATCCTGGAATGTTGGGGTGCCAGTGTTGGACTTGAACAGTGAGCTGAAAAAGGTTCGACCCTGGCAGGGTTGGGGCTCATATCAAGGCGGTTGGCCTTGAAGAGTATTGGAGAGGAAATGATCCGTGGGACTAGTTTCTTTATCTGGGGAGCTGTTGCGCAAGGCTCCTGACACACTTCTGACTGTGCTTAAATGTTTTCCCAGGGTATTCCTTCAGTCCCCGTGCAGGAAACCACCCCAGCTCCTGCCCACATGCCTGGCTCAGATATACACTCAGCTGAGGGTGAGTCTGTCACAAATACTTCCTCATGGTGAATGGCGCGTTGTGGATTGAACCAGGTACAGAAGTTGACACCATACCGTGCCAAAGAGCCTCGATGTTAAGAAACATGAGTCAGTATAAAACTCATTATTACAACATTAGTACATTGATAAAGCATTACTAGAACCAGGTTTCATTCTGTGGAGCTTCAGATAGGCCTTCCTGGAAAATATTGCCTCATATTTTTGAACCGTAAGAGCCAGAACCCAGACGCATTTCCCCAGGAAAACGATGACGGATCGGTTCAGATTTCACAAGATCGATGCCGTTATGACAAAGAGGTCTGTTTTGGTGTCAAAATACCGGCAATATGTTTCAACAAACATTTCCTAACTTGTATTTCATCCTGTTGTCCTAGAAGTGGGGTCAAAATGGGTGAAATGACATTTAGAACATGTTATCAAAGCATTAACGTGGTTAAATGAGTTGGAACAGACCTTTATCAGTACAAAAAACGAGATTTTAAAATGATCTAGTTTTGTCTCCATCTGCGCTAACCAAGCACATTGCCATTTAGTAAATGAGGTCACATGTATACAAGTACAGGAACGGTCATGTGACTAGGTCACTTGGAGTGAAGGATAAAACTGTATAAGGAACATTCCAGAGTTTTTAAGGGATATCGGCACATACGGATCCCAAGGGGGTTAATATCACTCGAATCTCGTATTTTAGGGAAACAGTTTCTTCTTCGTCAGGTGTTCAGTTTGAATGGTCTATGGAAATGCTAATAATGTATTTCAATTCATTCTGTGTTAAGTATGGAGACCGAACTACAAAACACCCTGTTTTCAATTTATCATGCCTATGATGGAGTGATGCGGACTGTTGGTTCTGTAGACAGTCTGCTCGGAAGTTCTGGACTATGGAAGATTAAATGTTTTGCTACTCCTGATGGTCAGGAAGGGAATGGATTGTCCAGCCTTCTGGAAGATCCACACATCCAAGTGGAGCAGCCTGTTTGTTGAAGTTGGAAAGTGTAAACATGAACTGTAACTAGTGCACGTGTGGGTTCAGCTTGTTCTCTTCTCTCTGTCTGCCTGTCTTTAGGAGAGAACCCTCTAGAGTTCTTGCGTTCCCAGCCGCACATCCAGAACATGAGGCAGCAGGTCCAGCAGAACCCGTCGTTACTGCAGTCGCTGCTGCACCAACTGGGCCGGGAAAACCCAGAGCTTGTGCAGGTTAACACGCACGCATTAAAAGACATGCTGACGTTTAGCTTGTTGACCATGCAGATTTACCAGATAGTCTACAGGTGCTGGTCATAAAATTAGAATATCATGAGAAAGTTGATTTATTTCAGTAATTCCATTCAAAAAGTGAAACTTGTATATTATATTCATCCATTTCACACAGACTGATATTTCAAGTGTTCAAGTTCTTCTAATTTGGATGTTTATAACTGACAACTAATGAAAACCCCAAATTCAGCATCTCAGAAAATAAGAACATCACTTAAGATCAATACAGAAAAAGGATTTTTAGAAATGTTGGCCAACTGAAAAGTATGAACATAAAGTATGAGCATGTACAGCACTCAGTACTTAGTGGGGGCTTCTTTTGCCTGGAGTACTGCAGAAATGCGGCGTGGCCTGGAGTCGATCAGTCTGTGGCACTGCTCCAGTGTTATGAGAGCCCAGGTTGCTCTGATAGTGGCCTTCAGCTCTTCTGCATTGTTGGGTCTGGCGTTTCACAACGTCCTCTTCCCAATACCCCATAGATTTTCTATGGGGTTAAGATCAGGCCAGTTTTCTGGCCAATTAGGAACAGGGATACCATGGTCCTTAAACCAGGTACTGGTAGCTTTGGCACTGTGTGCAGGTGCCAAGTCCTGTTGGAAAATGAAACCTGCATCTCCATAAAGTTGGTCAGCAGCAGGAAGCTGGAAGCTTCCTCTTTTCGAGCTTCCTTTGGAAGCTCTAGAACTTCCTGGTAGGAGGCTGCGTTGACCTTGGACCTTAGAAAACACAGTGGACCAACACCAGCAGATGACATGGCACCCCAAACCATCACTGACTGTGGAAACTTTACACTGGACCTCAAGCAATGTGCATTCTGTGCCTCTCTCTCTTCGTCCAGACTCTGGGACCTTGATTTCCAAAGGAAATGCAAAATTTACATCATCAGAGAACAGAACTTTGGACCACTCAGCAGCAGTCTAGTCCTTTTTGTCTTTAGCCCAGACGAGACGCTTCTGACGCTTCTGACTCTTGTTCAAGAGTGGCTTGACACGATGAATGCGACAGCTGAAACCCGTGTCCTGCATACGTCTGTGTTGGTTCTTGAAGCACTGACTCCAGCTGCAGTCCACTCTTTGTGAATCTCCCCCACATTTTTGAATGGGTTTGGTTCCACACTCCTCTCCAGGGTGCGGTTATCCCTATTGCTTGTACACTTTTTTTCTACCACATGTTTTCCCTCCCTTCGCCTCTCTATTAATGTGCTTGGACACAGAGCTCTGTGAACAGCCAGCCTCTTTAGCAATGACCTTTTCTGTCTTGCCCTCCTTGTGCAAGATGTCAATGGTCTTCCCCATGGTTGTGTAGCCTACAGAACTAGACTGAGGGACCATTTAAAGGCCTTTGCAGGTGTTTTGGGTTAATTAGCTGATTAGGGTGTGGCACCAGGTGTCTTCAATATTGAACCTTTTCACAATATTCTAATTTTCTGAGATACTGAATATCAGTCATTATTTGTGTGTTATAAAATGAATGAAATAAAACCTACAGGCTTCACTGTGTTTTGAATATAATGTACAATTCACGTTTTTTGAATGGAAATAAATCAACTTTTTCATGATATTCTAATTTTATGACCAGCACCTGTATACACAGGCGGTAATGGGCAGTACGTTGGACGTCAGACGAGTCACTTCATTAAGAACACCACTTTTTTACCTTCTACAATTAGAGAATGTAGTCTATCTGGTTCCCTGCATACTTTAATGTTCCCCTTTCACCCTGTTCCTCAATGGTCAGCACCCCTACAGGACCGCACAGGGCAGGTATGATGTGGGTGGTGGATCATTTTCAGTACTGCCATGATACAGACGTGGTGGTGGTGTGTTAGTGTGTGGGTGCTGGTGTGAGTGGATGAGACACAGCAGTGCTGCTGGAGTGGTTAAACACTCTGTCCACTCACTGTCCACTCTATTAGACACTCCTATCTGGCTGATGATAACTGATCTGCTCTTGCTCAGGGCAGTGTTAGTCATCCTCTAGTCAGGATGCTGTTGGCTGGATAGTTTTGGCTGGTGGCCAATTATCTGTCCAGTGTACAGCACTGCCAGAGGATGAAAGTAAAATTTTATTCTGGGGGAAAAAAGGAAAAAAAAAAGTATTTTCCAAACACCGCACATATTTTTGTTTCTGTAAGACAAAACAAACCTGAACACTAGTGTTGGACAGCTATGCTTGCATAAGGTTTAGTCACACGGTCCTGAGAAACATGGCGCTAAATGTTGTTCCATGTTTTGATTTCTGTAGTGCTGAACTTTTTTTATTTTTTTTATATTCAGTTCCTGTTATTCTAGCACCTTAACAGGTACACGAGTCCCCTTACTGTCCACTCTGAGACACTCCTACTAACAGGAACAGGGCAAATGGGGAAAAGAATTTATGCAGAGAGACAGATGGACTCCAGTCTGTAAGTGTAGAACTACAGAGTGTGCCTGTATGCTCAGTAGAGCTGATAAAATGGACAGTGGGTGTAGATACAAGGAGGTGGACCTGATGGAGTGGCGGTTGTAGTTAATGTGTGTTTGGAGGGTTGCTGCGCTTTCGTTCCTTAAATGATTTTGTTTGTTTGTTTTTGCAGCCAAACAGCGCACCAGCAGGAGAGGGGGAGGGGCCTGAGGGAGTGGAGAATGCTGACCTGGGAGCTTTGGGAGATGAAGGAGCATCTGTGGATTATATCCAGGTTACACCACAGGACAAAGACTCAATTGAAAGGGTGAGGAACTAGACACTGTGTGTGAGTTGGTTTGTGTTCATATGTGTTCAGTGGAGTTGGGTATCATTTGAATAATATCGAGTCTGATTCTGTTTCTGCTTATCGTTTCCGGTTCTAATTGACTCCAAGTTTTCATTCCAAGATGTTTAAAACCAGATGACAAAGGTTTATCAATCAGTCAATCAATCAGTCAATCAATCAGTCAATCAATCAGTCAATGTTTATTTGCATAGCGCTTTTTACAACCATCGTTGTCTCAAAGTAGCTTCACAGAAAATCAATTTGTTATATAAAACAAAGAAAAGAATAAAAACCCTACAAAGCTAATGTTACAGACATTCGAGGGTGGGGGAAAACGGTTTCAAGCCCCCCTTGAGCAAGCCAGAGGCAACAGTGGTGAGGAAAAACTCACTTGAGTCTAAATACTGATTTATCAGCTGTGTGGGTTATGAATTTCGGCCTTTTATTGCCACATCAGTGGTTGCAGCGTCATTAGCAGTGACGGCCACTGTTTCAACCGCTACGCCAGATTCTTGCACAGTGACAGCTGTTTTTCAGTGACAACCTTTTTTTCCCACCCCCTTAAAGTGTTGTCACTTGTCCAGACCAGCTTACTAAGAGCACTGGGCTTTGATTTTTTGCTATATTTGTCATTCCACCACCTTTTGTCAAGGTAGGGGCAAAAGGCCCTTTGGGGTGAGCACCTTGTTCATCTCCCAGCAGAAGTTCAGCTCTCTGAAGATACAACACAGCAGCACTGTACACATGAACTAATGCTGGCAAACGGTCAGGCTGACTTTTAAACTTTGCCTTCCTAAAAGACAGTGACTCAACAACTGAAAATGCTGTCACCGCTCAGACACTTCTCACTCCACACTCTGACTAGTGTTCCCCTCATTGCTCAGAATGTTTCTCCTGCTAATGCTGTAACAGAGCCTTTAACAAGTACATGCAGTGACGTGGTACACAATGTGTACATCTTCATCCTTATAGAAAAGTCCCCAGACACAAAAATGAGTCACCTTGTGTGTTTAAGGTGGTAGTAACTTCAGGCTCCTGCAGATGGCGCTGCATGAGGATGAATGGGCTATAAATACCTGGGAGGTGTGAGTGACTGGATCCTTAGATTGAGAAGAGGCGCTACAGTGCAGGGAATGGCTCGTTCTATGTGTGGTAAACGCAGGTGTATGGAAGCGTGTGGTCATACGGGTTTACCAGCAGTGACTAAAATCCCAGCCTATAGGGAATTCCCCTACAGGGGAAGCCATCCACCAAATCTGGCCCAACTGCACAATTCGTTGGTCCAAGACTGTCTAAACATTGACATGGCCTACATCCAGAAACGTATCCAGTCCATGCCGAGCTTGTGGAGGTGTTACATGCTGTTAGGTACGTTTCAGTCACAGGTGACTCTGTGCTTTGAGCTTGTACTTTGCAGTAAGTGCCACCATGCGTGTATGAATGTAAATGAATTCATAGGAACTGATAAGCAGAACCAGAAAGCAGTTTTTTTTTTAACTGACCTTTTGAAACAGGCTTTTGATACCCAACCCTAATGATCAGTCCTGTGTTCCTAGTAAACCACTGTCACATGGTATAGAAGGTTGGTGTCTGAGCAAAACCTAGTATTTCCAAAATGGACAATAATGTGCTCATTAAAACTGTTTCTATTGTTGCTAATCTTTTCTCTTTGTTCTTCTCTCTTTTGTTCACTTCATCTCTCTCTATATTTCACATTTGTATTTTTCCCCCATCCCCTTCTCCCTCTCTTTCTATCCCTCAGTTAAAAGCTCTGGGTTTCCCCGAGCCGCTGGTGGTGCAGGTTTACTTTGCCTGCGAGAAAAACGAAAACCTGGCTGCAAACTTCCTGCTCAATTACAACGATTGAGATGTACAAAACCCGCCTCCCTCGTCAAAGCCACGCCCCCTCACCATCCTGCACAAGTGCTGTGTTCTTCTTAGACACCGGTTCTTGCTATTACTGTATTACATTCAGTTAGGGGAAATAGATAAAGCTGGGCAGGGCTTTACAGGGGGAGTTACAGGGGCACGAATTACAATCAGTCCGACTGAATGAATGCTCTTGAATTAAAGGGAGTGAGAGACAGAATGTGTGGAATGCAAAGAAAGTGTCATTAGGTATTGTGTTATCGGAAGATAAAGTTCTAGGTTGTCTTTAGGCGTGAATGAGCGTGTGTGCGTGCGGGTGTGTATGCGGATAAGACGAATTTTGTCTCTTTGAGGAAATATCAACAGTCAAGTATTGTTTAAATCCATACTGTGTAAGATTTTGAGCGCCACGCATTCTTGAGGAACTGCGGTATATGACCGTGTCACTTAAAGCAGGAGCCCAGCAACCCAAACTGACTTTACCCCACATGTAGTCAGTCAGTCGATACATGTTTAGTTACAAAGCTAACGTAGCTAGCCAGTAATGGAAACCTGCATGCCTCACTTTGTATAGGTCAGAGTGTGTAAGTAAATGGGGGGGGAAAACTGGACATGGTGGACTCTAAGGCAAGTCTGAAAAGGAGGTGCTCCTTAGTCGGTACTGGGGGGTCCATGAGGCTTCTTTTCTGTTAGCTAAGTTTTCTACATTAGGCCGTCATATTTCGCTAACACTAGCACCATAGAGGTAGGCATGGTAATGTGTATCTTCTATTTTTTTTTTTTTCTGAAATATTTCTTTATTAATTGAATGTGGGTTGTATATACCGTTATGTAGAACTACAGTCAGATGCTAAAGTTTGGGGCACCCCCATGCCGACACTTTATGAGTGTTGACTAGATCATCTACAGCGTGTCAACCACACTGCACTATTGTTATTGAAGCACAGTCTATCATGTTAATTGCGTTCTAAACGCGTAATAAAATTTTAATGGCCATGCCACCGCAGTGCAGAAGAGTTGTGAGCACAGTTGTGTCTTAGTATTATTCTGTAAATATTTTTTGCCAGTATGTATTGAACTCTTGCTACATGAAACTACAAATTGTGCACTACATTAGAGTGGTAGCAGGGGCAGAGAAATGGCCAATGCATGGTTTATTTCTCTGGCAGAGATTTGAGGTGTTACTAGGTCAGTTTCGGTGGGGTGGACGTTAGTCTTTCTGCCTTCCAAATGAGAAATTGGTAGCATTACTGAGTTGCAAAGTCCATACCATAGTGACAGTATTGTCTGCAGGAGTGAATGCTGAAGGTACCAGTATGTAGATAGCATTTGCGTGGAACTTCGAGTACCAGTGTGCTATAATTTGTCTTCGTTCTTTGTTAGAGGACAAGGATCGTAGTAATAATTAGTTCTATTGCGCTGCTGGGCTGACGGTAAGAGTTCACAGGAGACAGGCTCTGGGGGTGTTCTGGGTATTCAGTGTCCTCCAGACCTGCCCACCTGACTGCACACCTAGCCCAAATGTCATTTGCGTATGACTGTAGTCTGCCCAAGCTTACCACGTAGTCACCACGACGAGAGTGTCGAGGTGGCCAGACCTTAACGTATAGGTAAGGCCTGTATTGGGGCTTGATAGTGTCAAGACAGCGGAACTAGGTCATGTTTAGTAAATTCCTCCTTCAGTGAAGTCGCACCAGCTGGACGTTTATTCTTCCTGTGAAGCTGTTCAGTTAAACACTAACGTGCTACTTCTAGCCCTAAGCATGTTGTTCAAAAGTCTTACAGAGGCTGGAGCATATATGCTACTGATAGTGTTCTTCCGCGAGACATTCCAAGATCTGGCCTTTAAAATGCCCTACCACACACACGCTCACACCAAACAGTGCGGTGGCTGTATCAGCATGCTAGGCCAAAGCAAGATGTGGGCTCACAAGGGGACATATTCTACTTCCACCAACAGCATTTCCTATAGGTCAGGGGCTAAGTTAGGTTAGAACGGAGGAGGTCAGCGGGACCATAATAGAGAACTCTACAGCAGGAGCCTAATCTGTTATCTGCTTGCATGCAGTCAAAACACAAGAAAGCTCACGTCAGCAAGAGATCGGTGAGGCAAATGCTGAATATTGCTGTTAGAGGACTGTACACGAACCGGCTTTTGATCGCTGTGTAGCGGTAGCATACTGTTTGAATGGACTGGTATACTAATGACAGACTGTTCGTGCCAAACAGTGCATAGAACAGTTTTTTTCACTGTCTAGAATTCCACAGTTTTAATCCATGTGACAGATGTAGGGTTTTGTCGCAAATTGTAACGATGTGCGTCGCGTTCTCAAAGACACAGTATCGATAGTTTTACCTAAACTTTTAACGAGATTGAAGACAAACGGTGGTTCACGTAGTGTTGTGTAAAAACCCAGACCACTGTAGTCGTAATCTAAAGACCTCAGACTCTTCCGTTCCAGCGTATAGAAGTAGCATAAGGATGAAACGTAAAGGCTAACATGAGCAAGGCTCTGTAAGAAGTTTCTTAAATATATATATCTCGTTATGTAGTGTCGCTATATACATTGCAATAAAGTATTTGTAATTTCAGTATCAGGATGCATATCATATGGCCACGCTCCTGCCGGAAGCTTGTTAGATGCTGGAAGCTTGAAGGTTTTACCCACCACGTGTTCCCTGGAAGTGGAAGTTGACAGAATTCAGCAGTTGCCTTTTGGCTTCTCTTATCGTTTGAAAGTCAGTATGCTTTCTACTGCTTTATACACACAGAGAACATATGGCCGCAGTAATCGGCTATAGGGTACAGGATGTGGCAGACGGAGATTAGATTCACAATGCTGGAATATTCCTTTAGGAAAGGTTCATGATTAGGGTTCGGTGATGCATGGAAAACTGCTACTCATTATTATAGGGCACAGGTATTGCTGTGTTGAAAGGACAGGTCCGTTTAGGATATAGGAGCAATGCGTAGCGGATTTATTTATTCCTTGGTATATTTGGGATTACGTTGCGCCTAATGCAGGATGTTGCAGAAATTCTCCAGTTATTTTCAGCCTGTTTCTATTTGTGGCATTTATGTTGTGCAAGTGAGAGGAAGCTAATACGTCCTTTACAGGGCACACACGTCTGCACATGTATACACAATACTGTATGTTTACTGAATGTATTATAATAGCGAAGGTATGAAATAATATGCAAAATTATGGCACATTTTATACGTTACGATACCCCCTCCAATATGTCCAGCTCAGCCAATGGATCTGGATGGTGCTTGTAAATTTGCTGAGAAGTCCATATTTAGGTTTATTCTCTGGAGAGGATGTTTAACCTGGTTTCAGCAGCGGCACCCAAGCGTTTGTATACAACTGCATTCTAGAAGCCAGCGTGAGGCTGAATCCACTGTTGCTCATGTAAATGCGTGTGCAGGGAATATGGTTGGGCCTCTTTCACCAGCCGTGAACTCACTACTACACGGTTTTCACCAGGAGACTGATAGTCACTAATGTTTCCGTACTTGGGATTTGTTAAGAACAGAATCTACACACGCTTGATTGGTTTACTGAGACGTCGTGAATCTGACGTTGACCTTTTTCTAGGGACTTTCACAAGAACAAATTTAAGGAGAAACTTGGTGAATGAGGCGCATTGGGCTAAGATGCCAATAAGGTACAAATTGGGATGAAAAACACTGGAGTATTTCTTTAAATAGTGTGTAATTTCTAACATCAAAGCTTTTTTTTTTCAGTTTAAAGGCTTAATCATGAGTTTCCTAACATTTATGATTTATTATTATTATTATTATTTATTATACTGTGGTTACTATAAAACCAGCCTACTGTTATTTGAGAGGTTAGATAATCTGGCCACCCTCTACTGTAGCTCACTATTCATAAGACTACATAACACTCACATAAGCTTGTCACGACCGCTGACATAACCCTACATAAATGTTTATAAATAAGATCAAAGTTAGCTAACATAGCCTTTATGACAAATGATGGGCGTTGGAAACAGAATTTTATGCAGTACGTTTATGTAGGGTTATGTCATGTATGAACAAACTTCATGTAGGTGTCATGTTACGATGAACGCCTGCACTAGTAAGTGTCAGCGATAGTTACTGCCCACTGAAATGGGGACCTGTATGGTGTATAGAGCTATTTTATAGTTAATGACTATGTATATCGTCGCTTGAGTGATTATAAGGCATTGTCGGTCAGGGTGCATTATTTTTCGAGCCTCCTGATTGGGCCTTTAAAGGTTGAATAATCAGAAGAACAGTTACTTGATACTGCTGAACATAAATGTTCCTAAAGTTTCCCAGGAAGTTTTTAGGGACCCACAGTGGTTATTTTGGACTGCTCCAATGAACCCATTTTGGCACCTTAATTAAGAGTGTACAGGGAGAATATCCACTGTTAAAGTCATTTATGACTGGGTTCATCTGAAACAGTGTCCTGTACATGCATCAAATTTAGATTTTTTGGGGGGTGGGGCGGATTTGGGGGTATTTAGGTTCTGCTTGCTTGACATACAGCAGCTTACTAAATAATTACTTTCATTTAGATATTTTGCGCCAAGATTTTAAACTCCCCTGTCAGCAAAACCTTTTTTAAACGAAGTGTATATACCTGTCCTGAGCTATTCAGTGTTTTTTTTTTTTTTGGTGCTGAGATTAAAGAATAAATGCTGGATCTTACTGCTATCCTGGTTGTATGTGTGGTCTCTTTCATGGCTTTGCAGCACTGGTAGTGCAAATCTGCTGACAGTTGCCCTGCACAGCCTTCCCAACACATCCACATAGGAAAATGAGAACCAGGTATATTAGCTTCGGGGTGGAACACACATGTGATTAGGGGTGCAATGATTAACTAACAAATCAACGATCAGCTTACAATGGCAACTATTGGGGCAATTGAACTGGTTGTAGATGTGAATTAGCCGCTATTTTCCACCAAAAAAGCTGTGAAGTGTAGAATTGGGCTGAACTACCTGTGTAGACAGAGCACAAAGAGTTTTTATTTACTTAAGGAAAAACCGGTTGAGTAAGTTATTTCTGCTGCTCTGTGCATCCTTGGTTTTTAATTGTGACAGGATCAAGTTTTATTTATATTTTATTGTTATATTTTGAGGTGTAAGGTATTTGTCTTTGTTATATTCATTTTAGCTCATAGCTGCAAAAAAAATTATTATTAATTTTGATACTCTAATTGCGCCATTCAATATTCAGTGGAATAATCAATTATGGCATAATTGGTACTATTACAAGTAGTGACGTTTTGTTTCAAGAAGCAATCCTCACTAGCTTGTGAATGGTTGCACATCATTTTGAATGGTGATTTCATGGCTGTCAGTGCAAAAGCTTAAACATGTTTGTGGTGAGGGGAAAAAACATCCTGTGTGTTTCTGAGCAGCTCACAATATTCCAGTAATCAACTGAAACCCAGAAACTCTTTTACTGTAAGACTGGTTATGTGTACTTATGCAAATCGTATATAATGTTTTTCCTAGCAAAAACTTACTTGCATATGTGGAGTGATGGAACTGTGGGACATACTGGGCATGAAGGTATGAAGATGCTCGGGTGTGGCTGCTCCAGAGTGTCTTGTTCTATTGGCAATGCTTTTCTATGAAGACTATACAGTTAGCTGAGCTTCTTCATTCGTTCGCTTTTAGACGTACAGAGGTTTACAATTGTGACATACTGCAGATATCCATGTGATATGAGAGAAAATGAGATTTAATTTGCCATCTGTTATTTTGGAAGAGGGAAATAAAGCACTCTGGTACAGCTGTACAGTCAAGAACATCATTTATTCAACCAGTTGCTGCTCTTTACAAACTGTTTTTTTTTTCTTTATAATGGAAAAGAATCTGTAGTTAACACATGCACATTTGCCAGTGGGCTCTGAGGGGCCGCCAGCTGAAACGGGAGCTTTTGCTGTATGTGCAGCACACCGGGGGTCCACTAGGGGGTGCTAATACTACACCAAACGCATTGGCGATGTGAGATGGTGTACAAATCTGTAGGCAGGGTTACTACTACTCTAAGCCTAAGGCTCTGCAGCTCAAAACGTATGGAAGCAAAACTATGTTTCTTTTCAATCAGGAACAGACGGATCTCACGAGGCAGTACGATGCAAAGCTTTTTGAAAGCTTAGGGATGATGTATGCAAGTGTAGGGGTCCATGGTGGGTTTCTTTTTAGTTATTTGTGTCAAAATGTATCTAGAAAAAAGGGCCCCTGTTCTGGGCTAGTAATACTGATGTTGCTTTGAGTAAATACACCTCAGCTGAGCACAGCACTGAAGTGCATTGTGCAAGTGCATTCTGCCTCATGTTCATCCGACTGTCCATAAGGTGCTTGTAGCAAGTCATCAATCAACAGTTTCGTACAAGTAGCCTGGCTGTTCTACAATAGAAAGGTGCTTTGTGTAAAGATTTAAGGTCCAGTCGTCTCTTGGAGAGAACCTTCCGGACCATACCCTGATAGAAAAGCATCAAAGCAATTTCAAATAAAGTATAAAAATTGAAGTACAAACAAATAAATTAGAAAAAAAAATTAATTTAAATACATCAAGCTGCATCATATCGGCCCCGGTGTCCTGCGCTTACAGCAAAGCCACTAGTGTTGTATACTAATCAATAGCTGAAATAAAATCTTGCGCCCGCTCGTCAACTCACCACAAGCTGGTATTATCCCAAGGCAATAAAACATCAACAACAACAAAAAAAAATTTGCAACCTGTTGGAGATAAGAAATTCTGCGATGGCTTAGGCTGCCCGTTTGAAATGACTGAGACCAGCTTAGCTGACCCTCCATCAGTACAAATGGGCAACGTCTACCTAGAGCTGACCCCGCAAAGCCCAGAAGGCCACATTTCACTTACACTAGCAGTACAATGGAGAAGAAGCTGTAGAATGGGAGAGATCGGTATGGCATAACAATAAGAAGCGTACAGACACGGGAGGGGGTGGGGGAGATATTTCGCTCAAGGTGGGAGAAAATAAAAGGGTTCTGCGTCTCTTTTTTTCTTCTTTTGTTTTGTTCAACCCTTCTGTCAAAAGTAGAGGAGTAAAAGTGGCGAGGGTGGGTGTAGGATGGGGTAAAGAAGATGGACAACTTATATGACTTCCCCCGAAAACGTAAAAGAGAGAGAGAAGGAGGGTGAAGGAGAGAGAGAGAGACACTGTGGAAACACAGAAAGAAGAAGAAGCAGGTTTTTTTTGCCTTTACATTTTTTTTTTCAGTACAATAAAAAGAACTAAATCACATCCATTTCCTGTATTACTATATACTATATATATATACGGCTTCGAAAAGCTTGAAAAAAAGGGAGGAGGAAAGATGAAGGGGGGATCTTTCTTTTTTTCTTGTTTTAAGAACTGGGAGTTTCCATGTTTTACAAGATGAGAGTCTGTGAACAAAAGGCACTTTGAAGGGAACAACCTTTAAATGCTTGCTTACTACTAACACTACGTCACGAGCACTATGAAGGGTCATTTACAAAGGGGAAGTGTTCATGTGATGGTGGCCAGGCAGCAGAGTGGGGGAGGGACGGACCCCCCAATCTGAGTGTCATTTTTCAACATGATTCGCTCTCCGGGAATGTTGCTTCTCTTTCCAAAAGCTGTCTGCATGGGGAATAATCGGCTAAAAGCTACGAAAAACCTACAAATACTGAGCTCACGTTACGACATCTCTGGAATCGTCACCAAGGCAACATGCATTGCTCGTTAATGACGCTTTCCTTAATTTACAGCCGGCGTTATGATGCATCGCCAGCTTCACCATGACTTCCATGATCTGAAACTAATGACAATTGAAAAATGTGAACTTAATGGATTAGGAAAACTGCCATAACTGCACATATTCCCTACGGCTCTACGTGAATTCCGACTCGAGTTTATATCAGGATATTTCTTACACTGCGTTCAATTTCAGGAATTCTTAAATCCTTAAAGGTTGAAGTAAAATGCCTTTTGTCACAACCTAGAAAAATATGAACCCCTCCCCCACTTAGTACAAAAAGAGGACAGAAATATCGTATTTCTTCAAATGTGATCCAAGAGAAACAGTCTTCGCTGTAGTATCATTCTCAGACTGAACGCACTTTCGTATATATATATATATATATGTATATGTATATATATATATATATACGAAGCAAGCACCATGTTCATATCATAATACATATTTGTTTTGACATGTTTGTAAAATTGTTCCTTTCACCCACCCTCCCCAAAAACGTAGAAACAAAACCAAACAAATAAACAAAACAAAAAAAAAGCTAAATAAAAAATTCCCCCAAAATGTACAAAGATTGAGATACTACTCATGGCCCTCGAGTTTAGAGTCCAGGACGAGCGGACTTTAGGAAAAGGAAAAAGATTTTAAAAATAAACAAAAACGAAAAAAAAAAAACAATTGCTTTCTTACATTTCTCAAATTCTCGAATATAACCAACACATTGCACACGGCTCAGTCCACAAACACTGCTTTCCTTTATCGTTGTCCTAGTTACTAATACTTTCCCAGCAAAGAACTTGAATGATTGAGTCGTTTGATCCAAGCCCCGCCCACAAATATGCTCTGTCCTAGCTACTGTTTCAAGATTGGAGAGATTTCACAGAACGTTGGTTAAAATCCAGCTCAATCTCATGAAAAACTGTCACCTTGTTTGTTCATCTGGAAACATGTAGCACCACATTACGTCATTCATAAAATCAAATTCAGTTGACTTTTTCAACTTTTTAAACCTATAGTCTAACGTTTCATCTCCTCCCTTCCCCGTTAACTATCATAAGAAGAAAGTGCTCAGCCAGCCCTCCCTGATACTGCGTTTCACATGCATCATTTGTATAATTGGATGTATGATGCATTTCTGACTGATTACACATTTCCAGTTGAAATTGTAAAGCTCCTGTCGTTGTAGCTCATTAAAACTAGATTGGTTTGCTAAAGAAAACTACCATGGTAAGGGTAACTCCACTGCCACAGTTGGGTTATTGGGAGAGTTGGGAGAATTCCCAGTGGGTTGGTAGTGTTTGGGCTGCCTGCTATGAGCTAATGATTGTCATACGTGAATTATATGAAGATGAACCGCAGCAGAAACAACCGTGGAAAACCAAGGCATGGAAATGCCAGTCAGGAAGGATGAGGAAATATCCAAACAGATGGGCGGTGAGAACTGCTGACAGGCCGTGCAGTTACTTAGCTAACGTTAGCAGAGTTTACAGAAGTTGACTGTCCAAAACTTCAGTGTTCATTTTATCACTATCTAGCCATCGTGATTATCACAGTGTTGACTAGTCGATGATCACATGACTAAGACCAGGGGTTGGGTATTACAGGAAACGCTGTCAGGATTTAAAAAAAAAGAAAACCGGATTTACATCATACAGGTTACCTTATAAAACCAAAATGATCACCAGGAGGATCATATTCACATACAAACTTATCCTCTTTACGGTTTTAATAATAAATACATCAATGACTTCTAAAGAGAATGTGAAAAGAGAGTGAAGTCTTGGGAGCCTCAGTTAGCTTTGTTTTCTCAGGTGTGATTTTTTTATTCAGGAGTTTGCAGTGATGGGTGTTAAATATTAAAGTATGTAAATTATCCTGATCTGTAACTAAGACGATCAGCTCCCACTCAGGTTTCAGTTTAATACCTTTTAAACTCGTAGTACAGGTGTATTTCTGTAAGCTGCTGAAACGGCTGAGAGCTGATGAGTCCAAGTATGACACACCACGCATGTTCATACTGAACCATGAACGCTTATGAGCCAGAACAGCCTTTCAGCAGATAAAGCATACATGATGGCTGGTTGGAGGTTTCAGGATGTAGTCTATTTATGATAATTGGAGTTTTAAAAATGTCTACCAGATTGATCTTTTAACTTTGGGTTGAGGCAAATAAGGAAAAGGCCCAGCCGAGAAATCCAGTTTTAACGAGGGGTATAACGGCCTTCAAGTTAATTAATATTAATGGTACTGGGTTACGATGCCCTCCATCACGGACGAGCATCTCCGCAATTTGTGAGATTCCATGATCCATATTTCTGGCTCATTGAAGGCTAGTAAATGCAACCCAGGGCTCTTTCGGAGGGGCCAGTCATGCACTACTGAGCTCTTGAGTTTGGCTTTGTGTTGTTCATTAAAAGTCTGATTTTTAAAGTGGCTTGTTAAGAGGAATTCCCCTCTCCTGTGGTTTTATTCATGACGTCTTCAGCGATTAGTCAACATCGATGTGACTTTAATCACACAACCCGTAGACCCAACCCCTTTCTAATAAAAGCCCATAGTTCGAAGGCAATGCTGTGTGTGAAATCCAGTTTAAGTCGGGCTGGTCTGAAATCCCACAACTACTACACCTGATCTATCCTAACTGTGATCTCACCATCTCACCCTAACAATGCAGTCTGTGTAAAGCTGTGTCCTACAGTTTCTCTGTAAGTCGATTGGGAAATTTGTCTTTGTTTAGTAAACCTGTCCAGCCTGGCAGTCATAGCTATGAACAAACACATTTGTGGGGTGCGCTTGGGCCAGTCCACTCGTCTGTTGATCGTGTTTTGTACAACTTCAGCTGTGGGCCTGAACCAGGAGTGATACATCACACCATGAGGATGTTTGTGGGTTGGATGATGATTTCCTTTTTGATCTGGAGGACAATGTGAGATGACATCACTGACTGGGAAAAATATGTCAAAAAATAACTAGACTGCCATATTTCATAGAAGAGCTACTATACATATTTCCATATATATACAGCACGTACGAGCATGATATTAAGTCTGGATAATATATATATTTATAAACTGCGATGTTTCCAGTCTCCTATGTTCTGGTTCTTGCTAAGCCATGATACATTATAGTACATTAATTCTGTAGCTTATACACGGAGTACACACCCTGAATTTGATGACAGATAAGTTGCATATAGAGGGGGATACGGAGGCACTTTGACGCATGGTGGGCGATTAGAGTCTTACTGAGCTGCGTGGAAGAGCCAAAAAAGGGGGCGGGGCATTGAGCTGGTCTCAGCCAATGGGAATCCCTGACGTGACCGACAGCCAGGCAGTCCAGTTATTTTGTGATATCAGTGGTTTTGAGTGTGTGTATGTAGTGTTTCAATGGATTAAAACCAGGGCTGTCACAGTTACCTTGATGAATCAGTGTACATATTTGCTGCTGTCTGAACAATATATACAACTTATATATGAATATATATATATATATATATATATATATATATATATATATATATATATATATATAATCTAGCAGTTTGATTCCAAGCATTTTTTACTTTTCATGAAGTTCCATTTTTATAAAATTCAAAAACTCAATCTGAACCTTAAATTAAAACTTTATTAAAACTAAACTGATTTAATTTCAAAGTTATTTTTAATACATTTTTGTTTTTAGGTGAAGATTATTTATTATTTCTGTATGACATTTAGCAACAGCATTGTCTTGGCAGTGTGCACTCCTCAAGCTGTTTGAGAGAAAGCCTAAAACTACTTTTAGGCAATAAGACAAGTGTTTGGTATCTACATCTTTGAATATATATATTTAGTTTCCTAGTTAATACTTTTGTTACTGATTTTGAAATCAGTTACATAAACGTAATGAACTATTCATGAAAGGACTGTGACAGCCCTAGTTCAGAGTGTATGTAGTGTATTGCTGGGTGATGACAGTAATGCTGCTATTGGTTTGTTCATGTTGATAGTAAATAAAAATGAAGTGGAATAAGCTGGGCCAAACTGAATGAAAGGTTTCCCTTTGTTAATTGTAAGGGGTTTAGTCATCATAGTGCAATCTGAAAAAGAGTGTGTGTGTGCGTGTGAGTGTGTGTGTGTGTGCGCATGCTTAATTGAGAATGATCTGCGACGCTCACGCCGCAATTACTGGCGTTGTTGCGCAGGACGTTATGGACTTAATTGGCAGCTGTTGAACAATGAAACACATAAACTGTGTGTGCGCAGGAAGTGATGTCAGCGATATGAAGAGCAACCTCCTTCTTGAGCATGGAGAGTGAGCACTGAGGATGAAAGCGACTGGAGGGCAGGGTATAATATGGTACTGATGAAGGTGGCTGTTGCTTTAGCAGCAACCCTTAACCAAGAGATCGCGAGAAAGATACTGATATTATTGAGCTGTTACGTGTCTAGAAAAAAAAACAAAACAAATGTCATCCTAAAATATCTGTTACTGTGAAGCGGGACAGGAAATGTAAGCAAACCCAAAAGCTAAACTCGCATGCAGTTCATTCTGTAGCCAAAAATAAACCAAGACAACACAAAATGAAACCGGTTAAAACAAAACCAAGAAGACAATGAGAGAAAACAAAACAAAACCAACTGCAAAACAAAAGAAAAACCCAGAAGAATGTCAGCAGAGAGAGACCTTTGTTTTCTGAAGTACTAACTAACGTTTAGATACTGAAACTGAATGACGGTGGTATGCACTGTAAGTGTGGTAAGTGTCATAAACCCTCTATGAATGCAGCACGGAAACTTGTAGCACTGTTGCTAAAGAGTGGCGTGCATAAGGCCTACACAGCATCTACATAAGCCCACCATGACAAGTGACATAAACCTAAATAAACATTTAAAAAGACCATTTCAAGGTGAAACAACATAAAAGCGGCATTTATGTCTTTATAAATATGTATAAAGATTATGTCGCTCGCCATTAGGGACTTATTTAATTGTTATGTCGTCTTACAGTCCAGATGACAAGTGTGGGTCGACAGAAGAGTGGTTGACGGATATTGCAGCACTGTAGGCTTTCACAGTGCTGAGCCAGGATAGAACATCATCTGCAGTTACTATAATAGATCGCATATTGCATAATTCTTAAAAACAGGTACATTTGTTCAGCCCTCAATCACATCCTGACTTGATTGAGCGACATTGCTTATGACTGGAAATCAGTGTTCATTCACGAAAGTTTTGTTTTCATTTATTTTTGTGGCTTATTGTACTGCATTTCTCAGTATTTTGTATATTCTTGCTTCTGTGCCACGTCTGGGTCACTGCAAAGTGTTGGTGTATTTAAAGTTAGAATAAATTCACCAAAAAAGAAACTGTAGCTTTGAGCAGATTACCCTTTTCCGGTACATGATCTTATAGGTATATGTATATGAATTGTATATGAATTGCCCAGTTGGAAGCAAGCCAATCACAGGCACGGGTCTGAAACTGTAACTTTGAGCAGATTACCCTTTCCGGTATACGATCTGCTCATAAAACAATGAGACAACAGTAATGCTGGCAGATTGGGCAGTAAACTACCTGCCCTAGTGTTAAACGTAAGTTGGGAGGCATTAACATGTATGTGTGTATACATATCATCGCTGTCCAAAGACAGACCCAGCAGCTGCTGTTTACATTGTGTACACATTTTATGATGAATGGACCAACAAGAAATTGCTTGAAAGATCTGGTTCCATTGACTTCCATTGAAATTAAATCAGGTTTTTGGCCTCTCCTGTGAAGTTTGGAAATATATATAGAGCAGGAACTTAAATGTGAACCATTAACCCATTTACGTATATATGTATGTATATACATATGAGAGAAAGCATTAATAGATTTGGCTAGATTTGGCCTCAAACACTGCAGAACGTAGAATTTCTATCCAATCAGACTGCATAACAACAAGGTCTGCGATTATCTAGCAGATGCAGATTTTCTCTCTTTTTTTCGTCCTATTTGTCAAACGACACTCGTCGCCTGGACTACAGTAAATGCTGCGTTTAAGCGAATACCAAAACCACCAAAACTCTTCTCGGATGTTGTTATAATTCTGTTACAGCATTATAACTGCCGATTATAGCAGTTGCATTCATATAGGCATTATAACACATTTATTACTACAACAGAATTATTTTATCCATCACTGTCTTCGGTCTATTGCTAATGTCAAGATTAATGCGATTAGCTGATAATGGCAAACTTGATTGCAGGTGGTCAGGGGTGGGAAGACTGGTGATATTTTATTGTATCGTGATACGGAGCTTTTCTGAGAATCCTGTTCTGTACTGTACTCTTTTCCAAGTCCACAGACAAACTAAATATCATGATATGTGTTGTGTGTTGTTATATTCCTGCCATATCGCCCACCCCTAATGTCTTTTCTTTGTTTTTTTTGTTCTGTATTGCTATGAAAGATGTATTTTTGTGCATTTTATGTGTGTGTATGTGAGGGTAAGAGAGTGAGAGAGGGTGCCAAGGCGACCCTATTGTGCTGCGACAGCCTGCTCGCCAAAAAATAACAAAACAAAACAACAAAACAAAGAAGTTTTATCACAAAGCTAGCTCGCCCTGCTGCCAGTACTGATCACAGTATTTAAACCCACACACGAAAGTCATCCCTTATCAAATCTCATTTAGAATAGTGCATACGTGTACAGGGTGAACTGCACAGCCAATTTCGTGTTCGTGTCAGTCTGTCGCTATGTGAAAAGAAAGCAGTCAGATGTTTCTCGTGCTCGTCAAACATATTCGGATAGCATCAGCCACTGTAAGTTGCCCAATTGGAAGCGAGCCAATCACAGGCATGGGTCTGGGCACGCTCAGACCGCTGGCTTAAGGGTGAAGCACGGCTGATCGGTGTAGATGGTTGAGGCGGATATGAAGGTGACGTCACGCAGGCGGAATTCATTTGTCCAGGTGTTTCATCCTTGAACGTAAATTTCATTGGACAGGAAGTACAGCAATAATCATATCTCCACCAATCAGCTAAAACCGTGGCTGAGTGAAAATGGAATCTCTTGGCCACTCTGTGTGATCGGTGGATGATTGAAAAGAAGAAAAACGAAGGATGAGAAAAAAAAGAGATTGGTCAATATTCAGGTTGCCTTGGTAACAATGTAAAGACTTTGTGAGATGTCTCTTTTTTTCATCCTGAATGGAATCAAGTCTTTTTCTTTTGTTTTCTTTTGTCTCAAAACAGTTTTCCGGTTGTCCGAACATCCTCCATTCCAAGCTGTCTGCGTTGTTGTTGTCTGGTTTGTTTTATTTATCTATTTTTCCTACCAGATTTGCAGAAGCATGCAGACGTTTTCCAGGTTTTAAGGAAGTTTTCCAGGCTTTCTGAAGAATTGTGGAGAAGTTTTCCAGGATTTCTGGATAATTGTGGGGAAGGTTTTCCAAGCTGTTTGGATAATTGTGTGGAAGTTTTTGCAGGTTTTTTGAAGAACTGTGTGGAAGTTTTTTAGGCTTTCTGTATAATCGTGAGGAAGTTTTTCAGGCTTTTGAAGAACCACATGGAAGTTTTTTTTTCAGGTGTGAAGAATCATTTGGAAGGTTTCTGGATTCTTCATTGCAGGGCTCTTGTTGAAGGTTTCAGGGTGTGTGCAGGTTTACGTTGATCGGGGTGTGTGATATGCTAATTGCGGTCCATACCTAGCTTTGTGTTTCCCGTTTCAGCTACAGACCTCAAACGTCTGTTTGTTTCAGAAGGATCTTGTCAAAGGAACCAAGACTGTGAAGACAGCAAAACAACAAAGTAGTGGTTATTTAATGACATTGAATGAAAAATGTACTGTACTCAAATATAAACATCATCTCTACCTCAACAAAATTACACAACTACTGTCATTAGCTTTAGCAATAACTGTATTCATGCATTTCATTAATTAAGGATTTAACTAAAGTACATTTCCCACATCAGTGCCAAAAACTCCCAATTGCAGCAGCGGTGCTTATTTATTTCAATGCAGATAACAAAATTCCAAAAGCATCCACAGGGATTATGACATTTAAACCCATAACTACTGGCAATATGGCCCATATCAAAACGAAGTGGATGTGAAGGATATAGCAAACACAAACACACTCTTATATATCTCTTAAGTACTTCACACATCTTCTCTAATGTGCCAAGATACAATAAACGCTTCTCTCTCTGCCAAATTCAAGGATAGATATTCCGAAGTCAGAAATCAGTCAGATTCTACGCTGCTCTGTGGTGAAATTCCTGCAGATCCAGATGTTCTATATAGTATTCTCGGCAGCTGGAATTCCAGACTACTAACAGACCATAATGTGGCAATATGCGAGGGAGTTGCTTGATGTTAGGGAGTATAGGCAACACATGTCTCCAGATGACCTGCAGTTCACTGAGGATTTGCCTTGAAAGGCCAACAAGTCACACTAACAAGCAGTCACATTTCTGTAAGTTTGTAGAAGGCTTCACATCAGATGTTGGAACACTGTTGTGAAAATCTAGTTGTATTCAGCTTCATGAGCGTTAGTAAGTTCAGGTACTGAGGCACACTGTAAAAAGTGTAACCTAAAAAACACTTTAATTTGTTATAAAAAAAATGGTACAAAAAGTTTTACTTTTAAAAATACTCAGATTGCAAGAATCGTTGGTTCAATGTCCATTTTTACGTTGAATAAACCAAATAAGGAAGCACTTCTTACAGTGTAGGATGATTTATTTTGTGTCCCTATAGTTCCATCACTCCAGAGTACATCGTTCCACTTTTCCACTGTCCAGAGTTCTCCTGCTCTAATGCTGTGGGGCAGTAACCCCTTTAGCTTGGCACTGGATGTGGTGACCTTAGGCTCATGCAGAGTGCCTCATTCTAACAATTCCCTTCTATGGAGACTATACAGCACACATTGTGTGCACAACTAAATGCCTGTGTCCGCACTGTAGAGTATCTGAACTCATCCGGGTAAAAAGGGGGTATGTTGATACTTTAAGTTGATAATTTATGCTGTTCAGAAATCTTTACAGTTCTATATTTGTTTATGCTTCGTGAGAAACATAGACAATAGAACTCGCTGCTTCCTGGATATGAGACAACAAAAACTCGTAGCTAAGTTTTGTAGAGAGTTTGTGACTCTGCAGGGACTGACTTGCTTTTTGGCAGATCTATATTGCTCAGATAAAGTTTGTGCTGGCTGGTAGTCTGTGTCTCTCTCTCTCTCTCTCTCTCTCTCTCTCTCTCTCTCTCTCTCTCTCTCTCTCTCTCTCTCTCTCTCTCTCTCTCTCTCTCTCTCACTCCCCCCCCCCTCTCTCTAGGCCTTGGCAGTGTCCAGTCCTTTCTTCTTAAACTCGCTCCCCACCAAGTTCATGTTCAACTGCCTATGACATCATGTCTGGTTGCTGGGGGCAACCAGACATTCGAGACGTGACTCTCTCTCCCTCTCTCTTCTCTCTCTCTTTCACTCTTTTGCTCTCCTTCTCTCGTTTTTTTTGTTCGTTTCAACTCTCCTGACCCATCCCTCCCCTCCCCACCACCACCCCAACCCTTTTCAAAAAAACAGGCCCGGGGAAAAAAGGGTGACAACTCATTCTCAGGGTACTCTTCTGAGAGTCGAATCCAGAAAAACCTCTGAAATAACCTTTTTCACTCGTTTTAAAACTCTCGAGACCGTGGCCCTGGGGTCTTTTGCTCTCCTTCTCTCGTTTTTCGTTCAACAGTTCTCTGACCCAACCCTCCCCCCACCCACCCCAACCCTTTTCAAACAGGCCCGGAAAAGCTGACAACTCTAAATTATCCGGTACTTGTCAGTGAGAGTCCATCTGGTTAGAAAAACCTCTGAAATAACTTTTGAGACGGTTTATTTTAAAATATATATCATGTCACAGTATCCAGATGTTCCTCTCTAAACATCAACAGGTACTGCCCGTTGAAAGAAGCGGTGCGGCGAAACAGACAACGAATTCCACATGAGCAAACTAGGTTCCACCAGCACAACAACTGCCAGTAGACAGTAAACTGACAGATGAAGCGGCGTTGACGTAACATATTAGATTCAGGTGGGAATGATCTATGTATTTTAGTTTCAGTTTACTTTCGGCAGGGAGATACAGAAACAGAGACCGAGACAGAGATTGTCTCCATGTGCTGTGGATTTACTGTTTAGCAAACTGGTGGCTCTTGCGGTTTTGACCCTAATGAAAGACGTGCAGCGGGTAAGCACTCGACAGCTGTGGGCCAGGCCGCGTCCCAAATTCACACGAGGAGCGTCCCTAACCAAACGCCCCGAGGGTCTGCTCCCTACATGCCCACATCTGGCTTTTAACACACCACTGCATTAACCACATCCAAGCAATGACACACAAGTAGCCAATTCAGAACACAACACAGGCAAACTCATCACAGAAAAAGCCCTTCACTTTAATTAGAGCTGTCACATTTACTGGGAGTAAAAAAAAAAATTCTGGCTGTGATAAGACTTCAGTTTGCATTACGACAATCCATAATTTATACTCCTTTAAAAAAGGGTGAAGTCTGAAGATCAATGCAGGAGGATTCCTTAAAACCATGTCAAACTGCACAGTCCCAGGAGATGGTGACGCCAAGCTTGAGACCCAGCTGAGTATAGTTTAGTGCTATGTTAATTCAGGAGCACTGTTTACAGATTGGTAACAAGTAGATAATGATATGGTGATTTTAGGGTAACAAACTCTATTTAATCTTTAATTAAATGTCAGTTTCCTAGTTGTTAATGAATAAAAAATCGAAATTGTAGTGTAATATTTATTATGAAATGGTAAAATAACGGTAACAAGTTGTACTTACCCAAATATTACAGACTTATTTTATAGTTCATTATGTATAATAAGCAAGCAGTTGTCATGGTAACAAGGCAGTAATGTAATAGAAACACAATGGTTAATAAATGAAAAGACAGTCATTGTATCAGTAATTAGTAATAAAATGATAAAGTGGTGACACGTTTTATTCACCTAAAATGACCCACTTATGAAAATAGAGAGAATAATAATAGATTACATGTATATAATATATAATGTTAGAATTATTAACCTAAATTCAGTGAAGTAGTTCTGCTGTAATTACCTGGTAGCAGGGCTGTAAAATACTAATGCACTGGTTTCTGTTTAATGTTTTACCTGTTACGTAATGAAATGGTCAGTATTAAATCTACAGGGAAACTAAATGATGTCATAACCAGCTTGTTTACTACATACTACACGTCCCATCAGGCCATAACATCAGTTCAAAATGGTCTTCTGCTACGTAGGTCCATCTATGGACACGTATTATTACTCAGGTAAATCTGTTTTATTACATTACTGCCTTGTTACCATGACAACTGCTCACTTATTACACATAACGAACTATAAAATTAGCCTGTAATTTTTAGGTAGGTACAACTTGTTACTATTATTTTATTATTTCATAAAGGCCTAGTTAAATACAGTTAAATAAAGTTTGTCACCCTAAAATTACCATATCATCACCTACTTAATACTGATCTGTAAAGTAAAGTACTTCCACAATTTTAGCATTGTAAAACTCAGAAAATAACCAATAACATCCTGAGTTTCTGGCAAAAAGCACACCAACATACTAAAAACTACAACTGATACTAATTTAAAATAAAAAACAAATTAATTAATGCATTTTAAAGCCAACAGAAACTAAACAGGACCTAAAAATATAATATTAGTGAAGAAAAACAAAAGAATCCATGAATTAAGTTTTAAAACTAAAAACCTAAACTGAAGATATTTTATGATTTAAAAAATAAAACTGCAAGTGTGTGTGGAGGATGTGGTCACTTATCAACAGTATTAACAAAACATGCAATTTGACCAGGAACTGTTTAAACTCCTAACATAACTGGAAAACCTCCAAACCTAAATAGATTTAAATCTAACCCAAACCTACGTGTGTGTGTGCGCGCGACTGTGTGTGTGTGTGTGTGTGTGTGTGTCTGCGTGTGTCTGCATGTGTGTGTGTGTCTGCGTGTGTGTGTATACCTACCTGTGTCTGCTGTGGGATGTTTAGAAAGTTGTCCCGTGCTCCGATGCCGACAAACCTGTTGGGAGCTGTGGAGCTTGGCGAGGAGTATGCTGCTCAAACACACATACACACAAACACACACGTCATTATTTAGGTATTCTGCCCCATCAAAAAATTAATAACTAACCAGAATATTAATTCCCCATCAAAATATGAATAACTAATCAAAATATTAATGCCCTATTAAAATATCAACTAATCAGAATATTAACGCCTAATTAAAATATTAATGCCTCATTAAATATTAACGCCTCATCAGGGACATTAATGTCTATTCAAAACATTGGTGCATAATCAGAATATTAGAACTACCCAGAATATTAATGCCTAATTAGAAAATTAATGTCTCCTCAGAATATTAATGCCTAATCAAGATATTAATGCCTGGTTAAAATATGAACACCTCATCAGAATAGTAACACCTTATCAGGACATTAATGTCTATCAGAATATTAATGCCTCATTAGAATATTAACACATTATCAGGATATTAACAGGATATTAATGCCTCCTCAAGATATTAATGTCTAATCAGAATATTAATGCCTCATCAGAATTTTAATGCCTAATCAGGATATTAATGCCTTATTAAAATATTAATGCCTCATTAGAATATTAACACCTTATCAGGATATTAACGCCTAATCAGGATATTAATGCCTCTTAAAAATAATAATGCGTTATCAGAATATTAATATCTCATTGGGATAATAATGCCCCATTAGGACATTAACTGTAACTACAGATCATCAGTACTGTAGCTGTACTGGAGCTGTGACAAACTATTCGCTCCATTAGAGGATCTGATTGAACATTTGTTCTTAGTTTAATCGAGTAGAAAACTCTTTGGGGCTTCTCGTTGGAATAGGAGAGGTCAGGCATGACACGCATGAGTAACCATTTTATTTTAGCGTTCACTCAGTAAAGGTCACGATGGGGAGGAAAGAAGCAACAGGCAAGCGGTCAATTTTGTTTGCAGTGAACTAATCAAGTTCAGGGCAGCTGCAGACACTGGACTCCAAATTCAGACTAATGACTGATGACATTAGGTAATGCTAGGAGAAGCGATGAGAAGCGTATCTGTGTTTACACATGTGTATATAATGCATTTCTGTGATTAAACAGGGAAATGGCATAAATTATGAAGGCGCAGAAGACTAGGGCTGCACGATACGGACAAAATTCTTATATCACAATTACGCTATTGTGTATTATGGTTATTATATGCCTTGCAATAGAGTTATCAATAAGGAGACATAGTCCCAAAACAGTGGCTGTTTTTACTCCCACTCAATTTAATGGCCAGTCCCAAGGTCTCCCAATTATACAATGCTACCAATATGGGAGGGTAAAGGTTAGCACAAGCTTCTTTTGATGAACTCGAAGCATCACCACCAACATCACTGCACAGCTCAGCATGTTTGGAGGAGAAAGCTAACTGTCAATTCTGTTGTCAGCCAACAGACATCTAGCATCACGGTGAGCGAAAGAGGACAGTCTTGCTCTCCTAGCCTATGGATGGCAGTGGCATAGTCAGGAATCGAGATCACAATCTCCTGACAGCATTTAGACTGTTCAGAGCACAGGTTTGATCTAAATAATTTACTTTTGCAGGATTATATTAATACCTTACTTAGCAAAACACCCACAGAAACTCGGATTGGTTCAGATGATCATAGCACACAGTAAAACCTCACTGTGATTGTTTGCAAGGGTCATTTGCACATTGCAGTCTGTGATATCAATAACGGAAAAACCAATATCACTGTGCAGCTCTAGACTCAACACAATGAGATGAGACTGTACCATTACATCACATATATACAGAAAGTGAAAGAGAGTGGGTGAGGATGAGAAAACAGATTTTCAAAGAATCATTTTAGGTGGGTGAAAGGAAACAGACGACGAGAAAAAGGAAAAAAGAGGAGAAAAAGAGAGGGATGGTCTTCATCCAGCGCCCTCTGGGAGTTCATAAGGCCCGTCCTTTTGCCCGACTCGGTCCCCGGTAAACCCCCTCCCCCCCAAACACTCACAAACCCCAAACGCAAACCCCAACACCTCAACTTCGCCCTAAGACACACATGTATACGCTGTGCACCTGCTTTACAGAAGAGCGTTTAACTCTGTGTTGATTTTTGTGCAGTGTGGATTGAAGTGGACCATAACGTTCATTTATTCATTCACTTATTTACATTTATTGTTTGTTTGTTTGGTGGTTTTGTTTTGGAGTCCATGCCAACTGCCCTGAATTTGATCTCTCGAAGAGAGGGATGAGAGAAAAGGCACAGGAAGTGGAAATGAAAAGAGAACAGAGAAGGAAAAGATGAAGGTGAGATGACAGAATCAAATCTGTTACGTATATCTTTGGAAGTAGATGTTTATTTAATTACTTAATTATTTATGTAGGAGTGATCCGTTTTTATTTAGGCTTATGGTTTATTATGGTGATAACCATGAGAGTGAAAATAAAGGCAAACCAGAGAGAACTCAATGAAGAAATGAAGAGAAAGAGCATATGGTAGAAGAGAGAGGGAAAAGGAGAATGGGGAGAAAAATCAGAGCCTGTTGTTTTACGAAGGCACCTGCTATATACTGGGGTCAAAGGTCATGGCTCACAGCTCCTTGACCAGCATGAATAAGATACATTTCTTTGGATCGTTTTAATTTGGGCTTCTTCTGTTTTTTCATTCGTCTACTTTTACAAAACTACATAGTCTTTCAATAATTAATTTTTAGATGTCTATTTTTTTATTATTTAAGCCTCTCTTAATGACAATGAAACAGACTAATGAATTAAACAGGCTGTTTTGTTTGTACAGGCTACCCCACATTGTGTCCAGTAAGGTTCAGGCTGATATCCTCAGAGACGTCTGAGAAACTAAACCTAAAGCCATGAATGGCACAACGTTCAATAGTCCTAGCAACATTAATAACAGCAGCCCGCGTCGCTTCAGAGTGAAAGAAGGGGTTAAACTGTTGTAGGTGGAATTTGTAAACGCATTTATTGTTATGACATCACAAGGAAAATATGATTTCTCAATATATGACTTCAAAATCCTATTTAGAGTTGCTCTACATTATCCCGGGTCTATAAAACTTGTCATTAGAGAAACTAGCTTTAGCCATCCTGAACTCTGTAAATGGGGCTGTGTTGGTGTGTTTGGGGGTCGTGGAGGGGCCCGGGGCTTTGGGGGAGACTTACAGGGTGATGTGGGTGAGCCGAGTCCCCCGTCGGGGTGTGTGTGGCTGGGTTTGGGGTCGGGCATGGGGAGGGGCACCGGCCGCGCCACCGGAGGAGGTGGAGGCAGCAGGAAAGAGCCGGACATTTTACTCTGACTGCTCCCGTTAGGCTGCAGACACATACACACACTGAGTGAAAGTGGACAGCATAACGCACACACACACACACACGCTAGGGTTGTCTCGATCCATATTTTGCCCCAGTTTGAATCTTTTAATACTGAGTTTCCTGAGATACCTAGTATTTTTATAGCACACTTTGAATGCATTCAGGTGAGACAGGGTTAGACAGCCTATGTCTAACAGTCAGATTATTTTTTGGGTGAGATTAGCCAAAAGGCATGAGTCAAATAGCTAAATTGTTTCGTCTAAAGTTTTAAAATTAAATAATAGTTAGATTTTTATTTTTTATACAATTTAGCTTCTCTCTAGCATATTATGTACTTGTCTGTACTAATATGTATGGCCTATGAAAAGTCTGCACTCCACCAGAGGGCAGCGAAGAGCCTGAATCTTGTGTTTACATCAGAAGTTCAAAGTAATTATGTCCAATGAAATAAGCATAGAAAGCCGGATGCTGTCTAAAGCCTAATGCACACAGACGTGTACACAGTAGTATATACACTGACGTGCCAAAATTCATGGGATAGCAGTATGTAGATTGATTATGAGATGGTGTTAGCTTAGGGGACCGCTTGGGAACACCCCCCAGCTGTATAAGCTGTGAGGTGTTATCCTGTGAGTGAGGCTGAACACTGGCCAGCATGCTCATGGCCAGGCAACGTCAGTCAGAGTCCAAATGAGGCATGACAGTGGATGCCAGACAGATGGGACATTTTATTTCCCAAGTTGTGGGGCCATTCCTCAATCCATAGTGTCACATGTGTACCTGGAATACGTCATAGAAGGCATTACCACACAGTGGACAGCGCAGTGGCCACATCCGGGTGCCTAATTATTGTGGCCAGTGGAGTCTAATTAGAAGTACACGTGTGAACAAACAAGTGACTCACAGAATTCACATCCACATTCAGTGCAGGAGGCCCCACACGCATATTCCACAGGTCAGAGTGGCGTTCGTTAGCTTACATGGGATATGGGAACAGAAGACCCACCAGAGTGCCTGGCAACATGTCACATGGTCTGATGAGTCATGGTACCAATAGTTTCGGGCTGATGGTAGGGTTTATGCGTGGCGCAGACCCCATGAACCTCTGTTGTCAACAAGGTGCTGTGCAGGCTGATGGTGATTCCATACTGGTGGTGGGTGTGTTCTCATGTTATGCCCACTATGTTTCACTGCTTGGTGACCATTTGCAGCCCTTCATGGACTTAGCCCCACAACGATGGGATATTCCAGCAGGACAATACACCATGCCATCAGGCACATGCTGTCCAGAATTGGGTGGAAAGGTCCATTCTCAACATCCCTCCAGGCGTCTTCTGTCCCCTTGTGTAATCGATGCCATGTCGTATTGCTATACTTCACCAGTCTAGGGGGGGTCCTAGGTGGTAATCTCATGCCTTTAGGCACGTCAGTGTTGCACAAACTGCATTTACTACACATGGCAAGTGTCACAATAGAACTCATCAAATCAAATTCACCTAAAATGCTTAACCACAGTCACGTGCGCATTCCTTTCTGCCAGGTTTAAAGGTGGCATTAGTCCAGTGTTTCTTAGTCCTGGCCCTGGGGGGCAACTGTCCTGCACGTTTTAGTGTGTTCCTTGTTTTAAAGACACTCACTTTAACCCAGTAAGAGCTTGTTAGCGAACTGATTAGCTGGATCAGGTGTGTTGGCCACATCCAAAATGTGCAGAGAGGTGGGGCTCCAAAACTAGGGTTGAGAAACACCTTGTTAGTCCCCATGTTTACATGTGACTAGTTTAGTAGTCCCACTTCGAAAACCACTTTGCTTGCGGCTATTATCTATTTACCTCACCTCTGCAACAGTGGACGTTCAATAGGATAGTTAAACAGATCCTTAATAGATGACTGCAATTACATCAGAATAAATGTAGCTGAGGTTGATTCCCTGAGTCATGCCTTAAACCCGGATATTAGTCTCATCCAGACAACACACACTCAAACAGCACCAGCTCAGAAGATGAGTGTGTGAGGAACAGAGAGTAATGATGTCAGGAGCTTATAAAGTAAAAACGAAGTAAATGAGAGACAGAGAAAGAGAAAGAGAAAGAGAGAGAGAGAAATGTTCTGGCAAACTCTTCAGTAGGGAGTGTTGAGAGACAGAGCTGTGGTGTTAAAGAGTTAGAGTCATAACAGCAGAGCTCATTGTGAGATGTGTGTAGAGGATCATTCAGTGTTAATGAAGCACGTCTCTGTGTTGACAGTGTCTGTATGCTCATTTGTGTCTGTATCAGGTGAGCTAAGGGTTTTAAAATATGTCAAGGACAATCACAATCAACGATATTACTATTCTGTATTGATTATGGCTGTACTATTACAGCCCTGTTTCTGTTTACTCCCTACACTAAAACCCTCTACAGACTCATCAAAAGATGTACAGTCATATTGTCGTCGTCCAGAGAAAAACATGTATCTTTATTTTGGTCGGTTTTTACTTTTATGTATCATTTGAACACCGCAGCTGCTGTTTACACTATGTGTAAACATCACTTGATGAATGGACCAATAGGAATGGCCTAAAATCACTTCTGGCTCCATTGATTTGCTTTAGAGCTGAATTAGGTTTTTGCCCTCTCCTGGCATTCTGGAGATCCTTGTTTTCCTTTTGGACAGCGACAATATGCAAAAGCCTCCTGGTCAAATTACATGTTCAATTACTGTTTATTTGCTTGAATAAATAATTAAAATAAATAAAATCAACAACACAAATGGAGATTTGTGGACAGGGTTTTGCTTAGACAGTGACGATATTTTTAGACAAAAATAAATAAATGTAATACATGTAAATTTTGGTGTGCTGATTTGATTGTATATATCAAACTACTGGTTTAATAGCTACTCCAGTCATACGTGCTGTATTTTCTCTTAAACATAACTCTAAAATGTAGTCGTTTTGTATAGAAATGCAACTGAATGGAAATGCTGTGAAGAGAATTACACCCCTATGTGTGAGTTTCATGAAAGCATGGTTCTGTGTGCTGGGGGGCGTTACCTGAGCGCCAGGCTGGGCTGTGCCATCGGCGCAGACGAACTGAACAAACTCCTTGAGTGGGTCCTGGTGGTGGTGGTAGCGAATGGTGGGGTGAGTGAAGTACGGGCTGGACTGCTGGATGATGGAGGGAGAGGGGAAATGGAGGGCAGAGGCAGAGGCACGGGGACTCCCTGAGAGAGAGAGAGAAAGGGAGATAGAGACAGAGAGAGAGAGAGAGAGCATGAAAGAAAGAGATTGAAGGTGGGCGATAAAATTTATGGGTAAAAACATGATTAAGAATATTTAAGAACGTTTGTAGAGACTCACTGATGAGTTTGTGTCATTCAGTCTGAACATGAATCATTAGGTATGTGTATGCACAGTGTGTGTGTGTGTTGTATCTCTCATCCATCCTCTCTTTCTCCATCACTAACTACTTTTACATCGACAGTGAACCCTTCTTTTTTACCCCCACCAATTTATTACTGTCCAATTCCCACCCACTCGCTAAGTCTCACTCAGTCACACACTGCTACCATGCTGGAAAGATGACGGCTAGCACATGCTTCCTCCATACCACAACACACACCACCACATCTTTTCAGATGGCCACTAATGCAACATCACTGAACAGCTCAACACGCTTGGAGGAGAACACAAAAGCTGATCCGGCACAGAAAGGCATCACGATAGGCCACAATGGATTCATTTTCTATGGGAAAGCATCGTCAGACACACCAGATCATAACATTCAGGGCAGCTAAACTCTATACAAATGATTCCAGCCAGAATTATGTGGTTAACAAATTAGGCTGCTTTGTGTTCCTAGCAAAGTATGAAACATCTGTTACATTAATGCAACCTCCAAATATTTAAACACAATCACAATTGTTCTACTTCCAAAATCTGAGTAGGAAGATGACTGGTTGGATGTTTATACTGGAGTCACTGAGTGCGTTTACATGCGCTTAATAATCTTATAACTGCAGAAAATCAGATTTGGTCAGTAATCCGTTCACCATGTTTACATGCACTTGAGTAATCAGATAAGGGGGAATTCCGAGTCTACATGACTCACAATAGCCGGATTTCTGCTATGCAACCGACCAATGAAGTCACAGAATGTCACAAATATTAACATAAAATGTAGTCACATAATGTGGCATATAAAATCACTTCATGCTACTTTTTAAGCATCAAGTGACTTTAGCAGAATAAATAAGCATATTTAAATTCCTAATATTGTTATTTTGCTATAAAGTCTTAAGTCTATAAGTCTTAAGTTGCCATCTCGCTGTTGCTGCGTTAAGCACTCCTTGCTAATTTTTGATACAACACTATGATTTTGCACAGCATATTTGTACTTTTACTCTGACATGAAAGAAATCAGGTTAAGAGTACAAATATGCTGAGATATCGGATTACTTCATCCAATCTAGGAAATCTGAGTATGATTTTTAAATGACCACTTAAAAAATCATTGAATAACTGCAGAAAGTTGAGTGCATCTAAATACACAATACTTTGGCTACTGATTATTAAAAAAATAACAAAACATATTGATAAAAAAGCTACTACACAACTAAATTCTGAATTCATTACGGCCTCCTTATGTAGCCATCTGAGGAGGGGATGTTTTCATGTCCACTGACTTAAACCAATGAGAGGGCCGTATTACAGAACCATCTTATCCTACCTGCTTTGCCGCTTGGCAACCTCAGTTAAGAGTGGCATTGACCCCCTCAACCTCCCAACAGGGCCTACAACTCATGCCACTTTTTTTTTCTTCTCTTTCTTTATGTGTTTCTTTGTTTTCCCTCGAAAGGAATCCGTCCCAGCCACACAAACACAAAAGGACATACACGGAAAAGAGTGCTGCATTGAGTTGACTTGATTTAGATGATTTCCACATGAATAAAATATATTACATCAACACAGTGACAGTCTTTCAGCTAAGATACATTTGGCAGTTGTTGTGTTGATGTATTGTGTTTCATGTGAAATCTGCAGCTCTCTTTTCAGCATAACACGAATGTAAACTCCGTCTTACAGATGCAAATTCATAAACAACATAAACAGCATTGTTCTTATCTTTACAGAATACACATTACTCACTACATACAAGTAAACAGCAGTGTTCAGCACTCACTCACTCATTTCTCTCTCTCGCTCTCTCTCTCTCTCTCTCTCTTGCTGACAGCTTAACACAAACACTGCATTCTGCATGAAACAAACTTTCATAATCACATCCACATTTATAATCCACTTAAAAACAAACTGCTCCGAATCCTCATGACCTTTTCTTAATTGGCTCTCTCCGGCTGCAGCCGAGGCCGAATGGATTGCGATTCTGTCTATTTTTTTTTCCTCCCAAGGCCACCGATCAGGATTAAACGTCTGGGAATGTTGGGAATACGAAGGAGAAAAATTCGGAATTCTTCCCTGTTGGGTCGGAACAGGCACATCACCACCCCCCCACCCAACCCTCCGCCCCCTGAGACTTCGCTCTCCGTTCTAGCGCAGCTCGTCACTTTATTAACGTGATTGTCACGCTGTTTCAGCGGCTTTGCGTTGGCCGGCCCAGAAGGAGATGATAAGAGTAGCTACATTTTCTCCTCCTCCACTCGCCTGACACTTGTTTTTGTTTTATCCCCCCCTCCACATCCTGTGCCAGTTTGAATGACAGCATATCCATGGCTTAGAAACGGCAGCGACGGGCTCAGCGGCTAATTATAAAAAGACGAAAGACCAAAACATTCGGTTTTAGACTTCTAGAAGAGGTCGCGCATCAATTACGCATTTGGACACGTTATTAATGTTCCTGCCACTCTTTCTCTCCCCCTCTCTCTCTCTCTCTCCCTCTCTCTCTCTCTCTCTCTCTCTATCTCTCTCTCTCTCTCTCTCTGTCTTAAACCACAAATAATCTCCAGGATGACTCATTGGGGAGTTTTATTTATTTTTTTATTCAAAAATGAAAAATGAAACGAACATGTTTGGCAGAGAACAGAGACGCTCAAACTCCCCAACGACTGACGTCTAGCGAGAACGTATCTGCAAACAGTTAAACAATATGCAGCAAGTGCTTTAAAGAGTAGCTTAGATACCGTTTTGAAAACATTTCAACTGACTAAGTGCTCAGTGAAATGTGTACTTTACGACAAAATATGAAACAGATGCTGCAGCTTAGAGTTTGATGCGCTGGGAAACAAAGACCAGACACATTAAGATGTTGCGCCATGACTCAAGCTTCTGGTGAGAGACTTTAGGACGCAGAACAACAGAGTGATAGGGGAAAAAGTGAGAGGGGAAAATGACAAGAGTGATGAAGAAGGATGGCAGATGAATGATACGATGTCCTGCTTGGGCATCCTCATCACTTCTTCTAACCTACCTACAGAGACTAAGAAGCTTTACTGCTGACGAAGCCATAAAGTTGAATAAGAGTGTGACAGACACTTAGCACTCGACTAAATCAGCTTTCCACCAGGCAGTGCAGTGTCTGTACTATCCCCTCCACACTAGAGAACCTGTGTCCGTTTCCCATTCCATTATAGAACTAGAAGGTGTGCGCTGTGATGGTCTCATCATTTCTCAAGGTGTGTTAATGTTAAAGGGTAACTGTTCACAAGAGGAACCAAATGTCTGAAGAGTTTAGGTGCTTTTAAAAGCTCCCTCACAATAATAAAGTTATTTCTAGAGTTACTAGCGACTACGTTTTATGTCCCATACTGATACTGATACTACAGCCTTGAGTATCTCCCAATACCGATACCAATCGGATACCATCTTTTCCCTGCTCTTAAATAACAAAGCTGTTAATGACCTGGTCTGGATGCACTGTGCTTAACCAGCCATCTAAATATCCTCCCACTGTGAATTATATATTCCCCCAAAGGTAGATATACATAAACGTTCTGCAGGGCATTCTCCAGGGTGGGCTTCTTTTCAGCATCTCTTTTTAGTGGTTGGTGTAGCTCAGCAGGTAACAGCACCACCACCACATGTGGGAGACTGGGGTTTGAATCCTGGTCTGGGTGACTACACTGTGCTACACCAATAAGAGTCCTTGGGCAAGACTCCTAACACTGCATTGGCCTACCTGTAATCTGATTAACCTTGTAAATCGCTCTGGATAAGAGCGTCAGCTAAATGTCGTAAATGTAAACGTGAAGCTGTCGTGTAACACTGCTGGGGTTTTGTTGAAACTTTGTTACACATAGATTGGTGTGTGATTGGTCAGCATTATCAAACGATCAGAGTGAAAATTAAAGTGGAATTGGATTACACCTTTTCCCCTCTGATATCAGAGCAGGTGTTTTCGGACTGTATTGAACTGATACTATACATCACATCAGTGCACCCCTAGCTATTACATAAAATGCTGCATAATTATATTATAAATATAAATTATTATTTTTTATTATATTATTTATTAAGTATTATCTTTGAGATTCGAGTTTTAAGGTCTATAAAAGTCCATGCATGATCGAGACTAAGACGCAGGATGGTTTAAAACAAAACAAGTGAACCTACTTTTGATTGGTAATTAAATTTATCATTCGGACAGTAAACACAGCAGCCGCCACAGTAAAGAAATCATCAGTATCAGTATAAACTCAACACATTTGATGCCCTGGTAAGAAGGCTAACCCAATACAATTCAGGTATGGTATGGTAGAGGTATGGCACAGTTCGCTTGGCAGTGAGAATGGCAAATTGTGTGGTAAATGGGAATTCCATGCCTTTTTTTTTTACTGTACTACACTATCCAGTAGGAAAACGGTCTCAGTTCCAGTTAAATTTCCACTATACTGGAGGCAGGGCTCTGTCTTTTAATGAACATGATAGCAAGGTTAAGCACTATTGTAAGTTTTATCACTTCAGTGTGAGCAGGGCCAGCCTGGATTGGCATTCATGCGAAAGTTTTTGCAGCTCAGCCTTTATATGTTGACTGTGTGGACTTTAAAACTTTCTACCTTGTAGTAAACCTCACAGGCCCTTCAGAAAACTACGAATCTCTCTCTCATTCTCTCTTTAAGGGATTTTAGAAGGCTTTGGGATTGGGGAGGTTTTCTTGGGGTTTTGTTTTCTCACCTGGTCTCACTCCCGCCAGCATGGGCAGTGGGTGGTGTGTGAAGGCCATGCGGGGGGACCTCGTCTGAGCCGACAGGGCGCCGAAATCGAATTTCCCCGACGGCTTCTTTAGAGACCCGGGAGAGGACAGCCCTGCCAGAGACCACACGTCAACAACAACAAACAACAAACAGGAAAATCAACAAGCTACAACAGACGCTGTGCCGTCGCTACTAATGCTCACCACTAGCAGGCTTAAAGGATCTGTAAGGAATTGCCACAGCTAGCACCCTAATTATTTAGCACCGCGACCACAGGGCCTGTGAAACGGCAGCAGCAACAAAGTACAATAACGGAGGGGTGTAGCTTAATCTTCTTCTAATAACCGAAAGCCGATATCTCTGTATTTCACAAGGTCTTATTTTAAGTGAGGCCTTATTGTATTGGTAGTTTTATTTACCAACAACAGTCCAATTTTCTAACTCTCTTCACCACTTAGAATAAAACAAGCCGTTTTTGTTACTACAGTTTCGTTTCAGTCCACATGGACAATAAAATAAAATAAACTGCAACTTATCCTTTTGAACGCATGGATTATATGGAGGTATATACGATGACAAATTAAACAGCACACCATTAAATTACTTTCAGTCATTCACTTGAAGTGAGTGGGCTAAACTGCTGAAGGCTGAAAGGGTGGCCATCTGCAAACATGCTTTTGGTTGTGACTAGGAACCTTTTGGTGTACATGTTTGGACTGTATGGACTGGAGAGTGAGAATTTTTAAACTTACATATTATACATAAAATGAACATTAATGTGGAACCATTTTTAAAGACAGATCTTATTTTTTTGAAACTATGAATCAGAATGAAGAATATACATTTTTGGTTGTACCCAATTGCTAATTGTTCTTGCCCAATGCTATAAAACAAGAGAAAAATAATCAATATAAAATAATAATAATAATAATAATAATAATTTAATTGATTAATATAGTAAAGCACTACTTACACTTATAACCTTGTTTTTTACTAAAAGTTGTACCTACAGATTACAGACTGGCGATTATACATGATATCTATATACAGTACTGTCTAAAATTTAAACTTCTTTTTAATTTCCACCAACAGCCATTAAGTACAAGCTCATTTTTCAAGACACTCTAATTCTAACAACTGTGCAAGACCTCTTAGACCATCAAACTGTCTACATCTTTCCAGTTTGATTAGACAGCTCAAGATTTTCAAATCAATCAAAGAAGCTGCTGATGTTTTCAGAACAATGGACTGATCTTAGCACCACTGAATGTGTTTGGGGTTTTTTGGATGGTGAAAAGCAGGAAATGATAAACCAACTTCAAAGACCGAACTGTGGAGGTGAGCCTGCAGATTTCTTAGGAGTAGCTAAAAGTGAGTCTCCTGAAAAGAATGGAAGCTGTGATGAAGGTAAAGAGGGGACACCCAGTAGAGATACTCATGATATAAACTGAGTGGTCAGATGTGAACTATTTACAAACACAGATGTGTTTACAGCGGTGGTGACAGGAACCAGAGATCCTAATGTCTCCCAAATAAAGCCATTTCATTTACTCTCCGAAAGGACTAGTGCACATACATTCGCCTTCTGAGTTTATATATAATGTTGATGTTGGGGAAACTGTTTTTTTCTTTTGCCTGAGCACATCCTTCTGGTGTCCCTCCACCATGAATAGATTAAAATAGAACAAAAATATGCTTTACACCAAAACCTTATCACACTTCCATAAAACACGTGTCTCAGACATCAGGCAGAGTATTCATGACCATTTCATGTAATAGCTTTTGATGGGAGCTTTTTGAAGGTGGACGTCTGGTTCCTATAAGTGCTTGAACAGACTAGTTGACTTCACTGCTCTAAGCTTGATGTACTCATGACACAACATGGGCACTTCAGAGAGGGCAACAGTCTGGTGATTTCAGGACCTGTGTCTCCGGTTTCCTAAAGGCTAGTAATACAGATACACTGTTCTGTTTCTCCGCCAATCCACAGTGCTTCAAAGATCAGATACTGAACATTATTATCTCTATTTTCCAGAAGACTGCAATGAGTCATGGTTGGTGGGAGAGGAATCATAACATCCTATAATCCTCCAAAGTTTGACTTCAGTTACATGCTGGAAAGGGCACATCATGCTCTAACTGACCTGTGGACTTTATGGGTTGATTGTTCAGGAGAAGTCGCTTGTTCCCAAGCATTGCCTTCTCCTGCACAAGGCAATGTTCCACCAAGGTTTTCAGCGGGAAGCCTTCTTTTGGTTGCCAGAATGCTTTTCCTAAATGTAGGAAAGCATTCTCTAGGAACTTTCTGCCATCTCAGGTCTCACTAACACCCATATAACATAGTCTGAATGTTGCGCTAAGAATCTTCAAAACATTCTCTGAACGTTGCAGTTAAAAACGTTATCACTTAGTTAACATAGTAACATTATCGAAACCTTATCTGAGGCATCTTTAAAACATTCCTTCAATATTAGACTAAAACATAATCCTTAAAACTGTACCAGAATATGTAGGTAACGTTAGCCAAAGGTCTGGGAACGTTCTCAGCTAGCTGGGTGGTTTTATTCGTGATGTTAGTAGTGATTAGTCGACTCAAATTTTTTCCTCACATCAAATTTGTGGTACCCCTCGTTCATATCACCACCACTGTGGGCAATTCTGACTCGGAAAGTTTCTGCAGAAGCTAGCATCACACTAAACCACTGAAAGCTCTGATGGAATTCCCCTTAACTGTATTCCAACACTAAAAGGGGAAAAACTTGTACTTAATGGTCATTTGGATGGGAAATAAAGTAACCCTGAGCTTTGTATGCGTGACAGCATTGTATGAGACACATATCAGGAATTTCTCAACGTGAAATGTTTTAGAGCAAACGGAGACTTGACATCACAAGAGCATCCCTGATTTAACAAATGTAAATAGTGCGCACAGGGAAACACTGAACAGAGCTCTTTGGCAACACTACTGTCGACAGGATTTGCGAGTTTGGAAAGTTGAGTCTGATGTCAGCTTTGGTGTCTACATACTTAAAAAAATCTGTGGACCCTTCCAACAGGCAGCAAACCCACCAGGCTATTCCTGGAGTGCATTACTCAACATACAGGGCTGCGTTCAACAGCTGCTCCTACGCATCACCCAGCACAGAATGATGGATAGAGGGGGAAATGATAAAGAAAATATGATGGATATATATATTGTGTGTGCGTGGAAGGTTGGGGGGGAGGGGTGAAAATAGCATGGCGAGGTGAGAAAATGTGGGAGAAAGTGACAGGAGGACAGAGCTTCAGTGGCAGATTATCAAAACCACACACATAGACACGCACTCCAAAAACGGCTGAACCGAATCCTGGCATGGAGCGCCGTGCTTCTGAAATCTTCTCTCTTAAACTTAGTTTCAGTTTCTGGGCTTTCTGTTTTTTTTACTCTCTATATTAAAGCATTAAATCCCATTTAAGCTTAAATCCCTGGGTTTCAGTTCGTCAGCCTGTTTGTGTGTGTGTGACTGTGTTTTTAGACATGTGTGCGTGGGTGTGTGTAAATGTGTGTTAAGTCTGGAGCAGGTGGGAGTGTGTAAAGGGAGAATATGAGAATATGGGAGCCGTTTCTGTTCTCCGTCACTCGTTTCTTCTTCTTCTTTTTTTTTTCTTTGTTGTTTGCCATAAATACTGTGAAAAGCCCCGGAGGGTATACGCTATGAGAAGTGATACTGAGAGGCTAATCTCACCACGACCAGCAGCGATTACACAAACAAAGTTTAAATCGTACATGCGCACCGCGCTGAACTGACTCGACTCAACACGTGTAGATCAGCTCCACAGTTAGCGTCCTAGTTCGCTTAAGTCTGGCAGGATGAGAGTCGATGTAAGATCTTTAATCCCTTCTGATTTATTATTAAGTCATTTCAGTGGAGGGATGTTTTCAGTCTATTATACAGTCATATACTGTACATTAACCTTACGACATACTTCATAACATGATCATAACATACAAAGCCTAAATGAAGCACACACAGAAAAACTAACTAACCTTTATTAAATTCTGACTTCATACAGGCTTTTTAAAGTCAAAGTCTCTCTCTATTTCCCTTTCTCTTTCTGTCTCATTGACTCTCCTATCCCTTGCCCTCTTATTCTCTCTTTAACTCTCTCTCCATTCTATTTCCGGTTCTCTTTCTGTCTGTTTGACTATGTGTCTCTCACTCACTCTGAGTCTCTCTCTTGACCCCCTCTCTAGCTCACTTTTCCCTCTCTGTGTTTCTGTTTTTATCTGAGACAGAGCTGACTGTTTCTCTCTGTATCTTTCTCCTGCGCTCTCTTTCGGTAGATGTGTCGATGTAAACTATTGGCAGCACTGCTGTCTGATTAGGATGTTCTTGCTCTGCCTCTCTCTTACACATACACACACACGCACACTTACTCATACATACACACACAGAGACACATACACACAGACGCGCACTTGGACGGATGTCTCGTGTAGAAACACACTGGTGTAATCTGGGAGCTGGAGTGAGAACGAGAGAGAGAGAGAGAGAGAGAGAGAGAGAGAGAGTGCGTGTGAGTGTGTGTGTGTTCTAACCATGGTAAGGAAACT
This sequence comes from Prochilodus magdalenae, assembly GCA_024036415.1. NCBI lineage: Eukaryota > Metazoa > Chordata > Actinopteri > Characiformes > Prochilodontidae > Prochilodus > Prochilodus magdalenae. Next base: position 60,614 of record JAMWET010003063.1, read on the forward strand.
GCACGCCATCGTTTTCATGTTTAATCTTCCTCTCCTGAACACTCGCCAAGTGGTGCTGCACTGCAAGTGGAGAAGGGCATTATTAACACAGAGAGTGCAACAAGGAGAGCGAAAGAGACAGAGAGAGGGGGAGAGAGAGAGAGAGAGAGAGAGAGAACAGAACAGAATGAGAGAACAAAGTAAGACAGAGATGGAGAGAAAGAGGAGAGAGAAAACAGTGACAGAGAGAAAGAAAGAGGAGAAAAAGGGAGAAAACAGAGAGAGAGAGAGAACAGAGTGAGAGAGAGATGCAGAGAGGGAAACCGAAAATTAAGAAAGAAAGAAAAACAAAACAGCGCAAGAGAAGGAGAGAGAGAAATGTGATGAGAGTCTGAGATTTGTAGAGCGAGCGATAAAAAAGGTAGAATAATAAAAATGGGAACTCTCAGCATCCTACTGCTCGATTCAACCTTGATTAATAGTGGCAGGAAGTGATTAGAAAGTGATTCTCTCAGATTTCCTTATTGAGTCTGATTGTAGCCTCTACCCTATGCCTGTTCTCTGCTTGAGTAAATGAGTGGAGTCCAGCTGTACATGCTTGTGACGGTGTACTGTGCTCTACGAACTGCAGAATAAACACAAAGCCTATTTTCATGTTTGGTGAACTGGTTCAGAATCTAAGAGAACTGCAACACATCAAAGAATCAATCGTTTTTCCCAGCCTTATAGAAAAAGATCAAGGCAGTGGGAATGAGTGCACTCAGCCATGTAAGGTGACAGAGCTGAGAATGTCTTTAATGGCCCAAAAGTCTGGTTACACTGACTTGTATGGGTATATTGTCAAGTGTTGTACCTTCTTCTGTAATATAAGACATTAAGTTTGAGTTTATGAGCGATAGGTTTTAGCGATATACAGTATCAGTCAAAAGTTTACACACACTCAACTAAACGGATGCTATCGGTGATCTTAGAGACTCTACAGACTTACACTTAACAGCTCCAGCTAATCAAAATCTGAAACAGTGCATATCCGGATATACCACTTACTTATTTACTCTTGATGCAGCACAGTATTATATTTCTCCATATCTCCACCTCTAATATATATTAAGTTGGAATAAAAAACTTTGATCCCTTCTTCTCCACAGTGTAAAAGCTCCAGTTAGTCTATCAGTTAAGTGGATATTCATGATGGACTGCTTAAAAAAACTTCCACTGAAAGCTGAAAGCTGGCTTATCCTCCTGTAAAGCTCCATTCTGGAGGTGTTTAAGGTGGACTGTATAATTCCACAAGTGCCATTTTATACTTTGGTGTCTTCACTTTTATTCTAAAGTAAAGAATTAAAATAAACATAAGGGAACCTTCTATGAGCAGCTGTGTCTAAACGTCTGACTGGTACTGTATACATCTACTCTATATGGAACATTTGTTTGACCCCACATTGTCCTGACAAGGTATATAAACAATCCTGTCAATCTCTGTGTGTGTGTGTGTGTGTGTGTGTGTGTATGTGTGTGTGTGTGTGTGTGTGTGCGTGTGTGTGTGTGTGGGGGGGGTGTTTCTGTGTACCTGTGTCCACATCGTTGGGCCAGCCGCTGGACTGTGAACTGGTGCCAGCAGGAGAGCGCGTGGAATAAAATACGTCGTCCACTGGGCTGTCCATTTCACTGTCATCTATAGACTTACGCTTAGTGGAGCTAGAGAGCGGGATAGTGACATATAGGGAAAGGGAGAGAGAGAGGGAGAGAACATAAAAGAGATAACGAGTTTTATAAATAGATACTGTTGTAAAAGACACTTTACAGATAACAGAGGCACACAAGCACATAAACACACAGATGCAGATAAGCATGTACACACCCTTAAAGTTTAGGATCAGTGATTTTAATAATATGTGAAGAAAAATGGCTGCAATCAGATGAAATTTAGTATTTTAACTTGATCATTATATGCAGCTTCATAGTCTAAATCACTAGCAGAATGGTGGGAAGCTGTAAACAACAATGAAGATCATAGATGCTTCTAAAATGACTGAAGAGAATTAAGTGCTAATTAATAGAATGAATCTTATTTCAAAAGTGGAAATTAAAAATGAATACTAAAGCACTGAATAAACAACATCTAAATTTAAGATTCATCTGAAAGTTAGATAAACATTAAAGGAGCAATATGTAAGTTGATGTAACCTTTCAAATTCATACTCCAAATAATAGGGGGCAACATATCAGCAGAAAACAGTCCCCGCTCCTCTCTCTCCAGTTCTTACCAGTCTAGGAAAAACGGCAGGTCAGCATCAAACCTCATCCCTTTACTCTCCAAGAGCAACTCCAGTGTTGGAAAGTGCCATCGCTCCTAACTCTTGTTTTGTTTCTATTCAGATCATGTGGTTGTCCATAGAAAAACAAGAATCTCCAAAAAGGGAACTTTACAGGAGAAGACAAAAACCTAATTTACTTTAAATGTAAGTCTATGGAACCAGACTGTTTTTCAAGCAATTGGGTCATTTCTGTTGGTCCTTTCATCATGAAATCCCCACCTGGTGTAAACAGCAGTCGCTGTGTTCAAGGGATTCATACAAGTAAAAATCAACAAAATGGACATACATATTTTTCTATGGAGAACAGCGATTTCTTTAGTTTGCTGCTGAACATAGTTTGATGCATATCCATGAGTTTTAGCCACTGTGCTGTTTACTCTACCTGACCTTAAATGATCTAACCAGGAGCAGCACCTTCAACATGATTGACAAGAGGTTTGAATACGCCACCAGGCCAGCAGCTCTGCTTCTATATCCTCTCATGTTGGCCTGAATGGACTCAACGTTACAGTGACTAGTGCTAGTTTGCTGGCATGCTAGCTACAGTTGATCTTTGTAACACAACACAGAGACACATTTGACATATAGTCAAAACTCTTATTTCTTCACATTCTGTAAAGAACTAGTTCATTTTGGAACGAATTTTCAAACTAAAAATCTTACATATTGCTCCTCTAAAGTAACTGCACATAAAATAACTAGAAAATTAAAGTGATTCCAAACTTTTGGCAGTGCATACACACACATAGAGATATACACACATAAAGAGCCAGAACAAAAGATAAGCACACAATTAGCTACCTCCGAGGAAGACTCGCGTACAGCTCCACCTCGGCCCTGGAGCACGAACCAGAGACAGAAAGAGAGTGGGATGACAGAGGACAGTGGAGAATGACAGAGAGAGAAAGGGGAAGAAACAAATAAAAGAGTGACAGAGAAATGAAGGGCAGATTCAGCAAGAAATGAACATTCATAATGTGGAAAAAGTGTGTGTGTGTGTGCGGGTGTGTGTGTGTAAGTGTGTGCAGGTGTGTGTGTCTGAGTGTGTGTGTGTATATGTGTGTGTGTGTGTATGTCTGTGTGTGTGTCTGTGTGTGTGTGTATGTGTGTGTGTGTATGTGTGTGTGTGTGTGTGTGTGTGTAAGTGTGTGCAGGTGTGTGTGTCTGAGTGTGTGTGTGTATATGTGTGTGTGTGTGTGTGTGTGTATGTCTGTGTGTGTGTCTGAGTGTGTGTGTGTGTGTGTGTGTGTGTATGTCTGTGTGTGTGTGTATGTGTGTATGTATGTGTGTGTGCGGGTGTGTGTGTGTAAGTGTGTGCAGGTGTGTGTGTCTGTGTGTGTGTGTGTATATGTGTGTGTGTGTGTGTGTGTGTCTGTGTGTGTGTCTGAGTGTGTGTGTGTGTGTGTGTGTGTGTGTGTGTGTTAGTGTTAGTGTTAGTTCAGGTTTATGCATCAAGAACAGCCATAGATCTTTTAAAAAACAGCCTGTGTTATGTATTAACCAGAGTATCATAACACGAGCTGCATTAGGAGGAAGGATCTTCTCTCACCAGGAGCTAGACAGTTTACAGAGTGAAATCACACTGGGCTGACGAGGTGGGACATTAAGAACAGAATTTCCAATTAAAACGGAAAGCATTTGGATTCATACGCGAAGTGCTTTGGGACCAGCAGGGATGAATGATGAATTTATTCCTGCATGTTTTTAATTAGATGAATGTTTTTCTCTGTATGTGATATTCTCCTTTTTGTAGATTTGTATAAATGTAGATTATACATTTAGATAGATAGATAGATAGATAGATAGATAGATAGATAGATAGATAGATAGATAGATAGACTAGAAAATTGTTTGTATAGTTTATTGATCATGAGACAGTCATGATAGATTGAGCATTATAGGCCATACGTGTTTGTGCAGGTGTTTTTGCCACAGGTGCAGGGTTTTTTAAAGTTTGTACTTTTGTGAGCCAACGCACCATTACGCATGCAAAAAGCATCTTTTCTATAATAATAATATTAATAATAATAATAATAATAATAATACATAACACAAGTTTTGAATATTCTTGGCCTATTTAAAAAAGTAAATAATAAAAATAATAATATAAAATATTTTCTTCAAAATGAGTTGGTTTGAGGAAGGTGTGTGTGTGTGGGGGTGGGTGGGGGTGTGGGGGGGTGGATGTGTACCTGGTAGACGGTGGTGATGTCAACGAGCGCCGGCCAAGCGCTACTTGGTTGATGTTGTAGTAACCCGGACTCTCCAGGTCAGCCAATGAAAAATTTGGACCTGACGCTGTGGCAACCGGGGCTGAGAGAGGGAGTAAAAGGAGTAAATGAAATGAAGAAAATGAAGGAGTAAGAAATGAAATACAGCTAGATGTAACCAAATACATCAAATTAGCACTATTAGGCTATGTGCACATTACTTGGGCAAAGCGGCACAAATTTAAAATTTTGCGTTAATGTGACACGGATCTGACGAGTTCAGAGCTATGTGGACACACAAATCTGATCTTTTCAAAACCAACCCAAGCCACATTCATATGTGGTCCCAGATCCGATACATATGTCGTGACCATGTGACCATACAGAGAAAGTATAGATCGGAATTCATGTGCTTTTTCTCTCCAGACATGCGCCATCATTCAGGGTTAATGTGGCAGCAGCGTCAAACCTGAAGTTAGAGCCAGTAAACTTTGAAAAGCAACACATCCAACACATCCCTTTTTCACGATCATCTGGCTCTAATAATAAGCTGCTGAGAGCTGTTCAGAGCCAATTACTGCTCTGCTGGTCAACTTGATGTTCATGACGCACATGGTTCATTCACATGACCTTACTGATTAGGATGTGTGCATGCAGGTTGTTTCAGAATGCAAAGTTTGTTGAAAGTAAAGACAAATTGGAGTCACTTACATCCACAAGTGTGAACCATCACGTAAGATGGATCAAATTTCAGCAATAAGGCTACTAATATGAATGTAGCCTTAGATCCTTATTGATAGCAGAACAAACTGTCATCACTTCAGATGGAGCACTTCAGAAGGCCTTCATCATGCTAATTTAATTGTTGGACACGACGGTGTTAACACCTTTATAACCATTTAGGTTGCATGTGAATCAGTATTCTCTATTCTCATGTAAGCTTGCACTCTAACAGCTGGATATATACGTGTGTAAGTGTGGTTACTCACTCTGTGACACTCGTACTAGCTCGGCCGCGTTCCAAACCCCTGACGTTACGAAGCAATCCTGGAAGCTCAAATGTCCTGCAAAAGGGAAAAGTTGTTACCTGCTATATCAATAAACTTCTGCTCACTGCACTAATGCACAGTAAGTCTGCCAACTTGTAGTTTGTAGTAGTGCAATTTTAGCCCTGCACCATACTGCGGTTTATTATTACAGTTACAGCTGAATGACATCACAGACTCTTTTTCCACCTGGTCGTTTCATGTGTCCATATGATATACAGTTAGACACGGTTTAAATGCACCCAAGATGCATCTAAAATGGGTTTAAATCCGATCGCGATAACCACTTCAGGAGGGGACCCGAGATGCATTTCAGCCGGATGTTACATGAGTGTAAAAGAATCTGTCTCCTCAGCCTCATCTGACAAACAAAACCCCTACCGGTACTGCAGTGGCGGCTCTCTCTCAGCAGCCTGAGCAGGATAAAATGAAACACCAGTCTGGCTGATCTACATTGCATCTCACCGTTACACACAGTCTAGCTTAAGTATATTATGCAGTAATGACGTCACAGACTGTTCAGGTTTCCATCTTATTGATGTCAAGACTCTTCTGGCTTTAAACCAACTTCTTCCTAAGTTTTTTTTCTAAATTCAGTAGGTGAATGAGGCCCATTGACCTCAAAGACTCTACTCGCATAGGATTCAGTAACATCAACTGGCCTAAAACCCAATGACACGATTTACTCTGTGGGTTTCACAGACGGTTCTAGCGTAGAACATAATGACCAGGTTTTGCTGTCACTATCAGAACCCAATGGCATCATGGACTCTACCATCTCAGAACCCAATGGCATCATGGACTCTTCCGTCTCAGAACCCAATGGCATCATAGACTCTTCCGTCTCAGAACTCAATGACATCATAGACTCTTCCGTCTCAGAACTCAATGGCATCAGACTCTTCAATCTCAGAACTCAATGGCATCAGACTCTTTAATCTCAGAACTCAATGGCATCATAGACTCTTCTGTCTCAGAACCCGATGGCATCATAGACTCTTCTGTCTCAGAACTCAATGGCATCATAGACTCTTCTGTCTCAGAACTCAATGGCATCATAGACTCTTCAGTCTCAGAACTCAATGGCATCATAGACTCTTCAGTCTCAGAACTCAATGGCATCATAGACTCTTTCATCTCAGGACCCAATGGCATCGTAGACTCATCCGTCTCAGAACTCAATGGCATCATAGACTCTTCCGTCTCAGAACTCAATGGCATCAGACTCTTTCATCTCAGAACTCAATGGCATCAGACTCTTTCATCTCAGAACTCGATGGCATCGTAGACTTTTTCATCTCAGAACCCAATGGCATCATAGACTCGTCAGTCTCAGAACTCATTGGCATCAGACTCTTTAATCTCAGAACTCAATGGCATCATAGACTTTTTCATCTCAGAACCCAATGGCATCATAGACTCGTCAGTCTCAGAACTCAGTGGCGTCATAGACCCTTCATCACAGATTGCTTTGTTTGAGCACTAAGTGATGTCACAGATTCTTCTGGTTTAGAACTGTAGCATAGACTTTTCTGGCTTCAAGCTCAGTGATGTCATAGACTGATTTGACTTTGAACTTAATTACCCCATAGAACTCACTTAGAACTCAGAACCTTGTTATGCTTAGAACTCTGTGACATCACAGACTCTTCTCTCTTTGAACTTGACGACATCACAGACTCATCTGGTTTTAAACTCAAACTCTTCTGGCTTTGAACTCAATGACATCACAGATTACTTTAGCTGAGCAGTAAGTGATGGCACAGATTCTTCTGGGTTACAACTCAGCAGTGTCACAGGCCACATCTTTATGTTATTCTTCACCATTCACGATTTGTTAAAGAAACAGAAAAGGAATGATCTGATGTTAACATTGATATTATCCTACAGTGCTTAATGACAGAATGAGATGTGGGAAGGGCTTTCTTTTCAGAAGGAATAGACCTGTGACTTGGGGACGTATTGTGGAGAATGCTGACGCTCGTTTATGCCTGGAGGACAATGTGTTTATCATTACAATTATAGTGGCTGTGACTTGGCTCCAAGGTCTGATCTTACCGTTTGGTGGGGGTTTGATGTCAGAGTCCGCCTGCTGGCTGGAACTGTCTGATTGTCCTGATTCTGAGAGTGAAAGAGAGAGCAAGCGAGAGAGAGAGATAGTGAGAGAGAGAGAGAGAGAGAGAGAGAGAGAGAAGAGGGAGAATGTAAATACAAGAATTCACTCAAAGATTTCATTTGGAACATGATATGTGTTTTTGAAGATGATGCTAGTGTACAGAGAACAGAGACAGAGAATATGTGTGTGTGTGTGTGTGTGTGTGTGTGTGTGTGTTTGTGTGTAGGTGTGTCAGTTGCTCATAGGTGATAAAAGAACAGAGCAACGCATGCCAGCATGATTCGATACAGTGTGGTGGAGATTAGGATAGAGAAGAAACGCACACGCATTGAAAAACAAAGACACACCAGTCTTCCAGAGTCTAAATACTACAAGCACAAGAAAGCGAGTGACAGTGAACAGGAGTCTAATCTCTCTCTCTCTCTCTCTCTCTCTCTCTCTCTCTCTCTCTCTCTCTCTCTCTCTCTCTCTCTCTCTCTCTCTCTTTCTCTCCAGAAACCTGGCAGCCATGTTAGTGTTTGGCAGCCATCTTAGCACTGGCGGTGCAGATGCATTCCTACTAGCTGACGGCGCACACACATACACACACTCCCGCAAAATATAAACAGTCCGCGCTTGATGAGCAAACTCAAAAAACGTACCACCTAACACATGTCCCCCCCTACAACGCCACAGTAGAGTCCAAATTCACTTCCATTCACCTCCGTAGAATCCATCTGCTGCTGCGTTCGTTGGGGCAGAAGCAGAGCTGAAGCCATCATGGACAATTGCGTACCTTTGTCCACTTGTAGAAGTGGCAGCATTGGGGTATAAATCTCTCACTTTGGGACAGAGACCGAATTGTGTGACTCTGTGAGTGTGTGTGTTAGGGAAGCACAATGTAAACCATTTGTTAAGTGTTATTGTAATATTGGCCTTTACAGTTGTAACATCACAGAGGGCTACAATACACAAATGAAACCAATCTCCATGTTTTAATGCTGTTGTACTCAATCAAGAAACATTTAATCCCACTAAAAGTAGAATATTTTAGCTAAACGGGCACACGCCAACTTCTTTATATCATCACTGGTTTATCAGTAATATTCTCAGTGCGCTGTTCATGTGCTGGGCACTGGTGGGCTTTAAAATCATTATCCATCTGTTTTAGTGTCTGGTGGTAGCATTGACTGAAATGAGATGTTCTGATAGCAGTTTTACAGTAATACCATTTCTCTTAGCATTCCTTAATGAAGTAACTGCAATTTAACTGAAGGAAATATCAAACTGACAGAAACAGAACGAACGGACGGAGACAGACTGAAACGGCTTACGGAACTAACTAAAGCAGAATTTATGGAACTGACTAAAAGAGAATTTGTGGAACTGACTTAGAACTCAAGGAACTGACTGGCATAGAATGTATGGACCTGACTTAAATAGGACTTACAGAACTGACTGACACAGAACTTACAGAACTGACTAACACAGAACTTACAGGACTGACTGACACAGAACTTACAGAACTGACTGACACAGAACTTACAGAACTGACTAGACACAGAACTTACAGAACTGACTGAAACAGAACATGTGGAACTGACCAAAACAGAACATGTGGAACTGATTGAAATAGAATTTATAGAACTGACTTAGAACTCAAGGAACTGACTGGCGTAGAATGTATGGACCTGACTGAAACAGAACTTACAGAACTGACTGCCACAGAACTTACAGAACTGACTAACACAGAACTTACAGGACTGACTGAAACAGAACTTGAGGAACTGACTGAGACAGAACTTGAGGAACTGACTGAGACAGAACTTGCGGAACTGACTGAGACAGAACTTATAGAACTGACTGAGAGAGAACCTATGGAACTGACTGAGTAAGAAATTATAGAACTAACTGTACAGAACTTACGACACTGTCTGAAACAGGACTTACAAAACTGACTAAAACAGAACTTACAGAACTGACCAAAATAGAATTTATGGACCTGACTGAAACACAACTTACAAAAAGCAAAGCTTAACTAAAGCAGAACGAATGTGGCAGTGGTGACTTAGTGGTTAGAGCCCTGGGTGAGTAATGCTGCCTGCTGGGTCCTTAAGTAAGACACATGACCCTCTCTGTTCCAAAAGCACTATATCAAGGTTGACCCTGCGCTCTGCTTTCTACAACGGAATATGCCACTGAGCAAAGCGTATAAGTATAATGCTATTAAAGGTACTTAACTCATAGAACCGAGTCCTCTGGCTAAAGCTGTCAGGGACTGAAATAGAACTGAAGTGTTTCAGCCAGCAGGGGGCTCTCTAATACACACGTGCTTCCTTACTGACAGCCGTGTCAGATTAACTGCCTGGCACAAACACACGCGCACCATTACCTTCTCTACTTATGTTATTGCTCACCTTTGTTGTGTGCGTTGATTCCATATCTACAGTCGTAAAAACAAAAACAGTAATAATCCACACTTACGGCTGAAGGTACACATACTCATCGAGTCTGGCTTAGCATCTGTAGCTCTAGTGTGACCTACCTCGGTTTAATGAAGCCTTATGTTTTTGTGTGCATAGTCGTCTTGCTATCCTTCTGAGGGCTACAAGTCCTACATTAGAGTTTTGCTCAAGTGAAGACAATTTCTGGAACATGTGTGGTTTACCATAAATGACAAAAATGGCCTTTCGGATGTTGAGGTTAAGGTTGGGTGTAGCATTACTTGGCTATAGCTATACTAAAATCAATAGAAATCAATGGAAGTCCTCATTGGTAATGTATGACCACCGTGTGTGAGTGTGTGTGTGTTCACTTGTATGCAAAGGTTTAAACACCCCCAGTCAAATTACACGTTTGCCGAATTGAAAATACGTTCTACAGGAAACGAACCTTAAAAGCGGCATTCCTCTGCTTCAGTGCACAGTTTCTAAAATACTGGACACTAAGACATATAAACTGTGTCATAACTTTTATACAGGCCACATTTTATGTTCTTTACCCAACATTCACAATTCAGCAAATAAACAGTAACTGCGCATTAAACTGTGCAGAAGTGTGTCTTCTGTTGAGGACGCGTAGCTTCTTTTCACTTCACATATTCAACCAAGGGCGTTTAAACTTCTACATACAGCTGTACCTAAGTGGATGCCCACCATCAGCAAGAGTGCATTTGCACGGATCCATATCTGAAACACATAACACATATAAATATCCCCCCCCCACTCTCTCTCTCTCTCTCTCTCTCTCTCGACTGTATAACTCAGTTCAAACCCCAGCTGGTTTTGGCTTAAGAGGTTTAGTGTTGTGTTGCTAAACATTCTGACCTTTTTTTAATCTGTAATGCGCTTAAAATGTTCCGAAGCGCTCTAATCCCCATGTACTTCCCCAACACAGCTGTTTCTCACACTCCTTTCATTGGACATTTCATCACCTCTCCCACCAGAGTTATTTATTAAACACAGGTTCATATGCGAGGGGCTAATTTCTGGACGAATCTGGTTGTTTTGTGATTTTTTGGTTTTATCATTTTACATAGTTAATTTCTTTCCAGAGGGCATATTGCACAGATCACAGTCAATCAGAGTAGAAGCCATCAGGAGAATCACGGCATGAGGGAAAGTGCTAATCCTTCAGTAGTCATCAGCAAGTTCCAGATTATGGATAGAAATTAAGGCTGCTTGTGTTTCTTAAGTATCCAGATTATGGATACTAGGGCTGCACAATATATCATTGCAGCATCGTCACCGCAATGTGCACATGCGCAAAACTCTGCAAATACATGCGCCAAAATATGGCAGTTTTCTTCCAATATCCTGGAGCCCTGATAAATACACATTTAGATTTTTCTTATAGTTCTAAACAACATCTTGGCAAAACTTGCTAATGTGAACAAACCTGAGCCACTAGCCAACAACTGGCACGATGCCATGTGCAAAGGGCTAACTGGCAACTGTTCGTCTTAATTCAATGTTAGCAACTTTAGCTTTTTGACTGACATATTTATTTTTAGATGTACAGATTATGGACAGATGTTAAGGCTGCTGGAATACTGTCTTAAACCCTATTCAAGACGAATGTACTGTAATTTGTGATCGGTCCGATCAGTACGGGACAAAGGATCTGTGTAATTTCCCCAAATTACCCCAAATTGCCGGTATCCAAAAATAATGGCACAGACGATTCAGTTAGCAAAACACTTGGTGGCCACTATCAAGAGCAATTATGACTAATGGTCAGAAATCATGAGTACGGTTTTGGTGACTGGTTGAAGTGCCAGAAAAGACAAACCCAAAAATACATAAATGCTCATTGAGATGTACTTTCAAGATATTTCATTTTCCTTCTGCTAGTAATTGAGCCATCACCAAAAATGTTGTGGATTTCAGTAGTCGTGCCATAAACCTGATAACATGATACTGTCTTTGGTAACACTGGTATTGCAGAATGGTGCAATAAGCAAATGAGCCTCTAACCAATCATGCTGTCATCACCCTGAGAGTTTCTGTGGGTGTTTTGATGAATGAAGTTATTCATGCAATCCAACAAAAGCAGATGCAGACCGGTCTTGCCGCCTTCCATCGCACATAACTAATTCACCAGTATAAAGAGGAACTATTTAAAAAAAAACAAAAAAAACGTGTTCTTACTAAACGTAATGCTGTTTCATTTTCATCCCAAAAATATTAACACAATATAAATAACATGACCTCTAAATCTACATTTGCTATTTTTTAGTTTCCTGTAATTGTCACATATGTCTGTACATATGACAACATACGCCTGTGTCCACATCTGCACAGAGAGACTGACGGTGTGTGTGTGTGTGTGTGTGTGTGTGTGTGTGTGTGTGTACTTTATCCATTTGTGTGTTTGTGTGCTCATGTGTGTGTTCTCATCTGCATTCACAAGCAAGTGTGTGTGTATGTGGTGTGTGTATGTATGAGGGAGCAGGTGTGGTGTGAGTGGCCTGTGCCCAGCCTGCTACCCATCTGTGTGCCCGTCTGCACCTAACCTCAGCCAAGAGAGAGAGAGAGAGAGAGAGAGAGAGAGAGAGAGAGAGAGAGAGAGAGAGAGAGAGAGAGAGAGAGAGAGAGAGAAAGAGAGAGAGAGAGAAAGAGAGAAAGAGAGAGAGACAGTGAGAGAGAGAGAGAGAGAGAGAAATAAGTGGACAAAAAGCGAGAAAAACGGAGAAAAAGAAAGTAAAAGAGAAAAGGAAGGATGAGAAAAAGAGGAGAAGAAGAGAGCAAGACTAGAGAGAGAAGAGACTAATGGACCAACGGAGGTGAGAGAGGGAGGAATTAAGACAGGAAAAGTGAAAGAAACGAAGATACTGAGAGACAAGAAAATTACACAGAGAAAAAGAGCGAGAGAAACGAAAACAGAAATAGAAAAAAAGGGAAAGAGGTGGATAGAAAGTAAGAGGAACAGAGTGTGAACAGGAGAGAGAGTGAGACTCTGATATTAAACTGTGTAAGGCATCTCTGTCGGTTTAGTATTGACTATGTCTCAGATGCGGCGTCAGGCTCTATCACGGAGCAATAACTATTATGCGCGCTCGTCACATACCAGCAACAGAACATTTATCCATAATTAAAATGGACTGGCAGCTTGAGGGACCCTGAGTGTGTGCGCGTGTGTGTGAGCAGCTTGCTGTAGTGTGTGACTGGGTTTGTGCCTTGGAGCGATTCTGACATGCTTTTGATTGGACAGCCATGCAGGGTCTCTGAGGACCCCCTGGGCTCGGACCCATCCTACACACACACACACACACTGCAGTGCTCATCTGTGCCATAAACTACGTATCTCTCAATTACATTTAGTGCAGCGCTGGAGCCCGTCATAAGGACTGCTGGGAGATGTAATCAATAAACATCTCGCCCACCATCACAGAACATACCAGACAGATCTAACACATCTGATCCCACTACACAAGCCTCCATTCACACCTGGTATTAACACACATCTGATCGAAAAGCAGAGAGAACACCTCAGACGATGGAATAACTTGACTACTTTCCAAGCTCTTTTCAAAAACAGCCTGTGCCAAAGGAGCTCTGTTCTGATAGGATGCTAAGCAAACAGCAGGGCTGCAGTAGTCCTTATAACTTCAGCATGTGTGGGTGGAGCTAAATTGCTGTAGTAAGTAGACGGCATTACAAAAGCAGTGAATTTAAAACAGGCTGTTTTTATGACCTGCACAATTTGAAAAATTTACCTTTTTGAGTCGCAGATCCTGTCAGTGCACTCAAACATGTTGGCTGGTTCAAGACGTCACAGCACGAAGACAAAATAACATTGAGCACTGCCATCAGCTTCCACTGTAAGTGCAGGCTCAAGTTGCTGTGCTAGTTGATAGGTTCAGTAAAACTGGTCATAGGATGGTGGATCATGTTTACAGGCCTGCCAGTATATGCTGAATGGGATGGATCTTTTTATCTTTATCATTTTTCATGACTAAAGAAATGGAAAAAATGTCCAAATAGGCTGAATATGCGAACAAAGGGAGGTTCAAAAGCAGAGGGCTGGAGATAGGGGAGTGGGGAGACAGAGAGAGATAAATATATACTGTGTGTGGAGTTTGGATTGGCTATTTCTGAGGTGGTATATAAGATAAGTTAATCCTTTATTGATCCCACAGTGGGGGAAATTTTCAATGTATCCAGAAGACAAGATTATGCTATGCAGTTTTATTGCACATAGTTGAAATAGAAATATAAAAACAAAATATAAAGACAAAATCAAAAACAGCCAGAACCGAAAGACTCACTCAGGGTTAACAATGTTCACATACTATATACAACTTCACTGTGATTTGATATACTCTACAGGTTCACTTTGTGTACTGATGCAACCATTTGGACCTGCGGCAGTCAGAGGGACATCTCAGAACAACCACTGCAGTGGTTACATTTCTCCATAATCCAGTCGCAGACATATAAACAAAGTCACTCAGAGTGGTTTACCATAGAAGAACCTACTGGCTCAGATTTCTTTACAGTGGTGGTGATGGGAACCAGAGTTTACCAAGCATACAACACAAATGTAGCCATTTTATTTACTATCAAAACCACCAATGAGCCTACATGAGTCTTCTAAGTTATATGCTCAATAGTGATTATGGTGAAATAGTGGGAAAAACTGAACTACACTGCATGTAGCCTTCCACCCAAAAAACTAGGCATGAAAATGAATTTGCAAAAGACATGCATGGTATTAATAACCATCTCACGTAAAACATTCAGTGAGGGAGCTTTTAGATAAATCAAACTATTCAGATGTCTGGTTCCCATCACCACCACTGTGAGCATTTCAGTTTCTCTACTACAAACCATATCAGACCACAATGAAATACTTTGTTTACATCTTAAGCGTTTAAATATCGTCGCTGTCCAAAGAAAAACAGGTATCTCCAAAATGGCAACTTTACAGGAGAGGCCAAAAACCTCATTTAATTTGAATGGAAGTCAATGGAACCAGACATCTTTCCAAGCACTTTGGGGCTGTTTCTGAGGGTCTATTTATTATGAAATCTCATAATATATCTCACACTGTGTAAACGGCAGCAGCTGTGGTCAAATGATGCATAAAAGTAAAAATGGACAAAAATGGAGATACATGTTTTTCTTTGGACAGCGACGATATGCATGATTTTTTAAAGGTGTCCTCTTTAAGTGATGTGAATAGGGCCTAATATGTCTCACAGGCATACTATGAATCTATCATACACTGTAAACCCTGATAAGTTACATTTACTCAAATCATTTGAGCTCATTTGTTGCCTCAACTTAATTAAGTTTTAATAGCTCAGTTTTTCTGAGTTTTTAAAGTTCATTGAAATTATACATAGAGTTAACTTCACTCAGACTGTTGGGTTTAACGAACAACAAACCTGAGCTTTTAAGTAGCTGCATCCGTGTTGTTTCAGTGCCATGACTGTAATAATCACAAACTTAATAAAGAGTTTTCAGAACTACATACTCCAACACCAGTTAAAGTAGAGAAGTGAAGTAGTCTTGTTACAACCAAACTGACCACTCAACAGAGTCACTAATCACACTCATAGTCAGGGCACCCAAAACATATCAAATACATTCAAAGTTGCATTTAACTCAGATATAACATGTTAATGTGTTTGAAAGCAACACCAGATGGAAAAAGAAGAGCTAATAAACAGAAATAAATGAATTTGCTAGGAATTCTGGGTAGTTCTGACTCATATTCTCTCACTGCTTTGAGTTTGGTCTATACACCAAAACACGTACACTTGAAATTTCAACCATACAGTACAAACAACTTGCCTGGATTACGTGACAGAAAGCTAACGACAAGGAATTCAGTACATATTAATTATTCATTCAAGTACAATTACTGTCAGGACTTTCAGTGCAGAACCTACCTTTGGAGGAAGTCAGAGACACATACGACCACGTAACCTTTATACTGTGACTGCCAAGGCACTCTGATGTGACCCCGACAGCAAATAAGAGCTACCTGAACAACTGCGTAATTACAGTAGGGATAAAAGCAGCTACGTAGCGTCTTTCTTCGTCTTCTGTGGTGTTTGTTTATAAGTGATGCTAGCAGTCTACGGGGTGGTTGAAACAGCCTGTACACGAGCAAGAACTCGCTGTCTGTTACTGTCTGACAACAAACACAGAGAGATTGACGTAATAAATATGTGAGGCTTCCACAATCTGGTCACATACGGTCACTGTAAACATCTGTGTGCCTTGCTGTACACCGAGTGTGAACAGAGGCCACATTTGCTTGAATAAATCTGTTTATTCTGAAAACATTACTGATTAAAACTGGGGGTTTTGATGAATCTGCAATGACTCTCTGCTAATAAACATGAAATAAACATGAAATAAACATGCAAGTTCAGACCATGAGTTTAACAACATATGGCGGACATATGAGGGGAGGCTGTGATGGAGGGCGGTGAGAGCTCTCTGAGAACTTGGGCTGGAGGTCCGAGCAGCTTCTGTCTGGACCTAGAAGGCCCGCTTTTAACTGTGCTAACAAGTGTTAACAAGTGTTAGCTACAGAGGTGTAAACCTTATACAGCTCTTTGGAGAGGCAGAGCCTTATCCAATACCTTTGGGATGAGCTGGAAAGATCCAGAACTCATTATACAACACCAGTGCCTGATTTCACTAATGTCCTTGAGCCTGGACTGCAATCAAATCCTCACAGCATTGTTTTAACATCTACTATACAGCCTTCCCACACATGTAGAGGCTATTACTGCAGCAAACCAATGACAAGCTCCCTATTAATGTACTTCATTTAAAAAAAATATTGAAGCAGTGGGTGTCTCCATACCATTGGACATACAGTGTATGTATATACCCTGAGCATCTGTGGTAAGCGGGCAGAGGCAGTACTGCATTTGGTCACTAGATGTCCCTTAAGGATAAATGCATGGAAAGCAGGGACTTGAGTGTTTGAAGGCTTTAGCATCTGGTTAATAAAACCAAAGTAGAAGATTAGCGTCCACTTAACTCATTTGCATGCACACAGGCAATCATAAGATACCAGATCATTTAACCAGAACAGCTAATATAGCTAGCAATAAATTCAGACAAACGTCCACCAAATAGTATTATCCTATCATGCTAATTTGTAGTTACTGACTCGCATTCACTGTTATTCCTTTAACCAGTATTTGTCCTAAACCTAAAAAACTCCATCCAAGCAAGCTGAATCTAGACTACCACTTCTAGTTCTGTCCATCTGTGCCTGATGTTCTGCTTGACCTGAATTCACTTTTTACTGACTCTTTTTTATGGTGGTTGTGTGTGGGATCCAGGTAGGAGGTGCCAATCCTGGACGAGGTGTTCCATAAATTTTTTTTCTGGAGAACAGAGGAATGTAAAGTACATGGCTTTTCATTGTACTGTGGCAATAATGCGCCAGTGAGTCGTAACAGATATGGGATGCATTTTGAAACATTACAATCAATCACAGTTGATTATAATACCATTTATTATACAGCAGTTAGGTATAATGGCACAACCTGATTGAGAAGCGTTTTAGCCGTACTGTTATTTCTGGAACTAAACGATATTAAGGATCACTTTGCCAAGTGCTGAAGTACTGAAATGCTGCACTGAATCTGGTGTTCACTGGAAAAGGGGAACATTGGACGCGTTAGTCACTTAAGAAGTGCAGAATGTTTGAGGCCTTAATAGGGTTTATTTCCCATCTTTTTAACTACAAAAAGACTAAATTAAACTCATGTGTAGTAAAGAGAGGGGCTTCATAAAACTGGGATTTGTAGTAGGCTTTAGAAACCAACTCCCTTTACTACAAGTGATCTGACATGATCTGAATTCAATCATTCAATCATTTCAAATATAATGAAAGATTTTTTAAAAATGTATTTTTGGTTGTAGCTTTATTTAAAAGTGAGGAACGTAGGTTTGGCCATTTTTGGACCTTTATTTCATGAGGCTTCTAGGTAAGAAAACCTTTGATGGAAGGAATGCCTTGGATTACAGCCCTTTTCTAATATACAAGATGATGTCATCTCCTCACACAATTCTTATTACCAGCCTACTGGCTAGCTTGCACAACCTTACACAACACACACAGAGCTAAAACAGTAAAAACTGACCACTCTGAAACGGACAGCTGTAGTCTAGCTTGTTAAGATGGATCTGCCAACTTGCTCTACCTTGCATCTTTCAAGATCGGACTCTGATACAGCATGACTGACTCTACTGCAAGAGCATCCACAGCGATGTAGGAGCAAAACTTGTAGTTGGAAGCCACTCTGGTGTTAGACCATCAGAATATAGTGACCAGTCAGAGCACTCTGGAGGGAAGCAGGACTTAAAGACACAGGAGCTCTAACAGAGTGTTTTAGACAGCGTGTGAATACAGATGAGAAGCGTGTGAATACAGATGAGAAGCATGTAAATCTATTCCAGTAGACCCTAAAATAAAATTATGAACAGTGAAAACGAGAAGAAAAGGTTTTAACCAGGCAAAGTCATTAAGAGCAAATATAGTTTTACAATGCTGGTAAAAAACTACTTGAGGGAGAGGGATCCAGAAAAGGCAAAAAGAGAGTGAGAGGCAAACCAAGACAAAACAAGAACAGCAGAGGAGCAATGACATAGACAATTACACCACAAAAAAACAGTTAGAGGCCTCTACAGATGCAGTACATTATCGTCTGTAGCATGTGCGTGCATTGCTGCCTCTGAGCGTGTGTGTGTTTGTCCTCAGATCACCCCGTGTCCCAGGCAGGATGTGACTGTTAGAGGGCAGCACAATAGTTCAGTATGTTTCACGCAGCAGGAAAACAGCACACTACACAGGTGCACGCACCCGCATGCACGGATTACGTACTAGTCGTCTTACAGTAGACAGCCTGAAAATATCAGAATGTCATGATGACGTAGAGACAGTGCACAAACCGGTACAGAGCTACTGAGTATAGAGTACAGAGTATACCAAACCCTTCAAACATATAGCGCTTGTGATGGAAATCTTTCGTCTCTGTTTCGGACACGTAGGGTTTTTGTTCGCCCTGCTCTGGGAGACGCAAGATAATAAAAAGGTGGAATGCCTAAAAACACGGAGCTTTGGCTCTTGTATCGCAACAGCAGCAATTCTCAGCATATGTTGTCAGCCAAGTGGTGTTTTATGGCGGTGAGTGATCACACAGTACTCCAAGTTTGTGGAGAATTGCCCAGCAGTGCTGAACAGTCAGTCTGTGCTCTGTGCCTGTAGCACCTTCAAATGGATTCTCACATCACGACAAATGGATGAGACAGAATGACAACCATAATATGTACTTCTCTGAGCCTATGGTGAATATTGTCAGTACTGACCAACTGCATGTTTGATTTTACAGAGAGCATATAATTAGCTCTGTTTTACCGGATTTTGAGCAGCACAGCGTAAAAAACACTGAATAAAAATCACTGGAATCAGTTTTTAATCGTACTGTTTTTATTGGAGTGCTAATAAGACGTTAGCTCTGACTTTGTGTGTGGGCTACTGTGGATCACTGTACTGTTACTTGAGCATCGTGTCTGGGTTAGTGTTATTGGCTGGGGACCAGTTTGAGAACCACTGTTGTACATTATTGTAAGATGCTGGAACATTGTGTCGGGTTATTGTACATTATTGTAACATTACTCCAATGTTGTGCGACTGGTCCAGATGATATGACTGGGTGCCAGGGAGCTACTCAACCAGTCATGTGACAACAAAGAAAGAGAGCGACAGAGAGAGACTAAAATACAGAGAAAGAGAGAGACGGGGGAGAGAGAGAGTGAGAGAATGAGAGAGACAGGGGAAGTCTGGGAATATGAGATGAAGACAAGTAAGAATATGGAAGGGAGAGAACAGATCATGGAATTAATGGTCCACATATTTTGTATTAGCGAGCCCTCACATGATAGCAAGATACCATATGACCTCTGTCTCACACACAGACACGCTGACTCTAGGCTCCAAAGAGGCAACAAAGGCACACGTCTGAAACCAAACTTGATACCAACAATAATAAACTGACCAATCAGAATACGGTTTAGAACGGCGAGAGCCTGTAAGAAACAGGCATGACACTCTAACGCCCGCCCTCTTAGAGCCATTCCTTCCTGTTCAGTGGGCATGTGCCCACATTTGAGGGGGCATGCCATTGTAGAAAGGGGCATAGAGAGAGAGAGAGAGAGAGAGAGAGAGAGAGAGAGAGAGACAGAGAGACAGAGAGAGAGAAGTATAGAGAGAGAAGTATACTGAGAGAAAATGAGCAATAAAAAGAGAAACGTAAGAATGTGAAAGAGATAAAAACTAGAGAGATGGATAGAGAGAAAATGGAAGTGTAAAAACAGAATTGTACAGAGAGAAGAAGGAGAAAATAAGTGAGAAAATGAGAGAAACAGGTGAGAGATAAACAGAATAATAACTGAGCAGAGGAAGCAAGGTGGAAAATGTGTGAAAGAGAAAGAGCTACAGAAAGAGGTAGTGAGAGAAAGAAAGAAAGAGGGAGCTAGAGAGAGCGAAAGAGAGTTCATGCATGAGTGTGCACACTCGCTCCTTAGAAAACAAACCCCGAGTCTGACATGAGCCTGATGTTGTACATGAAAAAACGCAGCTCAAAACCTGATATTTAGTCGGGTCTCATCTGACTCGGGTCGGGTAGCAGACCTCCAACACACACACACACACGTGCGAGCACACACACACACACACACACACACACACACACACACATGCACACTGAAAGGGTCTTTATGTATTGTGTGTGTCTATGTGAAGCAGTCAGACAGTACTCGATATCAGATGAGGTCAAAAGTGTGCGTGAGTGTGTGAGCGCCTGGTGGAACGTGGGTCATTTGAGGGCGAAGACGGGACAAACAAGACAGCTGGTTAGAAAAGAAACCTCTCACACGCACACACACGGTACACAAAGGCTTAATTGGTCAGTACACATTACACAGTGTGGGCCCTACGCTTGCCCTGCCATGGAGTCCTGACCATCGCTCTGCATCTTCTACACGGTAAACACTGTAGCACACACACAGCATATTGTGGTGACTCAGTTCATTCAGGCCAGTGTCCAGCGGGCGAGTGTGGTGTAACTCCTCTACCAAAAGATTTAAATGGTCGTCAAAGTGAAACGAAAACCGGGTGCAGGACATGTAACATGAATGAGCTGCTTCTTCATCCTGTCAGGCTGGACTGATTCAACTCAACACCACAGTGACTCGCTATCGACCCCTTGGTGTACACAGTGGTATTATGAGACAGGACAGGCCGAGGCTAGCTGGTTAGCATGCTAAGTTCAGTAGGTACAGGGGTTGGACAATGAAACTGAAACACCTGGTTTTAGACCACAATCATTTATTAGTATGGTGTAGGGCCTCCTTTTGCGGCCAATACAGCGTCAGTTGGTCTTGGGAATGACATATACTGCGTCCTGCACAGTGGTCAGAGGGATTGTAAGCCATTCTTCTTGCAGGATAGTGGCCAGGTCACTACGTGATGCTGGTGGAGGTTTGTCCTTCTTGGTGGTATGCTGACATTACCCTGGATACCGTGGCTCTTGATACATCACAAAAACTTGCTGTCTTGGTCACAGATGCGCCAGCAAGACGTGCACCAACAGTTTGTCCTCTTTTGAACTCTGCTATGTCACCCATAATGCTGTGTGCATTGCAGTATTTTGAGCAGAACTGTGCTCTTACCTGCTAACTGAACCTTCACACTCTGCTCTTACTGGTGCAATGTGCAATTAATGAAGATTGGCCACCAGGCTGGTCCAATTTAGCCATGAGACCTCCCACACTAAAATGACAGGTGTTTTAGTTTCATTGTCCAACCCCTGTATCTCTGCAACAGCAAAACTGTCATTTCTTTACTTTACAATACTTTACCACTCTTAACAATACTCACATATTAGATCGTTCAGCATTCTTACCTACACATTTCTGAAGATAATGTCCCAGGTTTACACAGTACAGTATAGAACAAGTTGCTGTCCTACCCTGGGAAAGTCAGTCCATAAGCAGCACTGGTGACTGTCTTTCAATTCACACACACAAATTAGAAATAACATTAATGATGTGTGCTAATTCCATGGACTCTTTAGTACAGCATATGTGCCCTGAGATGCAGTCGTTATCCATCTATTTCCTCTACCAACTTTTTTATCGTTTTCATCAGTGTTTCATTGCACATGTTTCTTCATTGATAACCCATCTGTTCTTTTTGTGTTTGCACATCATCTTTATTTTTTATTTGTGAATTTTCCACTTTTTGGGGCATGTTTTCCAAATTACCATAAAAATAATAGAGAGAAAATGCTGGGGTATATGAGTGTGTGTGTGTGTGTTGCCTTTAGTGTGGTGACACTGGCCTGATTGCTGGCTACAGCAGCAACAGGCCTTTTCTAGAACCCACAACAGCAACACCATCACCACAGGTCACCGATAAACCTCCAGATAAGTAAACAGCAGCTTAAACAAACAGATCAACAAACCCACCCACACACATGTTATCAAACACTTAAACCAATTAGGAAGTACAGAATACAGGTCGAAGTCCGGTGACCGCATCTGACTGCTGACCTCATATACCCTCCGTCTGTGTTTGTTTGTGTGCTGCTGAGCGATAAGATATTAAGTGGGGGTGTGTCTGTGTGTGTGTCTGTATCCATGTGAGCAACTGTTTGAGAGGGCGTGTATATTTCTAGCTGATAGGATGCTGCATGTGCGATACTGTTCAGTAGTTCCCTTGTCACATTAATACTTCATTTTTGTGAATAAATTATAAACATAATATAAACTACACAGCAAAACGTTATTAACAGTTTACAATATAATATTAGGATGTAAATAATAAATACATAGGGGAGTGCTATTTAATAATAACCTGTAAATTTCTGTTTATTTGAATTAGTTTTTTTTAATATAAAGGATGAGTTCATTCTCAAATCTGCTGTACAGACTTCTCAGTTCTTATAAATTACTTACAGCTCCTTTTATGATTGGAAACTTTTTACAGCTTTCTAAAAAATGTTTGTTGTTTTTTTTATTTGTTAATTGTTTTTTATTAGTTATTATAAGTTGTATTGTTATTACATAGGTATTATTAGTTAATTTGCCATATATATCACAGATTTATTATAACATATTATATTATATTAAATAATTTGGGTTTTATTACATGACAGTATATTCCAAAAATAATTTTACAATAAATACCATGTAAATTTGAATCCTATAGACACGTTTTATATTTCCCATTCTATTTCATATATTTATTTAGATTATTTGTTGTTTTGGAAATAACCAGAAGCATCTACACTGTAATTATCTACTTACTATGTTAATTAAATCAGCATGTCATATGCCTCATGGTTTGACTTCACCACTTCTAACAGGCATTCCTGATAATAATTTTTATCATATCTTTATTCTCTGCATGTGTGTTTATCTTCAAATTACATGAGTAACGTTGAATGTGGTGCAAAACGACCACAGCAGCATTCTGTGGTTCTAGTGTACATCTGGTATAACAGGCTACATTCAGTGGGGAGTGAGTGAAATGAGAGCATAAGCCCAAATTAGATTAGATGTGAAAAATCCCGAATAAAAAATTAGTTGAGTTAGTAACATCTAATAAAGGCTGGTAAATTAATTAATTCAAACCATTTCACTTTTAAAAAGCTACACACACAGCGTTTTTTTTTAAGTGCATTTACACTACTATGTTACTTTTAAAAACTTGTTTCATAGACCTTTCTGGTTTCAACGTATCGGAATATCCAGCTTTTGATGAGCAGAGTATCACTGAGCTGGAAGACCAGTACACTCCTCTAGACTCCCGGCTGTTCGCCACGTCTAGACTCCTGCTGTTTGCCATGCAACAATGCAGGTCAGCCAAGAGTCTAAAAGCCCTGTAATCCTTAGCAGGAGTTCCTCGACCACACGTACGCGCACAATTCTGCCCAACTACAGAAAGCCTGTTTGGGCCCAGAGGAACAGGGGAGTCCCTTTTCCACCTGAGATCTCCAGATTCACCAGACTGTTACTTACATGTATTAAACTGTGTACAAGAATGTATCACTCCAGTGAGGACACTCAACTTGGCACGTCAGATTCTATTTTATTCGATCACGTATCATCATTATATTGTCGGTTGTTGTTTCTGAGGATAGTCGGGCTGATACAAGCAGAAAAAGCTGGATAGGATGTTGGACGTGATTTAATCCTGTAACAAATCTGTCGTGAAACTGGGCTCACAAAAGTGTGATGTGATGTTGTTATAGCTGTGTAGCTCTTCCTGTGAGGTCAGTAGAGTGTTAAGCCGCTTTCCGACTGCATGCTAGCAGCTTGACTTAGATTGATTAGCCGTTTTTGGTATTCCATAAATCAAACTTGGTACCAGGTACTATTTTTGGTATTGCCTTCATTGAGGTTTCATGCGGCTTGAGCCAATATCTGAAGTTGATGTAAAAATGTTGACTGCTGATTGGTTGAAGAGAATCTCCACTATAGCCACTTTTCCACCCTAAACACATAGGCTAAAGCTAGCTAGCACGGTAGCATCTCCTCATATATCGTCAGTTTCATGCAGTGGAAAACCTGGTACCAAAGGCGTATCGTGTCCAGCTATAACAAAAGCCCCATGTAAATAGTTGATTGCCTACTCCCTAATGATCATCTAAACTGAGGGGCTTCAATTTAACGTAGCCCCCTTAATTAAGCCAAGTAGTTTTTAAAGAAGACATTGGTATCGTCTGATATTCAGGATTTTCTCATTCTGTCTCTATACAAATCATTTATTTTAAAATAATTTATGTCCTATTTCAAGTAAATCTGAATCATGTCATAATACCCAAATCAAATAATGGGTAAACTTGACATGACTTTCATGGGAATCACTTTCTAAGGATTCATAGATGCAATAGAATCAAACTGAACTGAATCGCATTGCTAGGTTAGACATTCGAACCCCACTTGCACTTCATTACAGCTAAATTACTGTAAATGCAAATTAATTATAAATACCAACAATAACAGTCAACTTGTAAACCAATTCAGTCTCTGGCAGCTCATTAAACATGGCTGTATGAAGATAGAAAAGCTGATCCCAGATCAGCACTTTTACTTTGAGAGACAACTGATACAATGCAGAGACTAGGGGCTACCCTACTATCAGGCCAAAAGACCAGGAGGGGGAAATATCAGGACACTACTGTTCTCTGCCGATAGAGAGAGGGAATATGAGAGAGAGAGAAGAGGGGGCAGGCAGAGAGAGAAAGAGAGAGACAGAGAGAGAGAGAGAAAGAGAGAGAGAGAGAGAGAGAGAGAGAGAGAGAGAGGGAGAGAGGCATGAAAGCTCCTTTTGGTGGAACTCCAAGCGACTGCATCTGTTTGGCAGCAATTCAGAAAAATCTACTGTTACACACACACACACACACACACACACACACACACACACACACACACACACACACACACACATAGCTCAGAGAGGACTAGTGTTTCAGTGCTTGCCTCAGGGACTGCTATTCCAGGCTAGAGTTTATGAAAAACAGCTTTATGTGGAAAAAAATGAGAGACGTGGAGAGAGAGAGAGAGAGAGGGCGCGAGAGAGAGGGAGAAAAAGAGAGGGAGAGAGCGGGTATTTATATATACATATAGGTTAAAGAGAACATTATCTACAGAAATGAATCCAGAGAGAACAAAATGTCTAAACGAGAAAAGACTGAAAATACACCTGACCCTGCTTTAAACACCAGCCGCGTACATCTCATATCTCCGTAGTGAAGAGAAGAAAATAGAACAGAAAACAAGAGAAGAGATGACAAGAGAGAAGAAGAAAATAGAAGAAAAGAAAAAAAAAACAGGAAAAGAGAAGAGAACATGAAAGTAAAGGTAAGAAACAACAAAAGAAGATGAGTGTGAAGAAGAGATGAATAAAGAAGAGTAAATAAAAAAAGAAATACGAAAAGAGAAGACAACAAATGAGAAAAAAGAAACAACAGACAGATTAAAATGATAGGAGACAAATAAAGAGAAGATAGATAAAGAATAAAAGCTTAAAGAATATGGTGGACAGATAACAGTAAAAAGAGAAGAGAAGAGAAGAGAAGAGAAGAGAAGAGAAGAGAAGAGAAGAGAAGAGAAGTTCAGTGAAGAGAAGTGAAGAAAAGTAAAGTGAAGATAAATGAAGTGAAGAGAGAAGAAGAGAAGAGTAGAATAGAGAAGAGAAGAGAGAGAAGAGAAGAGTAGAATAGAGAAGAGAAGAGAGAGAAGAGAAGAAACGAAAGTAGACAAGAGAATAGAAGAGAAAATATGAGAGTAAAGATGAGAAGAGACAAAAGGGAGAGGAGAAAATCAGAACAGAATAAAATAAAAAATAAAAGAAGACATTGCTGAAGAGAAGAGATGAGAAGAGTAGAAAGACAAACAAAAAAAGAGAGGAGAGTATAGAAGACAAGTATAAAGAAGAAAGTGAAGATGAGAAGAGACATAAAGAGAAGAGAAAATCAGAAGAGAAGAGATGAAGTATGAAACATCTGCTCTAGCTATAAGCAGGCCACAAATAGACTCTTCTCTCTCTCTTTCTGAGAGCACAGCTGGAGGGGAGGTTGTGTCCATCACATGGCTCAAAACGCAGTGACCCTAAATAACCCCCAATCCCCAGACACTGTCTATCACACGCATGCACACACTGAGGCCTGTGCTCAGACATTTAGGGGGCCGAGGCTCGAGGGGAAACAAAAAGGCAACCTAAATGTTAATTAAACGTGATTTCATTAACAGCACGTCATACCCCTCTTATCAAGAGAGGCGGTCTTATCAGGGTTCAGAGCCAGGTGAAGTGAATTCTTCTATGGCAGAAGGCCGTATCACCACCCGCAACGCCACCTAGAGAGGTATGATAACAAGGACACGGCTTACTGAGTTATTAATGGCCCTCCTTTTGTTGGTTTGGTTGTGATTCAAGGGGACACCAGTTTTGGCCAGTGTTGACATCAGCATGGTAAGTAAGTACACTGAGAGAAAGTCTGTGTATATGGAACCAACACAGATCAGGCAAACTCAACGTTCCCTTAGCTAATCACAGAGTGCGGACAGACTGATCGACTATTAAAGTAATCATTAGTAGCAGGGCTTCAGCGTGGCAGGACAGAGCTGATACCGGATCATCTCTTTTACTCTGAGCTGCTTGCTACAGATTTGATAGAGCTTAAGCCCTGATTTCCAGATCAGTGTACTTGCCGTCAAAGGCTTTTCCACTGCATGCCACCGGCTTGATTTGGCTTGATTAGCCTTTTATGGTATTCCATTATTCAACCTTGGTACCAGGTACTATTTTTCGTGTTACCGTCGCTGAGGTCTCTTGAGCCAATAACAGAAGCTGGCGTAAAAACGCTCCTGATCTCCGATTGGTTGAAAAGAATCTCCACTATAGCCACTTTTCCACTCTAAACACATATGCTAATGCTAGCTACCATGTTAGCATCTCCTCGTATAGTGTCAGTTTCATGCAGCAACTCTGTGATGACTGGCTACATTGTGAGGCTGCTGTATCTGCACTCGGACACGGAGTAGCTGGTACCTAAGGCGTGCCGCGTCCAGCTATACCATACGGTGGTAATGCACCATTTGAGTAGTTTCAGCACGATTGCCAACTCCCTGGTCCTGTAGAGTAGCTGAGAGTGTCTTTCAAACACAGCTCTGTCATTTCAATCTAGTTATTCTAGCTGAGAAAACACCAGAACATGAAACATTTCTAGGGGAATCCAGGCCTATTTCTGGCGAGCTCTAACAAGGTGAAACAACAGTGGTTACGTAATTATAACTGGTAGTTAGCATATGTTTATTTGACATGGATTTTCTTAGCATGACCTGCCTATCTCTCTCTCCCTCTCTCTATTTCCCTCTCTCTGTCTCTCTCTCTCTCTCTCTCTCTCTCTCTCTTTCCGTCTGTGCCTACAGTTTAAAAAGACAGAAAGTAAATACACATTTTGATTTATCTGACTGTAATTACACACACACTCCCTAAACCACAGCTTCAACCCACACGCACACGCCCCCTGAGCAAGTGCTCCAACCACGGCCAACCTCCGCACGCCTCACTTTAGACACACAGGCTGAACCAAGCAAATCACACGTCATACAAGTGCGGAGAGCGCGCGCTCTCTTTGTGGGGTACTTCCATTATCTTCTGTTTGGGTCTGTGTTATACCGAACCTACCGTGCAGAGTAAGATGTGATCTGGACACGGCCATGAGAAATGTTGGTGGCTAAATGTGGGTGGAAACATTGTGTATACTGTATATATCAGGGTGGGAACAAACTGAGCGTGTAACTTCTCAACCCATCTAGTGTTTTGTGATCGCGAAGCTAAAAGTTCACAGACGAACAAGAAACCCAAGGATGTAATGTGTAGTAGCATGGCCGAAAAATCCAAATAAGCAAATACATTACCAGTCCAAGGTTTAGACACACCCAACTAAATGGATGTTGTTGGTGATCTTAAAGACTCTACAGGCTGACATTAACAGCTCCAGCTGATAAGATGTCTAAAACAATACATATCCTGATGTACCACATACACTCTTGATGTATTAGAGTATTATATTTCTGCCATTCTGTTTTATCCTCCTGTAAAGTTCCATTTTGGAGGTTTTTAAGGTGGACTGTATATTTCCATGAGTGCCAGTTTATAGTTTGATGTCTTCACATTTAGTCTAAAGTACGGCATTAAGAAGAACCTTCTAAGGAGAACAAGGTGTCCCCAGATGCCTACTCTATTGCCAATCGCAGCTTCTGTTTGAAAACGTAGACTCTTTAAAGGAGGAGTGTGTAGTCTTGCATCTAGAAGAGTCTGTCACCTTTCACCACTTAATGTGGCCAATAAGTGCCTAACACTAAAGAAAAATGGCATAATGTATAGAAGGAGACAATCTTGAAAGTGGAGTCACAACATAAACAGTTCCTCAGAAAACACAGAAGTACACGATATGCAGCTGGTGTCTAGGTGTCTGTGGGTGAGTCTAAGCGGTGACCTCTAGCAGTGCGGCTGCAGATCAGAAGCAAATGCCAATGCTAAACGCTAGCGAGAGAAAGCAAATGGAAATGCAAATTTAATGTGGAACAGGAAAACGTGAACAAGAATGCTGCTGAAAAAGAAGCCTTGTAGCTTTACTGCTGGGAATATCGTTGGTTAAGGATTTAAGATATCTAGAGTTTTATATACTGACCTATCAATACATTTGTGCTATGGTCGGACAATCTGACAAGGATCCTTCTTCTTTTTGAGTCGTCCAGCAGGTGCTATAGCACGACCAAATTCAGGCTGCTGCTTCAGCATAAAAGCGTGAAAAGCCCGTTCTACAGCCAGTGTGTGGTTTGTCCATTCTGGGTTACTGTAGACATTGCGGCTCTCTGAGGCCAACGAAAACACAATGGTCAGTAGCTCAGGTTACCATACACTGATGAAAACATACGTTGTGTATTATATTTCATTTTTACTAATTGATCTCCCGACACACCGCTCCAGATGTACTGTATAGTACAATACATGTTTCTTAATTATATAAACAGTGAAGTAAATATACGAGAGGAAAAAACATTTTGTAAAAGTTAAAAAAATATTTTGTTTTTTTTACATACTTGTAGAAGGCCTTTTACTTACAAGTATCAAACATAACCCTGCTGTGTTACACAGCTCAAGATTCTCTACTATATTTAGGACACACGAACATTTTTTGTTTAAAATGCAGCTTCTACTTCAGAGGACAATAAAAGACATTTTTTGCTTACAGGGAGCAAACCAGCGTCCCTAAAAAGTCACAATCACCATGTTATTTTATCCCCCCAGGGGTCATGTGGTCCATGCAAGAGCTAAACACATTCATACACACCCACACAGGAGCAAAAAAAAGACAATGCAAAAAAGTTATTTAAAAAAACAGATAAATACTACAAACACAATTCATCTCTCCCCCTTTAACACACACACAAAGCTACTCTTGAAAAGCGATCCGTGGTACGATTTGTAGCACACCAACTTCAAAGCCCGTATTCCCCAGTTATCGGCATCAGGGAATCTGCCATGCTCTATTGACTCGCAAGTACCCGTGACACATTTCCTGCTCATGCTGATTTCTCCCAGCCAATAGTAGCACACCCACAAAGGCCTGCGCCCAATGGCAGAGAGGGAACAGGGTCACGGCACTCAGACCACAACACAAATTGGGTAAGTGGCCGTAACGAGTGAAGAAACTCAGCTAACGCTTTGTGCTCAGTGGGGGATTAATGTTCACAGAAGCCCATTCCAACTTGTTTGCAGGCCTTGTGTAGTAGTCTGATCAGGGCTGGGTGTCATTCTAAACTTTTTCCATCACACCAAGACTTCAACATCGATCCCTAGAATATTCCTTATTTTAAATTACACTACCTGTCAAGAGTTTAGACACACCCAACTAAATGGTTGTTATCGACCCTGCAGTCTTACACTTCCAACTCATGAGTACATATCCTGATATACCACTTACACTCCTTATGCATCACAGGATTATATTTTACCACCTATTTCTTTGCTCAGTTTAAAAGATCCAGTTACTCTTTCAGTTTATTGAATATTCATGAGGGATAGACCAATAGAATTGGTCCAAAACTTCAGACTCCACTGCAGGTTAAGAAAGCTGTTTTATCCTCCTGTCCATTTTAGAGCTTATAAGGTGGACTGTATAATTCCATGAGTGCTAGTTTACAGTTTGATGTTGCAGCATTAAGATAAAAATAAGCAGAACCTTCTATGGGTAGCCGTGTCAAAAGTATGTGCGCCCTAAATGGGGTAAATGATTCATCAAAAGTAGAACATCACAATACTTGAAAACTTTTCATGATCCGTAATATTTAGTCTGATAACTCGAAACACACTAAAATAACAACCACCTATGAAAAACATGAGTTTAATGATTTCTGCTCCACATTTTACTCACTGCACTGTAATCAACCCAAATCAACAGACCTAATTACGCTCTCCTTGTTCTTTAAGTAATGGAGAAATCTACAATATGCTCAGAAAAGCTTTACTGTGATTTCATTTAACACAACAATGATGAAATATGATCATACTGCCAGCTCCTCGTCTGGCTTAAACTAGAGCAAGCACAGCAGGTGTAGGTATCACAGGTTGACTACATCACACTGCAATCGAGACTAATCAAGAAGCAAACACTGTATGTTAATACCATTCATATGGAACCTAATTCCGACTACCAGTTATCAGGCTGGAGTTCGGAACAAACAGGCTTACTGACTCACAACGCTGATAAGGCTGACCGCGTAGGTGATACTGAGTGATATAGAACATTTTGATGATGAAATATTTCTTTCATTCCATCATTTTCAATAAACGGCCAGAATCGCAATGCCATGCTTTGGCCGTGTCGTTCACCATAGTGAACTATACCTATACACCTGAATCCTTAATTTATTCTTTCTCCATCCCTCGCTACGTTTCCTTTCTTCTCAGCTGTGTTTCTTTCAAATCAATGTCCTTTTCAGACTCTCTCTCTCTCTCAGTCTCTCTCCATCTGATTTCACTTATCTGTCTGAAGGCAGAGTGACGGACTAATAATCATCCTTTCCTGTAATTATCTCTTCTTCCTGTCCTTCCTTCTCTCTCTCTCTTTCTCTCTCTCTCTGTTGGACGGTTTTATATACATTTCTAAATTCCTCCTCTCTCTGTGAGACTCTGCAGATGTTGGCCGGCACACACACCTACACAAAAATGCCACGGCTGCAATGGAGCGAGGGAGAGAGTCAAGAGATGAAGAGAAAAAAGAAGAAGGGATGGTTTCAGCCACTGGGCGCGTGCTCGGGTAATCTGTAACATAATCCGTACAGCTTCTAATGAGAAAACAACAGCTGGTTATCCAAAGGTTCCTTAAGTTAATACTCTAAAACTACAACAATGAAATCCAAAAACGACTGACGCAGTCAAAATACCGTCTAAATTTACGACCCATCAAAACACAGCTCGCACCATAAGGAACAACAGCTGTCCTTTACACTGTGTGAACATGTATAGAGCTACAGATACGATGAAAACGAGATACGACCTTGTTCCATTAATATACAGTCTTTCTTTAAAACTATCCAGACTTCCACTTGAGTGAATTATAGCTATAGCTAGTGAGCTATAGTTACAGCATGTGCTTTACAGCTACGTCGAGCTGCATCCATTGCGGACACAGGAGTTCAACTGTGAGCAAATAGCTTGTGCCATTAGTAACTGTCTAAAAGGCCACCACACACTGGACGTACCTAGTGTTTTCTACACCTTCACATCTTTGTCTGTTTTCAGTCTGATAGATATAAGCTCAGCTGAGCTTATACATTAGCTGAGGTAGCTTACCAATAGCATTTATCTGGCTGCCCCTGTGTGTAAATTTTAAGCCACATGTGATCTAAAGTGGCTTCTTGTGGTCATGGGCTGGAGGATAAGAAACCAGCACTGTGACCGGAGGGTCGCTGGTTCTGTTCCCTGGACTGACAGGACATGACTGAAATGTCTTTGAGCAAGGCATTTAACCCATAAGAGTCCAGACCCGGAAAATAATGAAGGTCAGTCTTATTGCGACAAAGAGGTCACATGGGATCTTCTGTAAGTATTATAGGGTCATATAGTAATATAGAATATGGGTATATGTAATATAGAATATGGGTATATGTAATATAGAATATGGGTATATGTCATATAGAACAAGTTATCAGAACATTAGAGCTCTTAAACGGGTTGAAACCTTACAGGTACAAAAACCAGATTTTAAAATGAGCTGGTTTTGTCTCTAACTGCACTAACCAAGCACATCACCATTTTCTAAATAAGGTCATGTGTTCACCAACCGTCATGTGACTGCATCCAGGATGTTCGGTATAGGTCACTCAGGGACTCCATGTGCTCAGGTGAACGGTAAAGCTGTATAAAGAACTTTACAGACTTTTAAAAGGCTTGTGACGCATACGTCACTCTGGGTTCTTATGAGTTAACACTCAACGGCTCCCCAGGCTACCTTCTTCTCTGGACAAGTGCCCCCTAATGTGTGAGCTCACTAGTATGTGGGTATTTGACTTCCTGAATGGATTAAATGCAGTAGGCCAATTCCTATGTGTTCACTAACATAAACAGGTCATGACTTGCTGTGTATTCGGCACATTGAGATTAATAGTCAGAGTGATTCAGAGCTAATCATTCAACATCAGAACTAGACCTCACTAATGCTCTTCAATCTGAATGCAATCAAATCCTTACAGCACTTACAGCTTTCCCAGATAAAGACATATACTGTACATGACGTTAAGAATGTATTTTCTACCAACCGTTTTGGAGATACGAGTTTTTTCTAATGATAGTAATAAAGCACAACAATGCACATTTCATCGGTGCTGTCTGATCTCCTAAGTGATATCTTTGCAGGGTTAGAAGACAAAGGTACTTAATGTACTCTATGTGCTTTATGTTTAACGTAAGTCAATGGAACCAGACTTCATCATGAAATATACAAATGTGGAAAAGGCAAACAGACCTTTTCAAACTATGTTAGAAAACAACAAAAATGGACAAACACGATTTAGTTTCTACAGCAGTGATAACTGAATATGCTTGCTTGGATTACTATTCACATAAACTGTATCCTCCTGTCTCCGCCTACCATGTTTGTTTTAGTAATTACCAATAAAACAGTCAATAACATGTTCTAAGACCAAGAACTGAAACATATGCCCGGAGTTGAGGAGGTAAACTAATCAGCATTTTAAACCTGTGGTCATCCTCTAATCGGTTCTCCAGCTTCTAATTATGATATTATGAGCGATCGTGTAAAAATGCTTGGCATGTGTTTGACATGGACGTCCAAATGATTGACAGTCATTCATCAGATCCAGTGAAAAGCCGAAGCATCCACGTTCCGTTGGGAGCAGTTCTAGAACAGAATGACCAGGAGTGCTGGAACCCAAAACTTACAGGGTTCTGGTTCTACAATCAGGTTCAGACCCAACAGGACTGCTGAGATTTCACTTACGACCTGTTATATTTCATCCATCTCAATCTCTCCGTCCATTCTGTCCTTCTATCCTTCTTCCTCTTACTTTCTTTCCTCCAGCTCTGTTTATTATGTCTTCCTGTCTATTACATCTATTCTATCTTTACTTTGCTCTTTTTCTACATTGATCTCAATGTCTCTTTATTCTATCTATTCTCTTTTTCTTTGTCTTTTTTCCTTTCTCTTTTTGTCCATTCTTTCTCTCTCCCCTATTATTTCTATTTTGTCTTTCTTTCTTTTTTCTGTCAACGCTTTGCAGTTTTTTCTCTTTTTGTCTCCCTCAGTCCATTCTCTTTTCTTTAATTCTGACCAGTCTGTCTTTCTTCCTCTTTTTTGCGCTCTCTCTCTCTTTCTCTCAGACGTTCACTGCCCCTCAATTCAAGCAATGCAGTGCACTCTGGGATAGTTCAGGGCAGGAAGGATATTTAGCCCACAGGGCTCATAAAGGAGGGAGGAAGGAATGGACTGAATATAGATGCACTGACTTGCATGCAATGCGTTTGCATCTTTTCAACAAAAAATGAATAATTGAATGAATGAATGGAAATAAACACCAGAAGACACGTACTACAACAGGTTATTCTAATTTATCTTTACATTGTAACAATACCAGAACCCTTTTTAGTGCCCTATAGAACCTTATACCATTTTCTTTAATAAGGACCACCTACAGACCCATCTATATCAAGCAAAATGATGGTGGTGCATCAAAAATGATGTATCAAAAATACAAGGACGGCTTTTGTACTACAACCAGCCGAAGCTGGGCAAACGTATGGCAACAAACATTACCTGGTTACTTTGTGTTCAACAAAATATTCCCTATACAGTTAAATCTGGACTCTAACCCGTCCAAAACAATCAGTGAACACCAGTGTAAGTTGGGCTTCAAGCAGGGCTGCATATATATGCTCCAAAACATACAGTCTCCTCACATCTTCACTCACAGCTGAATGAGTACATGAAAGAGTGAGAGAAACAAGGCAAACAACTTACAAGAAGGAAGAAGAAAAAGGGAGGTATGAGACAGCTGCCTTTCTTAAGCAGCTGTCCTTGAGACTAGACAACAACAAGCGAACGAGCATAGAGTGTGAGTTAACGAAAGAGTAAAGGGTGAGAAAAACTTCCACTTTGAGATAAGCGCAGGCTTTAAACTGTGTGCCGGCAGATAAGGCTGTTTTACAGTACTGGTCTGTTTGGGGAAGTGTTTTCCTTCTCCTCTTTCTCTTGTTTTTTCATCCCTTCTTTTTCAAAGGAGCGGTTCTATTTTTTTTTTCAGAAACTGCCTCTCCTCCGTCACCTCGCCTTCAAGGTACAACGGTTGCTCTGTTTGGTACCGGGATGAAAGACAGGCTACAGAATAAACTGAGAGAGAGAAAGAGAGAGGGAGGGAAGGAGAGGGTTGGAGAAAGGGAGTGAGGTTAAAGAAAGTAGAAGAGAAGAGAAGAGAAGAGAAGAGAAGAGAAGAGAAGAGAAGAGAAGAGAAGAGAAGAGAAGAGAAGAGAAGAGAAGAGAGGAGAAGAGAAGCGGTGTAGATGCATTCACGTGTTTCACAGCATAATTTAGCCAGGTTTAATCTGGCAGCGTTCCAAGAAGAGCTAAAGGGGGCTGGAGCACACTTTTCACTCCAAAGACACACATGCACACACATACACGTATCTTGTGGGGACACTGCATAGACCGCTATTCATTTTCTGGCGACTAGTGTTTCTCTTAACCTCTAATTTAATGATTTGTGTCGTGGGAAACAGCTTATGTTGTTGGGGTCACCACAACTAAGAAAGGTCCCCACAACATGAGTGTCTAAACAGGTTGTGGTTCCCACAACATGGCATAACCCTGGTACACACCTGTTTATCTTAGTGTATTTATGAGGACACCCACAGGGATCTATTGACGTTTGTTTTACTGTAGCTACATTGTGCTATACCTACACCTTCAATATTCAAAAGGCCATCTTTCAGCTTAGTTAGATTTTAGAAGAATGGTATTTATAGAGAAAACAACACAGCTCAAATATAGCACTACAAGAACACACACACCTACAAAAGCCACTGACCTTTAAAGGGCCTGTTTTGCTTGCTTTCTTTGGAAGGACTGTACGTGCATTACCAATAGAGGTTGACGTATAATGTAAACTTTGTTAAAGTCCATGTACATTAGCTAAGCAGCAAAAACAGCCCGTACTTGTCTCACTGTTCATGTCACGTTTACATATGTCCATGTGCGGCTTTAAAGGCATGGCCGGGTTGGCCGTCACCTTCCCTGAAATCTGACTGGCCAGCCCAGATGCCACCCTAAAATTTCTGCACCATGTTGTGGGGCAGGTGTTTGCACCTTTCAGAGCGTTTTAGACTCTTCAAGAGTGTTTTGCTATGCTCCGCCCCCATCCAACCTTGCTAACACACTCTCATTGCGAGCATGTATCTGTCCAGCTTTGCCTTATAGGGGAAAGTAAATTGGTTATTGGCGCTTGGTGGAACAGCTTTCAACACCTCACCCCCTGCTTGCAGTTTCTCATTGCAAGTAATATCAGTGCACTTACAAACATCCCCACACCTTCCACCAACCCTACACGCCACTCCCTGCTTGCATACTAACACTACCACCATACCGAAAGTCCATGCTAACACTTCACCACACCTGGAAAAACTCCAGGTAACTATCCCACATAGCTTAATTTAGCTCTGGCCACTCACACTGAAGTTATAGAAGATGTTTCCAACTTGCTTCCTAAACAATACACAATCCAAGGCAGCCAATTAGAACAGAGCTCATTTACATACACGAGTCTTAAACATCACAGTAATAACAACCAACCTGTTAAAAGGGAAACTTAGAGGCGTTGCTCAAAAGTGTAGGATTTGGACCCTTATATTGAGCACGTGAGTGTGCGTGCCTGTGAGACTGTGTGTAGCAGCAGGCTGATAGGATTGTGCAGTCTAATGTAACTGTATCTAGGTTGTGGCATTTACTAATTGCAGGGCAGTCCATGGGTGCTTACTGGTCTAGCTGGTGTAAATGGATCGCTCTCTCTCTCCCTCTATCTGTCTCTTTGTCTCTCGCCCTCTTTCTCTCTCTCTGTTTTCAGGGCAGTAATAGAGCTGCCATTGTTTGAGCCCAGAGGAAGCAGGAACTGTATCCTCAATGACCTGCCTGTGTGCATGTGTGTGTGTGTGTGTGCTGGTGCAGATGACTCTCTATAATCCACTTCCTTTGGGCTCTTTGATGGCAGACACATGTGCACGCTCTCCATGTTATGGCATCCTGATTTTGTGGCCGTGCATCGGATTTTGTGTGTGTACGTATGTGGTTTTGCTGGTGGCGAACTGTGACTGTTAGAGCGAGGCCTGATTGGATAATTGTCTGTTGGGCATTTCAAGATATAACCCAACCTTAACAGTGGGATACAAGAGTAATTCAGGAGAAATTATGATTATATTCAAGAAAAATGAGCTTAAAATGGCAGAGATATTTTTCCCTCTGAAAACCTAGAAGGCCCTGAGGGTTCCCCACTGGGCTTTTTGCATGTGTGGTCATGCATGGATTATGTTACTGCTGAAGAATAGCCTAAAGCGGGTTAAGCTTTTTAAAGGGGACCATTCATGTTTTTTGCAAAGTTATAAAGCCATTGGCAATGTACAGGCCAGAGGGAGAAACTCTCTCGCATAGGAACCACTTTTCTTAGATGCCTGAAGCCCCTTCTTAGAATTCCACTTCTTTTCTCTGTTACAAGGTGACATCATCTCGTAACCTTATAACCTGCCCACCAGCAAGCTCGGTACACTCTCACACAACACACACAGAGGTAAAATAGTAAAACAGACCACTCTGAAACATCCTGCGTCAGTCTAGCTTGCAAAGGTGGGTCAAGTCTACCAACTTGTTCTGTTTGACTTCAGGATCGGACTCTGGTTTAAACTGATAATAGCCGTGGTGAAACTCGTAGCTGGATGCTACTCTGGCAGTTGACCTGTCAGAACATATTGGGAAAGCTGACCAATCAGAGCACACTGGTCACAGTGAGGCTTAAAGACAGGAGCTCGAACAAAGTATTTCAGACAGAGGGTCAATACAGATGTCCAATATGAGAAACATATGGTGTTTTGGAAAAAACTGGAGTGTAAAGACCCCATGTAGACACCAAAAATAAAATTATGAACATGATTAAATTTAATAAAGAGCATTTGGAAAAAGGCAAGTAATCAAAACCTCAGTATGTTGTGTTTTTACACACATTTGGAAACAGCCCCTTTATTCAATTCAACTCTATTGTCATTATACCAATACTGGGTTGTACAGTATAATGAAACACAGTATATACTGTTTAAAGTATATGCTTTATACTGTTGTGTGTACATAACAAGATGAATGGAACAACAACAAACGATCCAATATGGCTTAAACAAAATATTCTTACACTAACATATGTTAAAGTTAGGAATGTGTGTTTCCTTTGGCAGGTGTACAGGGTTTTGCTATGATAGCAATCTGATACTGCCAAAACGTCCACCTTCTATTTCTCAGACTGGTGCAGTATTTGACTGTAGTTTGACTGAACTGTAGAATAGAGTCATACAGAATTTCTGTCTGCAGCTGAAAGAAAAAAAAAGTTCCCAAACCCCACTGCAAGAAGCTGGCCTGACAAGAAAGAGACCGACAGGAGAAAAAAAACAGGGAAAAACAGAGGAATGGAGGGAGGAGACAGATCCACGGCATCTCTTTACCTGAAGTGCTCCCTGACTCTCTCTCTCCTGCTCTCTGACTCTCTCTTGCTGACTCTCTCTCTCTTTCTCTATTCAGTGTGGGTGTATATTTTTGCAGTCTGAAGGAGAAAAATGAAAGCATCTGTCTGACGCCAGCGGAGTGGCCAAACCGCAAAATTCTCCCAGCACTCCCAAATCTCACACTCTTTCATTTCCCTTCATTTGTCATATAGGATACACACACACACACAGACAGTGCGAGAATGTGACAGAGAGAGAAAGAGATTCAGTTGGAGAGAAAGGCCAGTTTAATTTCTATCAAAAACAACTTTCCTTAACAGTTTCTCTTCCTTTCTCTCTTTCATACACACTCATCAGTTCTCATGCAATAACGTAATACAGTGCCCCTTCATACACCGACACAGACTGTACAGCAGTAGATGAGCTGATCCACTCACACCAGCACAACACACACTAACACACCACCACCACATCAGGGTCACTGCAGTGCTGAAAATGATCCACCACCCACATATTACCTGCTCTGTGGTGGTCCTGTGGGGGTCCTGACCACTGATGAACAAAGTAAAAAGGGTCTAACAATCATGGGAGAAAAAATGGTGTGCTGCTGGGCAGTATGATTACTCGTTACTGTGAGGTCAATACTCTCACATTACAATACAATACGCATTCTGAACATATAACATGTGTACGGTGAGTATATATGATGTCATTATAAAGCAGGGGTGCCCAATCTTATCCACAAAGGGCCGGTGTGGCTACAGGCTTTCATTCCTACAAAGCAGGAGATCACATGACCAGTTGTTTAAAGGCTGAGCATTTGACGAACCAAGTGGAATTAGGTGAGCTTCTGCTCATTTAAAATAAAGACCTGAAGCCAAACTGGGCCTTTGGGGATAAGACTGGGCACCCACATTGTATAGAGAGTAAAATTAGTCCAGCTAAACTGGATGTACAGCACCACAGTATGTACAAACACTGAACAAAATCACTTTATCTACAATTACTTGTTCTAGCAATTCTCAATTACTCTGTTCCAACTGATCAGACTGATCATGGCTTACAAGCTATGGTACTACATATACACAAAATACTGTCCCATGTTTTTATGTCACTACTGAAACACAAACAGTTTAGTCTGGGTTTTCTTAAGGATCTAACATTTATAATCCGACAAGTACATGCCATTCTGGGTATGTTTTCTTTGTGGCACAGAACGCAGGTTTTGCATATATAGATATAGAATATATACAAATGTAAATGTATACGTATCAGGACTTAAAAGTTAGTTAAGTTAGTGGAGTTTTAATGACAATTTTGAAAGGGGAGTTAGGTCAGAGTTAGTATCAGTATCGGTACTCTGTATAGGCCTATATATACAGATCAGGTATCAGTATTGGATGTGAAGAAGTGATATTGGTCCATCTCTGGGTTATTCAGTAGTAATATCAACAGAATACTGTATTGTTAATTGTATTAGGAATTAAACTGAGATGTGGCCTGATTGTATCAGCCCTGAGTGTGCATATGAATGTACAGTAAACAACTTCTGCTGTATTTCAGTTCACATATACTGTATTTCAGCTGTATATACATGTGTGTGTGTGTGTGTATGTGTGTGTGTGTGTGTGTGCGTGTGTATGTGTGTGTGCGTGTGTGTGTGTGCGTGTGTATGTGTGTGTGTGTGTGCGTGTGTATGTGTGTCTGTGTGCGTGTGTGTGTGTGCGTGTGTATGTGTGTGTGTGTGTGTGCGTGTGTATGTGTGTGTGTGTGTCTGTGTGCGTGTGTGTGTGTGCGTGTGTATGTGTGTGTGTGTGTGTGTGTCTGTGTGTGTGTGTGTGTGTGTGTCTGTGTGTGTGTGTGTCTGTGTGTGTGTGTGTGTGTGTGTGCGTGTGTATGTGTGTGTATGTGTGTATGTGTGTGTGTGTGTGTGTGTGTGCGTGTGTGTGTGTGTTTGTGCATGTGTGTCTGTGAGGCTTTAGATGGTAAAAGGTCTTTAGGTTCTTACAGGGAGATTTAGTTGCATAAGGGGTCCAAATCAACCCAAATCTCAATCAATCAGCGCTCAACCTAAATACTGGTCTAAATCAATCTAACTCAATTAGACAACACACACATGCACACACAGACACGGGCTGTGGTGGAGCCATAATCATTTAGGCGGATTTCAGAGATAGAAAGAAAGGCTAACATTGGGCACACACACACACGCTCATACATGGAGTTTGGTTTGTCCTCTGTTATCCCTCTCATCGCCTCACATCTGAAATGTATGTGTGTTTTGGTAAGAGAATCTGTGTTCAATTAGGGCAACCACATATTTACAAGCTCACACACACGCACACACACACACACACACACTCAGAAAGCAGAGTGGCTCATCCTAATGCTCTAAGCTTCCCCCATAGCAGATTAAGACTTGGTCTAAAGTTGCTCAGCCCAAGAGCTGTTTATGTCATTAGTTGTTATTTGAATTAAAACAGGATTGAAGTCCAAAACCGACTTAAACAGAGACCTTCCCCTGCACATTAAAGACAGACATGACTATTCAGATGTATGATATTCAAACTTGAGCTAATACAGCTTTTAGTTTTATTAGTGTTTAGTATTAATAGAGGAATTTTAGTTTTAGTTTTTAATTTTAGTTTAGTGTCTATTTCATTTCCATATAGTTCATCCCATACTCTGTACTTAAGTTTAATCTCACCAGTACTCCAGTAAATCAACACAATATTAGAATCTTCAGCTTGGTTTGAAGCTTTACTTAAAGGTATCATCATTTATTGAGTATTTAAAGCCCCAGGGGGTCTAAATCTGCATTTTCTCTCTAATTAGGTTAGTCTTGTTCTTGCAGGCAAACAGTAAACAAACAGTGAACCCTTTGAATAGCCTTCCACCAATGAGTGAGATATATTTATATATATGCTGTATTTCTTTTTTTTTATTTTAGGTGTACACAATTAAATATATAAATTACACACCTGCAATTGTGTATTGTTTGTGTGCTTCTCTGAGTCAAGATGGGGTTTGCTGCTCTCTATACAGTGGCTCTCACACTTGATGATCAAGGTGACAGCCATTCCTACCCTTGTAATGGACTTATTTCTAGCTTCACATGTATATATACTATAGCAAATCTGCAAAGAATATTACAGAATGGCCACCTAACTACATGACGTATCCATTTTAAGTGACGACAATTAACGTTTAGGGTGCTTTTAAAGTTAGAGAAGTGGCCTACTTTAGACTTGTTTTGAGACCTGGGTATAGCTAGCCTAGCGTACCAACCACCCAAGTGAATCAAGTATGCAATACGTAATGGGCTGGCGATGGATTATCTTAAAATCTTCTGTCATATAAATAAATGTCGGAGTCTGCTGTATCTGCTCTACATGCTGAATGTACTAGGGAGGTGGGGGGCAAACTAAGTGGATGGCGAGAGAGAGGAGGAGAGAGATGGGATGCATTATGCTTGTTTTTAGGAGTTTTGAGGAGCTGCTATTTAATTTATTCAAAGGGATTCCAAAACCGCCATAATAGTAAAGGCCTGATGCTATCCACAATGGCAGAGAGTGACATATTGTGAAGTGTCTGGTCACAATAACAATGCATATTGGCACATTGCTCAGCTCACTGACTGAGCACTGATAAATAAACAAAAGCTAAACAAATAAACAAATGTTAGACATTTCCATATTTTTGTTTCTTATTTCCACGTTCATACAAACAGGAAAAATTCCTATGTTTAAAGTATCTGCTTGGACTGAATGGGGAAGAAGGCAGGAGAGGAATGAACGGAGAACAGGCTTTAAGCATGTAACATCAGCAGCTACACATACAATGGAGCAGAGGGATGTAGAGGAGTGAATGGCCGCACTGACCCGAATCTATTGCCTCATGTGATCCCCCTATTAAACTTGAACCAGATGCTTCAGACACAACAGCTGTGCACCGAGTGTGTGTTTGTGTGTGTGCGTTGGGCTTAAGATATGAAAGGTGTGAGAAAAAACCTCAAGGCTGCGCTTTGCTTAAAACAGGCCTGACTCACTATCATGTGACCCCCTCAACCCACACACAGCTGCCATGCCTCCCAGTTTGTCTAACCTTTGACCTTTAGCATGCTGTGGTTAAGCTTGAGGGAAAAGTCTCCCCTCTTGCTGCCCCCCACACACACACAGTTTTCCTAACCTCTGACCCCAGGCACGCTTCAGAGCCTTGTTCGTGAACCAGACCTTTGAACAGGAATAGGGAAAGACACAGGGGGAGAGAGAGAGAGAGAGAGAGAGAGAGAGAGAGAGAGAGGGAGAGAGAGAGAGAGAGAGAGAGAGAGAGAGAGAGAGAGAGAGGGAGAGAGAGAGGGAGAGAGAGAGAGAGAGAGAGAGAGAGAGAGAGAGAGAGAGAGAGGGAGAGAGAGAGAGAGACCTACTACACACATCTACAACAATCAACATCAAGGCTTAAACAGGCTTTGACATTACATCATCCGGTTCTTACATCACAACACACTGTGTCGTTTGTCTTCAAGGGAAATCCCACCAAAATGTCTCTAAAATTTTAGCCGTTGAGACACAAACAAAGTCATTCAGAGTGCTTTGGTGTGAAATGGTCATTGTAGAGAAACTCTTAACAGTGGTGGTGATGGGAACCTGGGGTCACATGACAAATACAGTCATTTCATTTACTATCCAAAGCCACCACTGACCCTAGAAATGTCTATAGAATGTTGATAATAGTAATATAGCTAAATTTGATGAACTTATATATCTACTTATAAGAATATGTTTTTTATCCCAGGACTGTTTTGCTTTATGATGCCCTGCATGTACCTTCCTTCAATTATTGGCTTTCAGAAAATACTTTTTAGGCCAAAATCATGGCTCAAAAATATCACAAACCAATGTCTCTGACTTCAGGTGGTGTATTCATAACATTCTGTCTTTCTGTAAGGGAGCTTTCAGTGGCATTAAGTTCTTACTAGACATATGGTTCCTATCACTAGCACTGTTAACAATTCTGACTCTGTATGGTTCTCTAAAATGGAGAGGAAATCTGAGATCAAATCACTGAATGACTTAGTTTACATATTAATCAATTTATTAATAAACAATAAATCTAATTTATATATATATATATATAATGTATATATTATATATATACACTAATTTAGAAATTGTAATTTTAAATTAATACTCACTGTAAAGTACTTCAAGCTGTCTAAAGTATAAAAGCACATTCTAAACAAACACTTTTAAAAAACACATTTGTTTGAACTCTTATTAAA
This sequence comes from Prochilodus magdalenae, assembly GCA_024036415.1. Lineage (NCBI taxonomy): Eukaryota > Metazoa > Chordata > Actinopteri > Characiformes > Prochilodontidae > Prochilodus > Prochilodus magdalenae. The sequence goes on from JAMWET010003063.1 coordinate 104,869, forward strand.
CCCATAATTAAATTAAATACTTATATATAATAATCGCATGTGCAGTTTCTGTCTATGCTGGCCTATGGGTCCCAAACACACAGAGGGTCACGATGACTAAACACGGCGGCTGTGGACAAAGAGACAAAGGTCACTCACGTGTCGCAAGCATAACAAAACCAGTAGGGGTCACAGTACATGGTGTGTCTAAGGGTTGTATAGACCAAAAGAATACACACCGGGGCCATTCTAAAGTCTTCTGGATACCGAGTCATATGGAAATGTAGCAAAAGCAAAAAATGTCTATGAGCCTATGGCTGCTATGTTGCTTCGTCAGGAGGATTTTTACAATAGGAGGTGCAGGTTCTTTGGGATTAGTCAGGTATAAATGCCAGGGGTGAAGTGATGCTCGATGTCAGTTCACCAACAGGAAACTGTTCCAACGGACAGGACAGACACACTCAGCGAGACCATGGGCAGGGTGAGCAATCGGCACAGCAGCAGCTGTTCACTGTTTAAATTTAAAATGAACAAAACTTAATTTGACCCATTAAACATTAGGACTACTGTTCAGTTCATGTTCAGTGACTATGATGTGTTTTAAACAGTTACTACTATGAAACTGAAACCCGGATGAAAGTGAGAAATTAAACATAGAGAGTATTTTTTTTTTGAAAAAACAAAAACGTGTTTTTAAAAAAAAAATTATAAAAGGAGACCTAAGACTGATTTAAAAGTTAAGAGGCATTGTGATGCAGTTTAAGGGGTTAATCGTGTGTAGTTGTATAACACTCATGCTGCTTGTTTGTTTATGTTTTCCTCGACAGGTTATCTTCTACGAGGACAGGAACTTCCAGGGCCGCTCCTATGAGTGCAGCGGCGACTGCTCCGATATGTACTCCTACCTGAGCCGCTGCCACTCCTGCAGGGTGGAGAGCGGCTGCTGGATGGTCTATGACCGCCCCAACTACATGGGCAACCAGTACTTCATGAGAAGGGGCGAGTACGCTGACTACATGAGCATGTGGGGATTCAACAACTGCATCAGGTCCTGCCGCATGATCCCCATGGTAAGATCATCATAAGATTTTACTATACAGTGATGTAAAAATGGCCCTGATGGTGCAGATTCAACCACACCAATTAGAAATTCGTTCTATGAAGTATGCAATGGTTCTCATGCTAAAAAGTAGTTCTCAGGCTATCTGAGATTTCACGGAGCACTGAATAACGTCCTACAGAATCACTCATCATAAGATGTGTTTGATTTGGCTGTGTTCTGCTGGAGTAACTTATTTAGCTCTCCTTCCAAAAACAGTACAGAGGATCCTACAGAATGAGGGTCTATGAGAGGGACAACTTCATGGGCCAGATGATGGAGATGTCCGACGACTGTGACTCCTTCATGGATCGCTACCACTGGTCCAGTGGCTGCATGTCTTGCCATGTGTTTGATGGCCACTGGCTCATGTACGAGCATCCCCACTACAAAGGCAGGATGTGGTACTTTGGCCCTGGAGAGTACAGGAGCTTCAGGGACTGGGGAGGCATGAGGTTCAACAGCATGAGGCGCATCATGGACTCCTGGTATTAAACCCAAGTGAACACCCTGATGCTTTTCAATAAAAACAGAAGTCTTCTGTGAACTGGATTGTGGTGGATTCTTTTTTCTAAACAAATACATGCACAAAAGGGTAAAAATTATTGGAAAATGATCAATTAAGCTGATAAAATACCCAACACACATACCCAACACTAACTCACAGATAGCAGGAAATGTTCGCAGAACTTTGGTCAGTGTTACCTACAAATTCTACATTTAGTCTAATGTTCAAAGGACATATTACAGATGTTAATCAGCTCAGATAATTATCCTATAAGGTTAAACGTTAACATTCAACTGAAACATTCAGCAGATGTTTTGAGGATGCTGTCAGATTAGGGCTACAGATTATTTTACAAGACAAAGATGTAAATTATGACAACAAAAGAAGAATTCATTCTCAGCCCAACATTCGAAAAATGTTTTTTGGATGTTACTGACCAGAGAAAGAACATTCTGGGAACCAAAAGAAAAATTCCCACTGAAAACAATAACGGAACATTGCATTGCATATTCTAGGAACAAGCAAATCATTTCTAGCTAATATGAGGTATCCTTTGATGACCCTGGTTCCAATAACAATGGGGGCTAATGTAGACGTGTTCCCTGGATAGCACCAATGCAACTGGACTTGTAGACCAAAACGTTATAAGCTCAATGGTATTCAGACACCCCTTCTAATTACTGAATTCAATAATAAGTGAAAATGTAAAGGTGCACATCCAGTCCTCACAGGTTGTCAGATAGAGGGGTTAGAAAGCCCCCCGGCTCTGGGCTGTGGAGCAGTGGAACCGAATTCTCTGGAGTGACTGAGCTCTATTCAGTACTATTGGGATAAGTTAGAGTAATCCAAAATTAATCATCCTTCATCAGAGCCTCAATAATGCTCTTGTGGCTGAATGCAATCAAATCAAGCCTTCCCAGAGGGGTAGAGATTGTTACTGCAGCAGAGAGGTCTCTTTTTTTACCCTTAATTTCAGAAGTCTACAAACTATTGGACATACAGTGTAATTTGCTTTAATAAAGGCCTGCTTAACAGAGTGAAAAGAGCAGAGGGAAAAATGACAGATGAGCGTGCGGCAGCAGTCCAGAGGATGACCCCATGTGTCCAACAGAGCCGCATGACATAGTCACTGGAGGACACAGCTGATACAAACACACAATCACACACAGACACACACAGACCCAGGAGAAAACTCGCTCTGATTAGGGGCAGCTGACCATCACATTAAAGCAGCGTGTGTTTCTGCATCACACTCAGTAAACATTTCCACATTTTGTATTCGTGTATAAGGCCATTTCTTATCATCCAGAGGAGGATCTCTCTTACATCTACCCTTGTGTCCACTCCCTGTCCACTCTATTAGGCACTCCTACCCTGTTGGTCCACTTTGTAGATGTACGGTCAGAGACAATAGCTCTGACGATAGCTTACAGGACGCTGCTCACAGGACCCTGCCCACAAGCCGCTGTTGACTGGAGAGTTTTGGTTCTCAGTCCAGCAGTGTGTTGTTTAAACACTCCAGCTGCACCGCTGTGTCTAATCCACTCACACCAGCACAACACACACTAACACACCACCACCATGTCAGTGTCACTGCAGTGCTGAGAATGATCCAGCAATTCCTGCTCTGTGGTGGTCCTGTGGGGGTCCTGTCCATTGAAGAACAGGGTAATAAAGTATGCAGAGTATCAGATGAACTACAGCCTGTAGTAGTCACATTACAAAGTGCACATATATGTATATATATCAAAACAGATCCTGTGGTACAAATGGCTCCCTGCAGTTTAATGAGCTGCTCATGGTCAGGCATTAGATCATCACATATCACACACATGCTAATATCGGCCTGTCTCACACATGGATTAATATCTTTCTCAGCTGTAGAGTTCTCTTATTCCTCTCTCTGCGGGACAGAGCGAATGACAGGTATGGAAAATCAGCCTCATCCTCAACCAACAAAAAAAAATGGATCACTGACAGCTACTTTCACGCGCACACTCACACGCAAACACGTTTTTGTGACCTCCTGGGCCGTTACACAGACTTCCCTTCATTCCTGGAACCAAACCTCAACCAGAACTACTACCAGCCTATCGCCAACCCAGCCTTAGTCCTAACATTAACAGTACCCTAATCCTACCTTAACCCTAACTCTATATTAACATTACCCGTACCCTAACCTTACCTTAGCCCTAACTCTATCCTATCAATAACCATACCCCAACCCTAACTTTACCCAAACCTTACCCCAACATTAAACATACACTAACCCTAAGCTTAGCCCAACCTTACACATACCCTAATGCTAACTTTAACCTTACCTTAAATCTTACTCTAACCATACCTTAACATTACCCACACCCTAACGCTAATCTACCTTAACCCTAAACCTATCCTAACATTAACCATACCCTAACCCTCCCCTTACATGAACCCTAACCTTTATACTTTATGATTTACCCACTGTTCACACAAAGTCAGTATACGGACAGGGTTTGACCCACACCAAAAGTGGAATACACCTGACCCACACACGTCAGGCACACCTTTTACCCACACATGCCACGCACACCTTTTACCCACACATACGCCATGCATAAATGTTACCCACAAACATCTATTATTACATAATAATTGATATAATTGTTGATAAATAATTCTAGTAACTTTAACACAGAATCCCTTTCACTATTTCACTTCTAACATATATGCCATGGTCATTTTAAGTTAAGAAGAGAAGAAACATTTGGTTGCTTTATTAACTTATTATTAGCTCTCTCTCTCTAACTCTTTCTATCTCTATCCCATCTCTAACACACACACACACACACACACACACACACAAACATGCACACACAAAATACACACGCAGTCATTTCTGGCCAAGCAATTTTCAAGTTAAAGACCTCCCCTCCCTGCTCTCTCTCTCATTCTTCATCCCTCCCTACCTGTCCGGGACCCTGCTGGTTCACAGCTTGCTTTCAGAAAAGTTAAATTAATAGCAAATGTGCTTTCTGACTCTTATTTCTCTTTGGCCTTAACATTAAGGACACATGGAACATTTTCTTGGCAGGAAGAGAGTTTTTTTTTCCCCCATTCTTTTTTGTTTCTGATTTCTTAAAGGTGTTCCGTTCTGGCTTTTTTTAAATACAGCATATATGTATCAACATCAACGGTATTAATAACCGGCAATTAATAGCAAGTAAAAGCTTTGAAGACACTACTCTTTGTCTACATGTATCTTAACTCAATCTTAACTCACCTTAACTCTAGAATGCTACTTTATTCTAGAACACTGCTTTGTTCCAGAACACTCTTTTATTCTAGAATGTTGCTTTATTCTAGAACAGTGCTTTGTTCCAGAACACTCTTTCATTCTAGAACACTGCTTTATTCTAGAACATTGCTTTGTTCCAGAACACTCTTTTATTCTAGAACGCTGCTTTACTCTAAAACAGTGCTTTGTTCCAGAACATTGTTTTATTCTGGAATGCTGCTTTATTCTAGAACACTCCTTTGTTCTAGAACAATCTTTTGTTCTGGAATGCTGCTTTATTCTAGAACACTGCTGTTTTCCATAACACTAGTTCATTCCAGAACACTAGCTTACAAGTATCATCCAATTTGCAGCCACAGTTAAGTTAGTCCAGTTTTGTCAATGGACATAGAAATGCTGGGGAGAAATCAGAGTGGAAGGAAAAGGACATCTCTTGGGTAGGCCATTAGCCTTTAGCTTAGCATGAAGACGAGTTGAGACTAGTGTGCATGGCCTAAGCACTCCTTGCTTAGCCAGCTGCTTCAAGCAATGCTGAAGTCTCAGCCTACAAGCTGAGAGGCTCTGCAGCTTCCAGATAAAAGGTATTGTGTGAACGGCTTGTAATATCTGCTAAATTCCAGCAACATATGACGTTTTCAGATAAAAGCTTGAGATGCTCATATGAGACCAATGGCTTTCGAACATAAGACAATACTCAGCACCGGTTTTGCAGTGCTCATAAAAGCTGCTGAGTGCTTTACTTACATATTGCACACAGCATCTTGTTAGCAATTAAAGATAATACTGACCTGTCAATATTTACTGTTCATTTATTTCTTTGATATTAGAATATAATTATATTTATTCAGCTGTTAAATACAGCTCTTATTAAAAGTGAAGGGACATCCAGGATAATACACTGTTAATCCCCAGAAAAGAAACCCAAAATGTTTGTATTTGAAAAACAAAACAAAAAACATAAATGCATATTTAAATAAATTTGCTTTGTACATATAACTGGTATGTATCATACCACCATTGATCATAATGACACAATGATGTACATTTTTTCCCATACTGTCCAGTACTACTAGTTAGGTGATGTACATGTTAAAGAAGTATGATGTTTCCACAAATTAGAAATAATGTGATGTGTGCTAATGACTGACTTGGAGTCCACACACTCATAGATAGGTCAATAGATCGATAGTTATACAGATAGATAGATAGATAGATAGATAGATAGATAGATAGATAGATAGATAGATAGACAGATGCTGCTTAACCCAATGCACTATTATTTATCCTTTAGCTCACTGCTAAAAGAGGCTAGCGGGCCTGGTGGACAGAGCACCCTGAGGAAAGCAGCTAGCGGCAGGTATTCACAACTGATTACTGCCGAAGCTATGGAGCCCAGAGAATGGTATTCAGGACAGCCCTACTCAAATCATTAGTCTCTAGTCTCGGAACATTTGAGGTTTAAAAAATGATTTTACAGTTATTACACTGAATCGTTTCACTGAAATAACTCACTTACTGAATCACTAAATCAATCAACCAGAATTCTTGTTGATTCAAATGTACTGATTGTACGAGAGTATGAATCAAATAAATCAGATTTTTCATAACAAAAAGAGGAGTCGACGAGTCGAGGATCTGGTGTGTGTGTGTCTGTGTGTGTGTGTGTTTGTGTTGGCAGTGTTTCAGCATTCCACATTCCAGTGTGATATTCTGCACTGTGACCTCAAAAAACCCAAACACACACATTCACATAGACACACAACTCCTCTCTCCCTCGTCTTTCTCTCCTACATATTCTCTCTCTCTGTCCTGCTCATACCCCTCGAACACTCTTTCTAACACTTCTTTTACATTCTTCGTAGTCTTTCCCTGGGCTTTTCTCCTTTGCCCTTCGCTTCTCTCCTTCTCTCCTGTTCCCTCCGTCTTCAAGCCGTAACTTGTCAATATCCAGTCTGCAGATTTACGTTCAGCCTATTTCCTCATAACGCTGCTTGTGCAAACTCAAATTAAGGCTCAGCTGAATTCAATTCGGCGAAATTCAATTGCAGCCAGTTAAGCCCAAAATACCATAACACTGGCACAGGGATGTGTGCACTGAGGCCTGCATGGTTGGCTTGAACCAGGTCCAAACAGCTCTAGGCTGTAACTTTCACTAATAACGCGATGTGGTTAGCAAAAGGCCCAGTATGTGGCCTTTCAAGACTTGCATCATTTTAAAGGACTTTGTAAGACAATCAGTCCAAACAAACACTGGAGTCAGCCACTCAGGAACTCAACCGATCAAGTACTTAAACAAGGGTTGTTATGCTGGAGTAATGCATTGTACTGTTATTCACTGGTTCTAGTATATAGCCCATGGAGTATAAATATATATATGTTTTAGTCAGCAGTAAAATTGTTGATTATCAATGTGTTATTAATGAGTTTTAAAGGACCTATATACTACGTTTCTGTTTTTTCTCTTTTCTTTAGTGTTTTATGTAGTTTTTTGTGCATGTAAACCGTCTGTAGTCTAAAGTACACGCCAGAGGGGGAAACTGTCTCCTATAGAAACCAGTTTTCTCAGCTGCCTGAAACGCCTTGTTGGAATTCTAGGCCTTTCCTCTTTTACGGATGACATCATCCCGTAACAAAAACCTAACTGCCTGCTACCCCCACCACCACCATAACCCACATAGAGCTAGACCGTAGAACAGTAGAAACTGACTACTTAGTACAGAGTGGGCGGGCTGACCAATCAGAGCACACTAGGGTCATTAGAAGGCGGGCCTTAAAGACACAGGAGCTCCAACAGAGTGTTTTTAGACACAAGGTGAACACAGGTGTACAGAATGACAAAAAGACTTTGCCGTGAGAAAACTGGACCATGAAAATGAATTTTAGTAGACTTCAAAAATTATGATAATATTATGAACAATGAAAATCAGTGTAATCTGCTCCCTTAACATTAAAATTTAACATTAACATTTAACATTAACAGTTTTACATTAGCATTAGCATATTTAGGATTTCTATTTAGAAAAACACAGACTTTAAAATGGACAGTTTATGCAGATTAATTGGCATATATGGTCTTTTTGGAGACAAAATAAGCAAAATAAGCCCAAATAAATCCATTTCTTAATGTCTTCTTTGTTTGTTTATCAATTTCTCTCTCATTATGGTTAGAAATATGGACATTAACCCATTTTGGTTTAAGTCAGGCAACTAACCTGTGTTCCTGACATGTCGACCAATCAGAGGCTGTGTTTCTGATTTGTCATCCTGACATACTAAGTACTATACAGCTGTTTTATTTTAAAAAATAGGGGGAAAAAATCCTAGTGTAAAGGTGGTTAACTTGTCCCGCAAAAAACACACCTACCCTGCAAACTGAATTTACCTTAGCTGACCTCAGTATGTGCACGTGCACCTGCACACACATAAGCACACACACACCTCCAGGCACTGCAATAAAAAAGAAAAGTCAAGTCCTGCACCACCACACCTGAGAGAGAGAGAGAGAAACAGATTGTGTGTGTGTGTGTGTGTGTGTGTGTGTGTGCGTGTGTGTGTGCGTGTGTGTGTGTGTGTGTGTTTCTATGTGTTTTTTACACATTTGCACTTCCTTTGTTCCGGATTAAGAGCTTCAACTCGGGACCTGGTGATGAGATCCGGGATTAGACAGACACGCACACTCACACACACCACCTGTTATTATAATCCCAGCAATTAGATGTACATTTCCTAATCAATGACATACTAAAGCTCAGTCTGAACCCACTATCTCTGTCTTTTGAGCCATGTGTCGCTGCTGTCTGCTTAGTTATTAGATTAATAATTTAACGTGTGATCCTGTACAGTGGGGATCACCTAGACTAGTGGGGTTGACTTGTTGAAATTACCACTTGACACAAGGTGTTTGACTCATGACTGTGGCGGGTGAGAGGTGGGGTCGCCATCTTTCCTTCTCGAACAGGACATGTGCTTCCCCAGTGATCACATACAGGTGTGCGGGATCAGCAGGGGGAGCACAGACTCCCTAAAAACAGTCTCACTCTCCTCTATAAGGGAGAGGATGCTGGCCTGCAGGTTAAACGTCACAGAGAAACAGTGACTCTACAGCAAGGACTCTTTAAAGGCTGAGTAGCCGCATTGGTTTTCTCATTATGTGTAAATAAAGCACTCGCGCTGTTTTACCCGAGCTGGGTGTTTGTGTATGTGTCTTCGGGCCTCGTCAAGGTTTTCCCAATCAGTGTGTTTGGCCCCTCCCCCGGGCTGGGCCATACAACGTTGACTATCTGCTGATCAGATGAACATGACACTACCATCATGGATGCATCGGAGAAGACAACAGGTGAGGAGCCTGGTCAGTTTGAGGGTGTGTATCTCTGTTTTCCTGTAAGGAATTTGTTCTTTTTCCACAGATTGACAGTGCATCAAAGATCCGAACGGAATCTCAGTTATCCCAAAGACTATAACAAAATGTCAGTGAGTTACAGAACTCTAATTTTTTAGTTCTCAGGACTTTCGCCGCAGTCAAGCATCTTGGCAGGGTCGCTGCCGAGGGTGCACCTAAGTTATATGCACATTTGAGTCAGAATCTCCGGTTACCAGAAGGCCAGCAATGTGATCCAGGGTTTGTTGGGAAGGACATGTACTATTCTTCTGATATATGGAATTGTAACATTGTTGCAGATTTTTAAAGGCACTTGTTGCAAAGTATTCCTGTCTCCTGTGGTTTCATTCTTTACGTCAATGTCAACAGAGCTTACATCACATGACTGTCAACTTTAAAAAAACTAAAGTTGTGCAACTCTTAATATACAGTGGAACTACAGAAACAGGAACAGTGGAACTGTGTTCTCTGGCATGTCCGACCAGTACCTTTGGAATGAGTTGAACTGATCCAGAACTGATCACCCAGCATTAGTATCTGGCCTCACTGATGTGTCTGAATGCAATCAAATCCTCACAGCAATGATTTGCTGTAAGCCTTTGCAGAAGGGTAGTGACTATTACTGGATGAGCAGGTGGCTACATGTAAACTTTCCCATCTGGCCCACTGTAATCAAATCTGCCCATGGAATAACTTTAGAATGCTCCTAACATCTGACCACTAGGCTTTTCTGGAACTACCCAAGTTGTTTAACTCTTTGTCAGGCCAGGGAGTTTTCTGGGAATCACCAGGTATCAGCTATTTTACAACAGCAACAATAATAAAACAGAATTATCACTGGTTGTTTGCTCTTTTGTAAACGAGTCCACAGTATAATCGGAAGGACTGGCAGGATATTTTGGCAGCAGTTGTTGCCAAACAACAAGCCAGGTGACATTGCCACTTCCTCTCCAACTGGGGCATGCTGGGAAAACCTGTGCCACTTTACGGAGAAGCTCAGGTATGTGTGTGCTCAAATATGTGAGTGTGCATACACCTGTTTATTAGGGTCCACGACATCATGACACCACAATCACGGCAATAAAGAGCAACTATTAAGGAACAATTCAACTCCAAAAGGGTTCTTTAGCAAAGAAAATGGTTCTATATAGAACCACGAAAACTCATAGCCCTTTTTGACCAATGGGGAATGGGTTCTGTTCCAGTTTGACGCATTTCCACCAAAAATAAATAGGTTGAGAAGTCTGTTCCCAGCTGGGGCCAAAGAACAGTAGGTTTGTTTGCACAAACTGTGATGACACGTGTTGCTGTGTCAGTTGTTGGTGAAAGTGAATACAACAACCTGATGCCAGAAGCCTGAATGGGTTCTTTGCATTATTAAATGGTCCTCCACATCGATGAAGAAAGTTACTTATTATAGTATAACTTATTTATAGAACTTTTATACAGCTAGTGTATTTAGAACCTTTTTGACATGGGTTCTAAACCAAGAGAACAAGAGAAGAACGCTTTTTGGAGCTATGTAGAACGCTTTCCAAAATGTTTTATAGAGAACCTTGCATAGCACATTCTGCATTAAGTTGAAAAACCCTTTAATGAAGCCAAGACTCATTTAAAATTTAATGTAATGTCAATTTAATGTAATTTAATTTGAGTGTTTGTGGTTCTGGACAGTTGCTCTATGCTAAAGAACCTTTAAAGAACCGTCGTGTTTACTTATTTTTTGTTTGTTTTGATGCCAAACAATGTAAAACAGAAGGGGGCGGGTAAAGTATGTTATTTTTCTTTACTCTAAACAAGACTGCATTCACAACTTTAACTTTTCACCACGTTCCAATCATAATAAAGTATCCCCTCATCTGTGCACAAACACAGCCATGGTTTGATGTTAAACTTCAGAATCTGCACTTTAATCAGAATTCCTCAGCTTCTTTCAATGAGCAAAGACCAAGTGAGAAACAATCTATCTGAAATTACAGTATGCTTCTGTTTTCGCTGGGAACAGTGGCGTCTCGTAAGGGTTAAAAATAAAAGTTTCGGTTTGGACGTTTTGTAAACCACAGTGCAAATGAGGTTACTTCCATCCCAACCCCACATTTACATCAGAAACTTTAGGAAAAGTTAAAATAAACACTGGTCAAACGTTGAGAAATGGTAGGGCCCAGAGCTGCAGCGCTTTCTGTAGCCAGAGGAGCATCAGGGATTTGAGGTTTGGGTTTGTTTAGGTGATGAACGAGAGCCAAAGAATTAAAGAAACACAAATAAACCAAGACATTCAGAAGAGTTCCATGTGTGTGTAAGAATCAGTCAGTCGGTCAGATCAAACCCAACACAAATACCGGCCAGACACTGAGCAGGAAAAGAAATCATGTTCTTTCCACAAACAGAGAGAGAGAAGGAGGGGGACAGGTAGAGTGAGAAAGAGAAAAAGACAAAGAAGAAGGGAAGACAGAATGAGAGAAAACGAAAGAGAGAAAGAGAGAGGGGAAGACAGTAAGAGAAAGGGAGAAATTTAGAGAGATAAAAAGGGAAGATTGAGAAAAAGAAAAAAGAAAGAAACACTGAGAAGGAGAAAAACCAGAGAGAGCTAGACAGGCAGAGAGAAAAAGAAAGACAGAAAAAAGTGTTAGGGACAACCCTAGAAAAGACAGAGAGAAAAGAAAGACAGAAAGAGGGTTAGGGACAATCTCTGTTTTTTCTCCTTCTAGAAAAGACAGAGAGAAAAGAAAGACAGAAAGAGGGTTAGGGACAACCCTAGAAAAGACAGAGAGAAAAGAAAGACAGAAAGACGGTTAGGGACAACCCTAGAAATAACAGAGAGAAAAGAAAGTGACAGAGAGGGAAAAAGATAGAGAGAAAACGAGAGGGCAAGACAGCAAGTGAGAGCGCGAAAGAGAGGTAACAACGAAGAGAACTAAAGAGAAAATACAGAAAAAAGAGAAAAAGAAAGAAAGGGAGCAAGAGAAAGGAGAGAAATAGATACAAAAAAGAAAGAGCAAAGGAAACAGCAGATTAGGAAAGAAAAAGGGAGAAAGAGACAGAACAGAGTTAGAGAAATGGACAGAAGGAAAAAGAAAAAGAGTGAGACAAGGCTAGAGAGAGAGAGACAGAGAGACAGAGAGACAGAGAGACAGAGACAGACAGAGAGAGAGACAGAGAGAGAGACAGAGAGAGACTTATGGACGGAGGAGATATGATGGACAGCTCTACAGACAGTGCTGGGGTTCTAACACAGACTCACACCGCTGCGATGTAAAGTCCCCTGTGCCAACACAAAGACTGAGTCTAAAACTGTCTGTGTGTTTTATAAGTCTTAAACATTTCCCGCTCCAGATGTGACCTGTGTGAGTGTGTGCATGTGTGTGTGCATGAGTATGTATGTATGTGTGTGTGAGGATGTCTGTCTGTCTGTATGTGCGTGAGCCAATGGAAAAACAGTAACAGACAAAAAAAAAAGGTAAAGGTGTTCTCTATATATTCTCTCTGTACTCACATTTTCATAATGGCATGATCTGAAGGCATGCACTCACTCAGTCACTCAGTCACTCACTCATTCATTCACTCACTCACTCACCCACCCACCCACTCACTCATTCACTCACTCACTCACCCACTCACTCACTCACTCACTCTACAGCTACAGGTGTGTCTGAAACTCTGTCGTATTCACTGCATAGTGCACTATTGTATAGTTAGCTACTAGGAAGTTCCAAGTAACTAACAGGAATGTGAAATGAGCTTGGTCATCATGCTTGTGCATGATGATCAAGCTTATTTCAATTTCCTGCCTGTCTATTTTAACATGTTACTTCTGGTCTCGTCTCACTGTAAACCAGCCAATCAGAGCACTCACTCATCTACACCTCTTCATCCTTCTGGGTCACAGCGGGTGCTAGAGCCAACCCCAGCATTCAATGCAAGGAAGTCAGGAAACACCCTGGACAGGCTGCCAGTCCAGTGCAGGGCAGACACACATTTACTCACACACTCTTACACATATGGGGAATTTAGAATCTCCAGTTTACCTGACTACATGTCTGTGTGAGGAAACTGTAGCACCTGGGCCAAATCCACACAAACATAGGGAGAATATGCAAGCTCCGCACAGAAAGCACCCTGGACGTCCCAGTCAGGATTCAATCCCAGACTCTTCTTGCTGTGAGGAGACGGCATTACCCGCTGCACCAGTGTGCCGCCCACCAATCAGAGCAGAGCTTGTCTAATTATTCATGAGCTCATCAAAAAACAGATCATAAGGATGTTAATGGACGTGTACAATTTAATCTAGGCATTTTCCAACCCAACCAAGGTCATGTTCCTTCTACGTAGAGCATCCCAGACTTCATGTCCTTTCATGTACTTTATTTGTGATTGCTTAACATGCAGCTCGTGGTCTGTTTCTCTAACGCAGCACACCCAGAATCCTCTGCACTGCAACTGCAAAAGATTATTTTACCAAGTGAACGCAGTATAGCCTGCATATGCTACGCCTACTCTTCACTGCCGCCACACCAGCCTGATTAAAAAAATTAAAGCATCGAGAGGGAAATGAGATCTGTTTGTATAATGATCCAGTAACTACAATTGGAAGCCGATGCCAAGTGTAAACAGGGCCTGAATGTATCGCTGCTGAGACGTGTGGTTTGATAAGGTTAAACAGAGAGAGACCCAGAGGGGCTGAGCATGCTTTACCAAACCAGTTCGTGTGGCTGAATATTCATTTCACGAGAATTTGTAGCTCAAAATAACAGTATTATATATACAGTATGGATACAGTACACGCTCCCCCTCTCTCTCTTTCTCTCTCTCTTTCTCTCTGTCCTTCGTGTAGGAGTAGAATCTGGGCGCGGAGCCATGCTGCATGGATCTCAGTGCAACAGTGAAATTCTTCCCCACTCACCCTCTCTCTTCATAAACTTCCCTGCTCTTTCTCTTTTCTGGTCTCTCCAAACTGTTTTCCAAACTCTCACTCTTTCTGAACTTTCTCTCACTCCATCTCTCTCTTTCTCGCAATCTCCCACTCCATCTCTCTCTCTCTATCTTTTTGTCTGTCTTTCTTTCCTCTCTCTCTGTCTGTTCATGTTTCTGTTTCTGTCTCTTTCTGTTTCTGTCTAGCTGTCTCTTTCTCTCCTCTGTTTTATCAATCTTTCATTTTTTCTCATTTTTTCTCTTGCTGCTTCTCTCTCTTTCTTTATTTGGTCTCTTTCTCTTCCAATTTCAGTCTGTCTCTCTTTCACCCTCTCCCTCCTTCTCCATCTCCATCTTCCTCTCTTTCTTTGTTTCTGTCTCTTTCTCCCTCTTATCTCTCGCCCTGTTTCACTTTCTGTCTGTCTCTCTCAGCATTTCTCTTTCTTCCTGTTTCTCTCTTTCTCTTTTGCTCCCTCTCCTAGTCTCTCTCTGTCTCTTTCTCACCCTCTTTCCCTCTCTCTCTTTCTCTATACTTTGTCCACTCATCTCTCCCAACACCTTTTCCAGGACACGGCTCCGCCATCTCCATGACGACCGACATTGCCCCTTCGTAGCACATTGGATACAGCCCAAGCAAGGTTTACTGGGACACCACTCGGTTGCCATGGCACCAGCCTAAATCAAAGACAATCACGGTCAGGGAATGGGGTTGTGGGGGCGGAGCTGCAAAGCATTCGCATATTTGTTGGTGTACTTCTGTTGTTGTTGTTGTTGTCATCGTTGTTGTTGTTTTTGGGAAGGGCCCTCGGCAGCACATTACTGACTAAGAAGTTCTACAAAATATTCACGGATAATCTTTCAATGTCCTGGATCTATAGGGGGAAAGCACATGACATCACAAGGACAAGAGCTGTTGCAGGATTGACTGTACACATACAGCGACCGGTCACTTCATTAAAACCACCTCCTTGTATCTACACTCACTGTTCATCTTATTCGCTCCACTGACCATATAGGAACACTTTGTAGCTCTACAGTTACAGACTGCAGACCTTCTGTTTCTCTGTATACTTTATTACCCTGTACCTCAATGGTCAGGACCCTCACAGGACCACCAAGAGCAGGTATTATGTGGGTGGTGGATCATTCTCATCACTGCAGTGACATTGACGTGGTGGTGGGTGGTGGTGTGTTAGTGTGTGTGGTGCTGGTGTGAGTGGATCAGAGACAGCAGTGCTGCTGGAGTGGTTAAACACTGTGTCCACTCACTGTCCACTCTATTAGACACTCCTACCTGGCTGGTCCACCTTGTAGATGGACAGTCAGAGACGATAGCTCATCTGCTGCTGCACAGTGCAGTGTTGGTCATCCTCTAGTCCTTCATCAGTGGTCACAGGACACTGCTCACATAACACTGCTGGCTAAATAGTTTGGTTGTTGGACAATTCTCAGTCCAGTAGTGACACTTAGATGTCCAGCAGCACTGCTGTGTCTGATCCACTCACACCAGCACACCACACACTAACACACCACCACTTCAGTGTTACTTCAGTGCCGAGAATGATCCACCACCCACATCATACCTGCTCTGTGGTGGTCCTGTGGGGGGTCATGATCATTGAAGGACAGGATAACAAAGTATACAGAGAAAGAGATGAACTACAGCATGTAACTACGAAGTGCATCTAAATGGTATTATGGTATGCATCCGGTCTGTGTAGGTTCTTAGAAGTTCTTTTTACTAACTGCCGAAAGATAAAGAAAAAGCAACTTGGTGCAGCACTGACTATTATAGAACAGCCAAGCCACTAGAACGTACCTGCTGGACAATTTGAGGTAGAATGGGAAAATCAGAAGAAGCATCTGGCAAGTAGGAAGCTGACTACATATGGATCGCTGCAATTTGCAGAAACACAGATTTTGCTGTTGCCATTTTGCTGTTGTGTCAGGTTTCCTGGATTTTGGGGTGAGGATCGTTCTAAACCGGTTCGAAAGCTCCTCAATTATATATTTAGCATACAGTATTTCATTTCTGGTTCCATGTGGTATTACTATAAAGGTCTTGTTCTTCTTTTTTAAAAACATACACAACGATGAGCTGTGTGTCCTACAAAGAAAGTTCGGATGGTACGACGGTGTCAGCTCGCCAGAACAAACTCAGTTTTCCTTATAAGGGGGAACTCCACACAACAAGTTTAGACAGTTAGCCAGATAACTCTGTAGATTTGGAAGTTATACTTGGAACAGAGAGACATTAAAGATCACAATGACCACAAGAATTTATATTTCACTGTCAAGTCCAGCTGCCTTTAATTTAAGCAGATAATCACTCGTTTCATTCCCGGTTTTGTCGTTTTCCACTAATCAACCGAGGGGGCTTATTCAGGCGGGAAAAGTGATGTCAGTGCATACCTTCTATCGATGCTAAGATATCCAGTCCTACTTTTTGAATTCCCTACAGAACACCACTTTTAAAAATCAAGAGTTTTCTGAAAACACTGAAGACATATTGAGTATCAGGTAATCTGCGAAGACATGCAGCTCGCCTTGGTGGTAAAGCGGCAGAGCTCAATGCTGCAACTGTAAATGAGATTATGAAAAAAGCTGCTGAAGTTGAATCAACTGTCCTTCATCCAAATCATTTACTGAATTTACACTCACTGAAGGCGTGATTGGAGGAATTAGCGGCTAGTTTGCACCCAAGTCCCACTGGCAAACCGGTGTGTACCCACAAACACACACAAACACACACACTCCATGATAAACTGGTGCTATCGTCTAGACTCAATATCACTGACCGCGAATGCCATCCTATGCTGTCATAGTAACCAGAGGCCAGACAACAGTGGGCTTCAGACACACACGAAGGCATGCCTCATCCCCCCCCACTCACACATATACACACACACGTGTGCACTTTCTTTACCCCTCAGAATTAAAGTCATCAACGCTTATATGATTCTAAACTTGAGAGTTATATTAAACATCCAGCATAGCCATAAGATTTAAGCATGACCTATTTGATAACGGTGGGCGTGGCTAATGAGCAGCTTGACTGACAGATCTCTGTCCAACACGCCTAGCCTGCTTCACCTCTCATACAGAACTAAAATGATTATCCAGCTTTCAAGTGACACTAAGAGTCACAAGCGAACAGACAATGGCCAGACGGATGTATGGACAAAGCAGCACATGAACAAATGGATGAACAGAAAGATGCAACCTGTGAATAAAGGAACAGTTCAAGAAAGGATAAAAGAATGAATGTACAGACCGGTGGTCTAGCTTGCTGGCTGTTGGTTATACAGGATGGCTTTAGCCTGCTAAGTTTCTCTGACTCTGAAACAAGTTTTTTGTGGGCGGGGCAAGAGATGTAAGCCTTATGATTGGTTATTTAATACTGATGGAAGCGTTACCCAAGATTAGGACTACCCAGTTTAATGATGAAAAGCACGTATTAAAGGAGCTGTTTTTTTGTTACTGTGCCTTTAAGGCTAATCGATGTAAATGGAACAGAGCTGAATGGCTGCTTCTGTGTTGAGCCTCAGTCCAGGTTAAAACACTCCTTATAACTCTATTGTGAATGGGTGGGGCTAAGGCACTGCAGACTGAACAGTTATACTTGGACCAGACAAAACATTAAAGATCACAATGACCACAGAAATGTATATTTTACTGTCAATACAGCTGCCTTTCATTTAAGCAGATAAGCTCTTGTTTCATTCCCGGGTTTGTCACTGAACGTCACAAAAACATTAAATGCAAAGTGGTCCTTTTTTGCAGCCCAGTTTCTATAAAAGCAAAACAATTTACCTGGATCTTTATCATTAGAGCAACATTAGGTGCTTTTATTCTTCATATTTTGGGGGGGATTTTCATGATAAGAAATCAAGATTAAAAAACGCATATCATATCAACAGGTTCTTCATTTACACATTGTATTAAAAAAAAAAAAACACTTGGGCCAAAAGATCCTTTTTTTTAAATAGACAAAATGTTTAATGTTGTGGCCAGAGGAACCGGTCAACTCCTGAACACATATAACAGCGGTCTTTGTTTGTTAGGTCATTATGTTGGTTACCCACAAGGAGCTTTTCTAGTAAGTAAACAAAAACACACACACAATCACTTTGTTTAAACACACACAGGGCTTTCTGTCTCACACACACATGCAGCCACACTATCTCCTTTCACTCCCATTCTCATGTACTCTCCACCTGCCCTCTCTTTCATTCTTTCCTTCTTTCTTTCTTTCTTTCTTTCATTCTTTCTTTCTTTCTTTCTTCCTGCATCATCCTGTTATCTGTGTAAACAAAAAGGCTCTCATTTCTTTGCAAATTTACATCTGCCGGGTAATTTTTTTCTCTTATGTATCTATTAGGACTGAATAGATCCCTGGAGAAACTCTTGTGCAAATCACACCTCGCTCTGAAGCCTCGTTTAATCCATATTGCTAGGCTCTATACAGCTCACTGTGTAGCACACAGGTGATTATTACTGTAGCAGAACGTAATGTGCCAGAGAGAAGAAGGTGCGTCCAAAAACACATACTTCTGTATTCGTAATGTGTGCTTTAGCTTTTATACGGCACTAAATGAGTTAAAAAAAATTTAAATTTCACCTGTCTCATTTTCTATTTAGTAAATTTAAAATTGCCGTTTAATAAAGCAAAAGTATGTCTTACAAGATTACCTGTTTAATGGTCTTTAAAAGTTTAACCTTAATTCTAAGCTTAACTTCTGTAACCGAAAAAAGAAAAAGGTCATGGTCACTTTATCGGTCATGTAGGTTAGCGCTGATTTACTTCGTGTGTTATAACACACTTCTGCTCTAAAAGGTGCAAAAACAAACACACACACTCCTCAGCATCCCCAACCCTCTCATCCTCTTTTCTCATCCCTTGTTCTTTTCCTTCACCCCCTCCTCCTCTTCATCCTCGTTGTGTTTTTCACACAGAGCCTAGTGGCCTACATCCGTGTCCAAACTCTTTTCCCAGCCTGTTTCTTCACACGGACGCCAGCCAGCGCTGATTCTCTTTCTGCCTTTCTGTTGTTTTTGTTCTCTTGTCGTCTACGACTACACACACACTCACACACACACAGGGTCCCTTTAGCAGACGCCTTCTCTCTTTTCACATGTTGTAAGATACACCAGAAAGGATTCCTTCATCGTGCCTCGTCCTTTTTTTCCTGCTCTTAAATGGGAATGGTTTGTGTGTGTGTGTGTGTGTGTGTGTTGTTTGTGTGTGTGTGTGTGTGTGTGTGTGTGTCTGTCTGTACGTGTTGGGGGCTGGTTCTATGGTTCTGTGTGTCTGTGTTTTGAAAGCAGATCGACCCTATATGACCATCAAATTTGTTCCTGTCTTTGTAAAGTGTGTTAAAGGTACTTCAACTTGTTCTCAATGCTTCCTGAGGAATTTACTGCTGTTGTCGTAACAAACCAGATCTGCATTTTTGTCGTTTTTCAGTTTTTTAAAGAATCTGTTGCTCTTTACATTGGGTGTAAATGTTTCGATGAATGGATCAAAGGACATTCCTGTGGCTTACACTGAAATTATAGCATTGCTCCTGTAAACAGCAGCAATATTTTAATTTAGATGACTGTAAATATGTATATATTTATATAAATGTGTGTGTGTGTAAATACATGTAGCTTTTATGCATCACTTGAACACATCAGTTGCTGTTTACATTGTATATAATGAAATGATGACTGGATCAACAGAAACGTAGCCATCCCGAAACTGCTTGGAAAAATATCTGGTTCTATTGACTTACGTTATAATACATTCTCTGTTTGGTCGCCATTTTGGAGGTACTTGTTTTCTTTGGACAGCGACATTATACACAGTGCATGCTCAATGCCGAATCCTGGCTGCAAAGGCACCCCATGAGGGTAATCAAGCCCCCCAGTTTTGAGATACAGAGCAGTGGAATTGCATTCTCTGGAGTGATGAAGCACCATCCCACATCTTTGTGATGAATTGGAGCTATCTAATTATCCAACATCAGTGCCTGACCTCATTTATGGTCTTGTGGTTGAATGTAATAAAATCCTAACGGCAACGTTCCAACATCTAGTGTAAAAGCCTTCCCAGAAGAGTAGAGGCTGTTACTACAGTAAAGAAAGAACAAGCTCTAAATGACTACCCTTGATTTCAGGACACAAATGCTGGATAAGCAGGTGTCTACAAACTTTTGGACATACAGGTTCAGATATCCGGAGAGGGATTAGATCTTTTCTTGGACTGTAGCTCAGTGCCAATGGTAAATCTCCACTGAAAATTCATTTTAGTCTGGGTTTAAGCTTAATCTAGGTCTGGGAACCAGGCCCCGAGTTGAGTCATGTACGAAATTATTTATTTATTAGAGGTTGGAGAAACACCTTCTAGTGTTTTTAAGGGTTACAAGATTTCTTAAAGGATGTGGAGCTCTAACATGGAGCTTTACTGATCAGTAGGCTTTGTAACTGGCCTAAAAGAAAACAATTACAGCCAAGATGAATCTACAGTTCTACCGCTAATAAAATACACGAATGTTCAGTGGGCACCCTTAATAAGAGGAGCGGGAGAGCAAGAAAGAAAATAGAAAGAGCGGATGTAAGAGAAACACAGTTAGTGGCGATGAAAATGTGAGAACGAGAAACCTAAATCTTCTGGAAAGCCAGGGAAAAAAGCGGGAAGTGTTTTTCTCTGGTTACAGTGTCACATTTCTGTCTATGTTTTATTCGTGAAAACCATTAATTGTTGTGTCAGAAAGGCTCGGCCACGTCGTGGCAGCGAGGGTGAGGCTGGGGTTGAGCCCCCTGAGAAAGAGAAGGAGAATGGGGTGAAAAGAAAAAAAAGCGGGAGAGAAAGAAAGGATCAGAGGGAGAGAGGTTGGCAGAGATGAGCTTCTGGCACCTTCTACACAGAGCTCATGGAGGCGGGTGCCAAAAAAATGGCAGACTAGGCTGCACTCGTTTTCCAACCTCTCTCTCTCTTTCCCTGTGCGCTTGCTATAGCTGTCTTTATTAACATACTGTACACTGAAAAACGGTGTGAGGAATTTATACATATAAATGTGTCTTCCGCATAAATAATACACTACATCACCACAATTACCGACAAACATCAGTAAACCAAAGGACACAGCTTTGGTTTATTCATGTTAGCAGGCCATTTCAATCCATCTTTTTTTTAGTGTATAGTCTAGTAAGTTCAGTCTATCAGTCTTCAACTCTAAACATCAGCTAGGAAACAGATATAAGACTGTATTATGGCATTATGGTATATATGTATGTATGTGTGTGTGGGAGAGTGAGCATGTAATGATTGTGTGTCTGACTCTAACTGCTCTTAAGAACAGACAGCCTGGAGTTTGTGTTTCAGTGATGCTGTGAGAACATACTTACTAGATGTCTGTCCGGTAGTGTGCACACGTGTGTCCTGTGAGTAGTGTGGTGGCACTTACACGTAGTATCAAATTGGCTAAGGGAATACTGGTACCTAAGGCTGATGCCACAAAGCAATTTCTGACACCCTTGATGTGCGTATGCACCCCACTTAACCACACGTGTCGGATGACAAGCAGCAGTAAAACTGCTCATGGCCAGATCTGTAACGTCAGCATTCTGTGGGAAAACGGATGCTAACAGGAGCCGCTTACCTGAAGAGTCAAGCTCCTTTGAGTAATCACTCATCGGTGCTGTGTAGCCACCGACTGTCTGAGCTACTGTGAGTGCAGACTGTCAAGGCTTTAGCCTTGATTTAGCCTTTAGTGTAAAAAAACACTAGCCCTGCCTGGGGTGCACCTCCAGTCAACAGCTGTATCAGCAACAGGGTATTACTACAACCAAGTTGGGAGAAGCTATGACGGTGATTTTTACTAAACCCCAGCAGACTCTTAGAGATGTGGCGTGAGTGAATACGATACTTGTATGAGACAAGTGACTTGAGAAATTCAAACGTGAAACAACATGCAGCTCCTTTTTGTAATGAGCTAAAGAAAATGCGGTGTACTTTCATCTACACACTACAGGTCCATCTGTATACTGTTCAGTGTATCTGTATTTACCAAAGATACCCAACATGGTTCTTATTACTAATCACACAGCAGTAATATATAAAACATAAACAAAAATACCAAAATCCCTTTCACACATCCTTCCAGCTCTGCAGACTCCACTTCCCAGAATAAAAGAGTGATCATGTGACTTCCCGCACACAGTCGGCAGCATATCCCAGACCTGCCTCAACCGATTATTGATTGTTTACACCTACTGTATGGCCTATAGACACTGTTTGGTTTGTTTGCTTCATTGCAAAGTATTGTCTCAGGTTTCTGTGTGCACCAAGACGTCCCTGTAGTTTTGGCCCTTTTGCTCTGTTCTATTCGTCTTTGATTTTGGCCTGTGCCCATTTCTCAGTTTTTCACTTGTTCTAGTTTTTGACTTCTGGCTTTCCTTTTTGACTACGTCCCCGGATTTCTCTGTGTAGTTATGTTCATCTGGTTACTGAAACTTTGCATGCTTTTGACTTCAGATTGTCCTTCTTTAATTAATCTAGTAAGCCTCAAACCCTACAGTCACATCAGAACAATTTAAAGTACAGAATAATAATAATAATGCATTCTGTGACACTTTTAAGACGTTAACGTCAGTACGTACTGTGAAACGTTTATGTAGTTATGAAAGTGAGGAACTGAGCTGTTGTATGTCGTCAAATAGGTGTTGCATACAGTATTTACATTTACATACAACACAAAAACAGAGCATAGATATCATGCAACACTGCTCTTTACCCCCACCTCTTTCCTTACACGCATATCTTTTTTCCCAGCTTCATGTTTTCCTCATAAAATTCGAAACCCTCGCCACACTGTTTATGTTGTTGGCACCTGGTGTAAAGCACTTGCAGGTTTAACAGTCCTTTGTTAGCATTTTCTCCAACCTATAAAGTCCAGTTAGTTAGGACACAGCAGCCATGCAAGCCAGGATTACGTAGATGAAATAAAAACGTGAAACAATGTGAAACAACGCACACACGTAAAATACAACTCAGTTTAGACAGAAACAAACTGTAGTACTTTAACCCCAACAAGCTAATGTAGGTCTAAATACCTAAAGGAACACATTACATTAAGATCAAGCTAGAGGCACTGACAACCTGCGATTAAAAAAAATTAAGATAAGTAAAGATAATTACACAAACGGTACCTCCAGACTGAAATCTGGTATGTGTATGAAACAGAATGTTGCTTTAATTTACTTACTGTGTGAATCTGAAAGAAAAAAAGAAAGAAAGAAAGAAAGAGGGTGCTTGGATGGGCAGAGGAAGGGAATTAAAAAAGTGCGAAGTACACTGGCAGGGAGTGAATGAGGACTCGGCTAGCATAATCTGGTTAGCAGACATGCCCACGCCAAAACCCCCTGCAACACATTTCAACATTCAGATTATTATTAAACGCTGTTAAATACCGCACCCCTAAACACATTACTGCACCTCCGTATATGATGCGTTTAAATACATGTACCGTATATTAACTGTATATAAGGACCGATACACAAAAATGTGGGTTCATAGCATAAAACGCTCTATGAAACCCATAGCATACATCAAGAGCAGCTAGCCCTGACTTGGGGACCTGCCCTGAGTAAAAACATTCTCCTAATCCCCATCTACAGCCAGCAACCAGAATCAAAGAAACCGGTAGTGTGTATACCCAACAACATACTGGCTCAGGTGTAAGATTTTTTATGTATTACTATTCAAACACTGGTAGAGATGCTGAAGTCATATGAAAGCCAGGAAATGAATGGTTAGCTTGGTGCTACCAGCTATTAGCATTATTATAGAAGATAAAATACAGCCTACGTATAAAGCTGAAGTTTTTTATTAAACACTGCAGTGGAAATGAATGACTGGTGCATACTTATGATTAAACGATGAAACGGCATGCCCCTGAACCCCTCCCCAGCAAGCTGAGTGTTTGGACCTCAGGGTTCCATACGGCCATAGACCACTGCAGTCATTTGTAGTCAGCACCATATGTTATGATCATATATGGAACTCTAAGAGGAATTTCTCTTTGAGAAGGCTCCCGTGTTGAACACAAAATGCACCAAACCCATGTTTTGTCTTTAGAACCCATGCTAACCAGCTCACTGTGCCAGTGTGGTTGTGTATTCGTATGTACAGAATGGGGGCACATAGAAAGATGTGAGAGAAGCGAATTCATGTGGGTTCTGCAGCAGTTATCTGTTCTTCATCTGATTCTCAGTGAAACACCACAGATCTTTTCCTTCTGTTCATAGCTTAAACTCTACAAACTCATGCACTCAGGTTAAATCAGTACAGACTCAGACTTAATAGCTTAAACATCTTAATTGCTGGTAACTTTCCCAAACAGGACAGTGTCTTGTTCTTATACAACGGTTCTGCCTTAAATGATGCTGCCTGGCTCCCCCTTAAATGCTGGTTAAGTGGTAAATCCTACTTAAATGGTAGGACATTTTGATAGCGCAACTCGCCATAACACACAGCCTGCCTCACTTTCATGTAGCGAAAGAGTAGGAGAACGACAAGGGGAAAGAAAGAAAGAAAGAAACACAGAAAGAAATAAAGAAAGACAGAAAGAAATAAAGAAAGACAGAAAGAAAGAAAGACAGAAAGAAAGAAAGAAAGAAAGAAAGAAAGAAAGAAAGAAAGAAAGAAAGTAATTGTTGGACATTTTGATAGCACAACTCGCCATAACACACAGCCTGCCTCACTTTCATGTAGCGAAAGAGCAGGAGAACAACAAGGGGAAAGAAAGAAAGAAAGAAACACAGAAAGAAATAAAGAAAGACAGAAAGAAATAAAGAAAGACAGAAAGAAAGTAATTGTTGGACATTTTGATAGCACAACTCGCCATAACACACAGCCTGCCTTACTTTCATGCAGCGAAGTGAGGTACAATTGTAAAGTGCTTCCATTTATTTACAGTCAGCTTTCCTATGTGTAGCTGTGTTTGGTGGTGGAGAATAGTGGTACACTGACTACATAGGACTATGAACATTGTCATTTAAAGGAGGGCATGATTAGGGCATGACAAGATTAGAAAAACCCCATTCACTCCCAAAATGGAGAAAACTAATTTAGACCAGGAGTTCCAAATATGGGCATAACTTCAGTGGTCTATAACTTCAGTGGTCTATACAGGGCAGCCAGTGAGAACAGAGATCATGCACATATGCTGTTTTTTTTAAAAGGCAGTAACCAGCAACAAGCAGCCTGTTTGACTCCATGTTTAACTTTAAAGCGAGCTGATAAAGTGGTTGTGACGTGAGTTATGACAAGAGGACAAAAATAAAATACAAGAAACCTGTCAGCTAATGCTCTTTAGTTTCGGTGTGTTAAAGTTTCACACGGATCACTTTTCCACCACATTTCCAGCTGTGAGGAAAGCTGAACAGTACTAACGTGATCGATAAGAACACAACCGTAAAAAAATAAACTAAAATAAAAAAGAGCTTCTATTTCACACATGCACTGCTAGTGTGGTGGTGTGAAACTAAACCACTGTGTGTGCGTTTGTATCAGTTTCAGATGCCGGTCGAACTTCTCATTGACATGAAATGGAACCGACTCTTCAGTCAGTCGCTGTCTGCGCCGCTCTGTGTGTTTCTGTGTATGACTGTGTGTGTGTTTGGGCGAGCTGTTCAGAACCCCAGCAGGGTGGGTAGCTGCCGCTCCAGGCTTACAGTTTGCTCTGCAGCCAAAGGACGGAAATCTATTCTGCCTTTGTTGCTCTCTTTTCTAATCTTTTTTTAGCTGTTAATTTTGTGATAGCTCTGATCTTGTCTCAATGTCAATGAGGTGATGAAATCAAATTTAAGCTGCTGTGATGTGCTTCTAAGAGTGTCTGTAAATGTGTGTGTGTGGGTGTGTGTGTGGTGTTGTATGTTCAAAGCAAAATGTTCTACATGTAGGTCCTTACATACAATACATATAAAACATCAGGTCATATGTCCCTGCATTGACTATGTCATTTATGAGGCACGCATTACATATAGCTACTCCACATAGGTGCATATACAGATCCAGCTTTTTGCTCATAAAACACTTACATGAGAGCAAATTCAAATAACTTGTTATATTTGTAGTTATCATCCAGGATCTGCTTCGGTTAATTAATATTTTCTTTGTTAAATCTGTTGTGATAAAGAAATAAAACAAAACTTTACTCGTTGAACCAGCTGGTAGCATCATACCATCACATTTAGATTGTTATCCATGTATATTATAATGTAATATATGTATATATTGTTAAATATGTATATTAGAATTAGCAGAACAATCAGTGACTAGATTCATCTATAGCTGCAGCCCTAACATATTTATAGACCAGAATGCATTATGCATTGCCAGGTTGTAGTGTCATATATATGGCTCCTATATATGCGTGATTCACACTGGCAATTTCCTAGATAGACTAAAGCACCAGGTCTCTTATTTTAAAACCATTTTCTCTCTCTCTCTATCTCTCTCTCTCTCTCTCTCTCTCTCTCTCTCTCTCTCTCTCTCTCTCTTTTTCTCTCTTTTTATACTTCCAGCCACACAGTGTGTATATAACCCAATCAAATCCTAACACATTGTGCGGGTGTTTGCACTGGGCACAGTCTTAATATGTAACTGATCGTTTTTACCAGGAAAAACAGAAGAAAAAAAAAACTCTGAAGCCACAAATCAGGTTCATTCATTTGTGCACTGCTGGTTCAACTGTATCGCTTCAGTTTCAAACAGTATTAAATATTATTTTCTTAGTTCTTACAAAAAAGTGCGGTGATGTAGAAATGAGCCACTCTCTCTCCAAAACATTAATCGAGTTTCTCTAATTCATTTTCCTCTCTGCATACTCTCTCTATTTCTCGCTCTCTCTCGCTCCCTCTGGGCTTCGCAGCGTTCCAAAATCCGGTTTTGGCACTGCTCAGAACAGTCGAAGAGCAGCGGAGGAAAAATCCTAAAATGGCCGAAGCCGCACATTTCACACCTCCTCAACAGTGTGACTTCAAATTTCCTGTGCGGCGGATTTAACAAGAGGCATGTTTAAAATACAGTTTAATAATAACGATACATCATCAGTAATAAAAGGTGCACCTGTCCAAGTATGACTAAAAGCCCTGGATATAAAGACTAATTTACTCTGCATCCAAAACGACTTCACTTCTCACTCTTTCATGCCTAATTTTCACAAACGCCTTATATAGGACAGCGAGTTACTGATGGGTTGCCAATATTTAGACAAAGCGAAAACATATCTGAAGCTCTATAGAACAAATCTTGGTTACCACACAACAACAAAGAACTGTACTGATACATGTCACATCTCACAAGTTATGGACATGTCTTTGATAATACCAACCTGTGTTTTGACCCCTGTTACCCGGACTCACTCTAATAAAACCACTATGCACTTGCATCCCGCCTTAACCAATACGGTACAATACAACCGAATTTTCTAGACCAAATCAGAACATCTGAAAACAGAACGTTGGTTGTGCATCCAGTCAGCGACAGAAGCTGCTCCTTTTAAGTAGCAGAAAATACAAACTGTACGAACAGACAGAACCAAAAATTGGTCAATAATGTTTTGTGGTCGAGTGTTCTGTTTTAGGCTGTAATGTCAAATATATTGGGGGTAAAATAGGCTCTTTCAAAAGTGTGAAGGTGCCCCAATTATTCTTGCTGCTGCTGATAAAATAGGTTTCCACCGGGCTTGACTGGGCAAGACTGGGTATCACCAAAGTCTTTATAGGAAAGTCTGTTCACTCAGCGGCCATATTTTCCACCCTAGCATTCAGTCATTGTCATACCAAACCTCTTACCCAACTGATGGTCAATTTATCGTTTCAAACTAATGTTACAAACACTAATTAAATCTAACAACATATTCATACAATAGCTTGTAGCGGTTGATTCAAGACTGCACAGAAAGCGTGACTTTTCTTTTTTTGATTTGTGATTTTTGACTTGATTTTTTTTGTTCTCTGCCAATCTTATTGTATAGAAATATATAATGAGGTGCTAATGTGCGCACAGCAGAGCAGCTGGTACTGTTAAACTCTGCTGCATCAAAAACTTATAATGTTATATGCGACATATCTTGACATATCATGTGATATATCTTTAGCATGCTATTTAGTGTGCTAGAATTGAGTTTGGGTTATGGCAATAATAACGCAGCAGGTGCATCTCAGTCATAATATATCACAGAACGTCTACATCTACATAGATTATATTATCTTCATTGACTAGAAATGGAGCAGTGGACCGATATAGGGGGATACTGCAATTCCTACCGTTTAAAGATATCCAGTGATGTCATTCACTCATTTTAAATCTAAATCTAATCTAAAATGTTGTACACATAAAAGTCAAGCGCCTAGTGTCAACTAATCAATTAGCTTATATTTGGCTGAGAACTTGTGGAAACATTGAGGGTGTCTCTCATTCACAATGTAAGTCAATTACACTTCAGTAGGTTGAAAACACATACGACCTCCATAATTGAATACAGCTGCCATCTGTCAACAAATTCATTTTACCGTTTAATTAATTTTCTTAGGGTAATTGTCACGTCCTGTCTTGTCTTGCCCCTGGTTATCTCCGTTTTCTCTGGATATCTGTTTGTCTTTCTCCTGTCATTTCCATGTACCTTTATGTTGTCCTGTTCCATGTGCTTCATTTTGTTTTGGTTTTTTGCTCCCCCTGTCTCCGCCCCCTCGTCAGGCCCCTCACCTGTCCCTAGTTTGTGGCTCTGCCCCTTCCCAGGTGTTCCTTTTTAGTCGTAGTTGTTTTATACACCTTGTTGTTCCCTTTGTTCCGGCTTGATGTTGCGCCTCCATATTGGTTATAGTGTATCTCTTTGTTTCCTGGTTTTCGGTTTATCTTATTTGCTCTTCATTAAAGACTTGCACTTACATCTAGCCTCCTCATCGTGTCCTGTGTTACAGTAATTCTGCTTAAATATCCAACTCTCAGTGAACTTTGAAAGCCCTCAGGTCATTACGTTCGCAGCTTCCAAGGGAAAAGTGAGTGCAAACAGAATTTCCTGGTCATACTGTATTATCAAGACCCTTTTAAAGTCGAAGACTCTTTTCTCCTTTATATCTCCCCCTTTAAGTAAAACTGAGAATAAAAGTGTTTAAATGTGAAAAGAGAAAGAAAAGAGTGTGGGGAACGAGTCTGAGAGTGTTCCCCGCACAGCAGCGTACGCTTACAAACACGTGCACGCACACACACAAAGCTGGAGTAAGAAGCATCTTCCCACACCAAAGGCGCTGAGGTTGTGCCAACCAGAACAATTGCAGTCACAGCTCCCTGTCGCTATCTTTCTCTCTCTTTCTCTTTATCGTTCCCTCTCTCTCTTTCTCTTTCGCTGGCACACAAAAGACACGGAGGGGCTCTCGCTATGCGAGACTGACAATGAAGGCCGCGTTTAGCGGCGCTAAACAAAATGTTTACAAAGGAAATAAACAATTGGGATGACAAAGAGCAGAGCCAACAAACAAACAAAAGTAACCACGCCATTCAGCGTTCCAAAATACGCAAGTCACTCACTCGCCAACAACAACAACAAAAAACACTCACGGTTATTATTTCTTTTTTCACATGAGTAAAAAAAAAAAGATAAATAAAACAAAGGCACATATGAACATAATTTCGCTTGTAGCTCATCAGGTGTTAAGCGCATGATCGAAAACCAGATGATTCATCAGGACTTTAGAATGAAAAGAAAACACTTAAAATAATCACACCCACACAGATACGGAATATAAGTGCTGCCTGCATAGCCAGGCCTAAAAACAAACACGCAGTCTCTGTGAGTGTGCGTGGCTGGTGTTGAGGAGTTGTTGGCACAGCGTGCCGGCAGGCCCTGGGGTCCCGCATGGCTGCCCGCGGGGTGCCAGCCTCGGCCGCGGCTATTTGGAGGCCGATAAAAGCAGTGGGGGCGCGCTGGATTAGCCCGATAAGATAAGAGGGAGAGAGTGCGCGACGGCAGCTAACATTCTGAGCGGGCAGCACACCGGCCAGCCCTGCTGCTGCCGGCTACAGTGAGAGAGAGATTGGCAGGCACGGTATGGGCACTGCCGTGGGTGAGTGTTAAATGAAACCTGCTCGAAAGCTGAGCTGCTACAGTGTTTAATTCGGGCTCGAGCGGTACCAAACCACAATAACGCCCTAATGACACAGGCACAATAAGCTCTTTGTCCTTCGCTAAGTGTAATGGTTAAGGCCTCCATTGTGATGAGATGGCTTCAGCTGAAAAACAAAAAAGAACCCGATGTTCTACCAACGTTCTACGTCCACCTCATTCCAAATGTCCAGCATACCGGGCAGTTATTTTCTCAGGTATTGTATCTCTGTAGAACCACGCTTGTCACCACACTGGGCCTCGGTCTTTCTATTGGTCGAAAATTTAATGGATTGTTTTCCTTTTATATCTATATATAACAAACTATATATAACAAACATTTCTCTGCTTATGCTCCTGCGTGTTTGTCCTTCTAGAAGGTCCCTCTTGTGAAAGGTAACAAAGAAAATGATAGATATTTATTTCTATATACACAATTTTTGATAAAGTTTAATGTCCAGTAATTTACATTTTGGACTCAGTGTAGAAAATGATATTTCAAATAGTTTAATTTATTCAAATAGCTTTCTTCCTTACAAAACATTGTTTTTTTGTTTTGTTTCATTATTTAAAAGTATTATCTAATGTATTTAGGAGTGATAATGAATTTGAGGATAATATAATTCATTTTAGTGATTTCTATGGATTTCATTGACCACTAAACTAGAAATTGGAATTAATTGTTAATGAACACAGAAGTGCTATTTCTGTCAACAACACTGAACTAGCTTAATAACTGTATGTAATATATTTATATGTGTATTATATATGTATATATAGAGAATATATATATATATATATATATATATATATATATATATATATATATATATATATATATTTGGGGATTTGGGGGATTTGGGGATTTTAGGAACCACTCGGAACCAAGGTGCAAGAAATTGTAAAGGTCCTGAAACTCTGCCATGAAAACATGCACACAATATGTCTGGTTAGGCTGCTGATTAGAAATACATAAATTTTTTCAAAATCTCTCACATTTCATGCAGCCAAGCACAAAAGTCCTGTATACCAGACCCTAAATTTAGGTATCCCAGTAATAAAAAAACCTCACATATTATGTTATTTACTGCTTGCGTCCAGGCTGAGGAAGAAAAAAATTATTCACAAAAAAATATTTCATAATTTATCATGTGAATAAAAAGGATCCACACAGTTACAGCCCCACAGAGTATCTCAGTCCAGCGACAGAGCTGCTTCCAATCGTAATGAGAGAGTGTATCTGGCCGCCGAGAGCGTGTGTGTGTCCGTCTGCATGCGTGCGTGTGTTGAGACAGTGTTTGGCGGTGAACGTGAGCGGTGATATTTGGCTGTGAACGTCTGAGACCACACCAGCGACTACACACACATTTCCCAAATACGCTGCCAGTGAGATAGTGGGCTGCAACTGAGAGACTGGCCACTTACTACACACAACACAGCGGTATCACGCCAAGTACAACAGCACACACACACACACACACACACACACACACACACACACACAGGGACAGCGCATACTCCAAAAGCTCACTGAAAACACTCTGTCACTAGTGTTTTTATTCAGGCTGGTGAACACTCT
Source organism: Prochilodus magdalenae (assembly GCA_024036415.1). Classification (NCBI taxonomy): domain Eukaryota; kingdom Metazoa; phylum Chordata; class Actinopteri; order Characiformes; family Prochilodontidae; genus Prochilodus; species Prochilodus magdalenae. The sequence continues at coordinate 136,751 of JAMWET010003063.1, forward strand.
TCCATCATACATGACCACATAACAATAAACCTCAGACTGTTTTGGGGCATTACAGTCCATCCATTTCTAACATCTTCTCATTTTAAACCCTCAAAAAATGAAACCTGAAATAAACTGTATGGGGTGAGACTAACCAGTGCAATCGATGTGCTTTATAGAGTTGTAGGAGGTCATATCGAAACCTTGACTGATTTAATTATATAAAAATGGTCATATAAAATACTCATAGTTTCTATAATTGACCTCATGGCATAAACCAGTGCATACTTTTTTGGCCAGCCTGCCAATTATTTGTGGTTGTGTTGAATGTGAATTAATCTAAAAGCACAACAGAAGCTCTTAGAAAAATTAAGATGTCAATGCTGCTGTTAATAGACTACAGGACAGTAACAGAAACCGCAGCTCTTGTGATCTGAAAGCTCTTTCAAATTGTGTTTTTTTGTTACAATAGCATACAACAATATATGCAAGTATATATATATATATATTTATATGTATATTTATATATTAACTTTTTTTTTAACAGGGAAATATGTAAACATTGTGTCAATGCAATCAGTGGAACCAGGCTTTTTTTCCCAAATCATTTTGCACAATGTCTTTAAGGATATTTATCATAGAAGGGCAAAAAAGCACTTTCAGATCATGAAAAATGTTTTCTTTCAGCAGCAGTGGTATATACACAAGGGTCTGTTTGCATACAGTAATGAATAACGTATGCAGAAAAGGGGAAACAGAAATACGAGAAGGAGCGCAGTCAAAAACTGACATTATTTAACCTAGCACTGGGCGATATTTATACTCAGCTGTACTGGTGTGCCATGGCATTGTTTTTTCAGCTTTGTTTATAGATAATAAGCATTATATGCATTATAGCATTTTTATATATGCGACATTCTATAACTATAGCTATAATGCAGCTGTGGCCATGTTGGCAAGCATTTTTAATTTTAGCTATTCAATTTTAAGCTGTACGTTTTACTAGTTAACTGGAGGAAAAAGTTTCTTTTCAGTAAACTTGGTTTATGCCTGCTTAACATTTCCCATCCAGTCTGGTCCAGTCTGTTGCATCAAGTTTTACACTGCATTCTTATAGGTAATTAACTTTATGAAATGTGATATAAATATATATATATATATATATTCTTTTTTGCTAATATCGCTCAGCCTCAGTGAACTTAATCTGTCAACATTCATTCATTTGTACACTAACCTGGTGAGTGGACGAAGTAGGCCAGATAGAGGTCCAGCTCTTTGACGGAGACGCCAATGTGGTGCGGCTGGACGCAGAGGCTGTGGTTGGAGCACTGAGGCGACTTCACCAGCCGCTCTCCGTCCGTGCTCTCCAGCGGGCTGCCTTTGAACAGGATGACCATGACCAGGTCCAGCCTCCACACCTTGTCGGCCTGTCTGAGGCAGTCGATGCGCCTCATCTTGCCCTTCTGGTCCGGGTTGGAGAGCACACAGCACGGCGGCTTTTTGCCTGTCACGCTGAGCACAAAGTCCTCGCGGAACTCGGGCCGGATGTCCTTGCGGAGCTTGGCCAGCAGGCGTGAGGCCCACTTCTGCTTTATCTCGGGCTTCTCCCCTAAAAGCTCATCTTTCACCGCGCGCTCTTCGTCCTTGGACATGCGCTTCTCGTGCTTCTTGAAGTACTTGCGCTTGCGTGCCTGCAGGTTGAACCAGGTGTAGGAGAAGGCACGCACGTGCGGCAGGAGCGCCTCGATGAAGGGATGGAACTCATCCTGAAAGGAAGAGGAAGGAGAGAGAGGGAGGGAGGGGGTGAAAGGGAAAGGGAGAGAAGAAGAAGAAGAAGCGGAGGAGGAGAGATGGAGAGAAGGTGTTAGCATTGTGGTGAACCAGAGACGGAGGAGAGCAAAACTGGGTTTACGTTGCCGGTGCCGCCATGGATACAGACTGAGCTGAGCGCAAGGGAGAGGGATGAAGCTTTGCAACACACACACACACACACACATGCGCACACACAAACAATAGCATTGTGCACCCCGTTAGCTTGTCTGAATAACATTTCTTATTCACAGAAGAAGAGAAAAAGAAAAAACATTAATTACAGATTATGTAAATGTCATAGGAGCCACAGAATTCATTATAAAGCACTGAATGGAGCGTGCCGACCTCTTACACTCAGATTAACACAAGCAAAACATCAGCACATAAATATGATTCATATTGAATTTACATATCAAGAGATAAACAACTGCTTTGTTAGCTCTGGCCTGGTTTTACCACATAATATAATTATTAATTATAATTATTTGTGTCATTTTGTACCTTTTAACCTTATAATTATAACAAGAGGTTCATCCTAATTCTACCTAAATCACCTAAAACACAATTTATGTTGAATTATATTAGAATAATATCAGTGAGTTTTCTTTGTTTATGTTCAGGTTTCTTCTTGTTTTATTCTGAACCTATTTTAAAACTGTAATTTTTGTTAATAACTAAATAAAATTAGCTGAATAAGACAGTCTGGACCTTTCATGCTCCAATTGAAGGACGGCACAGCAAATAACACAGTCAGTCAAGCGTCTTCCAGTGCTTTCCAACTTTTACGTGCAACACATTTCACCACAACACTGCACAATCACTAAACAGATGCAGGCAAGACGTGCAACACAAAAAACACAGCAGAAAATGTCAGTAGTTACCATTTTGCACTTTCATCATATAAACTGCACCCCGACTTGAGAATAAACAAAAAGCGAAAAGCCAAGCAGTTCCTCTCCTCCCTCTAGTCAACACCACATGTCCTAATTATTGCTGAACTGAGCAATGTAACAGTCCTAAACAAATTACACAGTGAGGAGAAGAAGAAAAAATGGAATTAGGGGAAAAAAGGTGAAACTGAATTTCACAATAAAAAATAAAACTTTAATTTGCCAAGACAAGAGAAGTGAAGGAAGGGAAAATAGTTCACCAAAAAATAAATAATAAGTCTTAGTCAGCTCAGACACAAAAAAACTGTACCAAGAAAAAGTAGAGAGAGAAATAAAGAAGCTTGCAATCACAAAAAAATGATGCAAAAGGAAAGAATACCGCAAGGAGGACAAAAAATGTTTGGCAAAAGTGATGCCTGTTCAGATCTCTGGATTCGACTCGTAAAGAGAGAGAGAAAGAGAGAGAGAAAGGGGAGGGAGAGTCACCGAGAATGAGAAGGGGTGAGAGAGAAAGAGAGAAACAGAGAAAGAGAGATAGGAGGGGGGTAGCGAGGAGCAAATGGAGAGCTGGAAGAAAAAACAAAAACAAAAAAAAGAGAGAGAGGAGGGAGAGAACAGAGGACCGAATCAATGTTGGATGAGCACGCGCGTACGACCGCTGGCAAACCCGCCTGACGCTTCTCTTCTCCCCCTTTTTTCTCTCCAACTCACTCACTCACTCTCACTCTCTCTTCCTCTCAGCGTTCTTTTCCTCACCATCGCCCGCGAGTGTGCCAGCGCCAGGCTGAGCCCACCTATTTGGCACAGAGTTGCCCAATATGCTCAACCAATACGCACGCTTCAAGAACTGAATGGGTGGGAGAGAGAGAGAGAGAGAGAGAGTGAGAGAGACAGACAGAAACAGAGAGAGAGGGAGGGCTGTATGTGAATCAGTCCGTGGGCTGGCTCTTCACTTTGCCAAATTAGCAACTTCCTAGCTAGCTAGTGCGAGTGCAAGTCCAGGACCAATCAGCTGCCTCTGCTGGGTTCTAGCCCCGCCCCCAGGGCTCCTCCAAAACCCTAACCTACAGCACCCCCAATATACCCCCATAGAGACACATATCACTTTTTTCCGTGCGCACACCTTCAGCTACCTATTAGCCAACACACACTCATCAGCATCCACCCATACGTCCTGTCGTCCAAAACTCACCCCTTCCTTTCTTATCCCTCTACCCCACTCTTGTGCTCCCCTTCTCGTAAATCATGTTCTCCCTCCATCCCTCTCATTCGCCCTTTCTCCTGTCCCTTTCTCTCTCTCTCCATCCTCCCCCATCCCTTCTTCATTCTCTCTATCCTTCTTTCTCTCTCTCTCTGGAAGCCTTGGCATGGAGTGCTGTGTGAACACACAGGGCTGAAATCCCTGCAGACCCTCCAAACCAGCAGCTGCCATCAGACCCACCACACAAACAAAGAAGGAGGGAGACACATATTCCTCAGCTAGACACACAGACTGTAACTCCCTCTCTCCATCTCTTTACACCTCTCTCTCTCTCAACATTAAGACAGTGATGTTTCGATGTATATGCTCCAATGGGTAATTCTTCAGTGCAGATAGGGAACTTTACTGGGCCATATTTCTGTCACTGGTATTCTGTAAGTTGCACTGACTCCAGTTACTCAGTCTTCACCAAAGGCCTTCTATTTCAGCTTTTGGCCAATTTTTTAAGATCTCAAATCTACAAATATATGCATTTGCTTTGGGGAAGTAAAAAACTCATTTAAAACACATTTAAATTGAGAATTACAGCAATTTCTATACATTTCTATATAAATAAAAGCTTGTATATCTCTTTTACTGTCTTTCTGGTATATGTCTGTTATAAACAGTGCAAAAATACACCAGTGGCATACATTTAATAAAATATCATATATAACACAAAGCTGGTATATTTAAGTAAATATATGGCATCTATATAGAAGTAACATTTTCTATTCTATATTAAATATATATGTTAGACACATTTAGTTATACATATTGACATAGGACTAAAATATTCCCCATATTTGAAAGTGGGCATGTGCGTCTCATATATATGTCCATACGTGGCTTGTATAAGTTGGGTGTATAAGAGAAATCCATATATCCTAATTTATGCCATATATTTGAAATCCATATAATTGGGCTGAGATGTAGACATTGAGAGTGTTTAAGTTCTTTGCTTTAGGGAAACCTGCTGATTTCAGAACTGTTCACAGCGGACCCCTGAAATGTTTAATCCCTCTGAAAGCTACTCCTAAGTTATTATGTGAAATGGGTTTGAGTACTCTGCCTGATGCCTGGAGCGTTCCGTCATAACGCAGACATTGTGCTGTAAAGGCAAAATAGCACCCAAAGAAAACCTTTTTTCAGGGTTACCACTATTTTAACGCTCTCAAAGTTACATGTAGAACTTAAGACACTGGATATTTTGCGCAGTATATAAAACAGGTCCATATTGGGACAGAACATAGTTCCTTCAAAATGACTGCAAAATCCTTAACTTTACAGGAAAACTATTTAATTTTTAATGTACATAAATGGCACCAGAATTCTGGCCCATTTCTTTTGGTCCTTTCATTACAGAATTTCCACACAATATAAAGAACAACAATACATTTTAAATTATATCAGAAACTGAAGAACAACAATAATGGAGATGAATGATTTAGGATTATTTCCACTGTGAGGAAATCCAGGGAAGGTTTCTCCATAATCAACTCTTTCACATTAATCCACATTGAATGACTTAATTTAGACCGGTATTTTACTAGAAGTGCTTTTAAGGTATCTTGGGGGGGCATTCACTATTGCCTATACATAAATGTACCTGTATAGCAACCAGTTCTCTGTATATACTGGTACATAGTACTGGGCAAAATTATTAATACAAAGAATCTTACAAACAATAAGAGATTTTAAATATCAATGTAGTCACTTAGCGATATCCAAACTGTCCCTGCTGATTTTACCAAAATTCACATAATTATAAAGTTAAAATGGAAACAAAATCATTCATTGTGTGGTTTGGTGTGAAATGCTTTCTTTTACAGAGTCAGAATTGTGGTGATGACAGGAACCAGACGTCCACCTGTGAAGCCTCGCCACATAAAGTCAGTACAAGAAATGCTGAAGAATACTCAGCCTCATTGTTTTACAATAGGTCTGCAAGGACTTACTATCTCAAAGTGTCTTAAAGTAAATTTGAATCCATTATTTTAACCCAGTCACAGCAGAGGGGTGCATGGTTACCCCTGGTTCCTTTTGCCACCACTGTAAAGTGATCAGAGTCTGTAAGTTTCTCTACAGTGAACGATTTCACACAGAAATTTTCACGCACTGGAGGAATTACCCTTTAATGGGTGTTCTTCTCCCCTGCTTACAAGAGACCAACAACCCTTATTAAAACAAGGAATTCATGATTTATGTTTATTTATGTATTTACTTTACTTTACTTTACTTTATGTATTACTATAACTTTAATATTGGAAATAAATTATATAAATAAATGGTTTAAAAAGAGAGAAATGGTCCAAAAATAGTATAAAACATGTTATTTTAAATAAATTAAGAGCTGAGAATGTTTATGCCTATTTTGTGACTTTTGTTCCTTTAATGCAGTTCACTACAATCTGCAGGCCTTTTTTGTTTCCTTGCTTTTTTGTCACATTAACCATGTGACAAAGCACAAATCTCCATTATCAGTGACCCGATGATCCACCAGGCAAATCGCTAGCATGAGCGGACTCAAATCGGGAGATCTAATCTAGCTAAATCCCCGCAACGAGTTTAAGCAGCATATGCCGTGCTCCCATGGTGCCGCCGCACCTCGGGGCAAAAAGCCACAAAGAGGAGAGCACTCCAATCAAACACAAGGTCTAGAGTAATTACAAAAAAACTGCCCTCCGCTTTTCTCTCGCCCCTTTTAACCTGGGAATATGAACCTGGGTTTGTAAAGACTGATAGAAGATTCGAAGATTGTTCCATGATTACTCTCACAATTAAAGACCTAAGGGTCATTTTAAAGTGTCTACAGTGTTTGCCCCATTTTTGGTTATTTGGTTTACCCTTAAAAACCTTAAATAGAAGCTGCAGAAACACATACACTACATAATATTAAGCAGCAGTATTTATTTATTCGCTTCTATGCTTGCTTAATCTCAGAAATTAAAATTGCATGTGTGACTGAATTGCACCCTACATGACTTGTAACCTATATAACCTATACAACATAACAATATTTAGTTTTCTTGAGGTTTAATAAGTTGGGTCTAACAAAAAGCAACTGTAGGTTCATATTTTTAAAAAGGCTATGATGGTCTAAATACAAACACAATATAGAGATACGATGGAAATGAGGAGGTTTTATTTTGCGAAAGCAGCCATATGCTTTGTAGAGCATTTCGACACCTGCTTGTCATCACCGTCATTCTAACCACTCTTAATTATTTAGCATGTAGGATGCAGTTGTCCAGCAGTTTTTCAGAATTAGGCAGCTCTCTAAATATACGTAAAGGGTCATGATTTTCAGGACATACTATATTTATACCATATGTATTTTGATGTAACTGATTCCAATAATGAAGTCAGGTTGCCATACTGTCACATTACATGTCCGTTAGACAACATATATGTATATATATATATTAAAAAGCCAGTTAAAAAGCCAAACACCAAACTCCTAAAACTTAAAACCATGTCCTTTGCAGGTTCACACATTCAGAGCAATGCACGCTCAGTTCTCTCACAGTTCAAGTGTATCTCTCACATTCAAACTCTTAATAAACAAAAGGCCATCTTATCTCAGAGAGACACTCGCCGGTCTACACTAGTGACCTTTGTTTTTGCAGCACCTCTTTTTCCCCCCAACACAAGAGAAACAGCTAGTATGCAAGGCAGATAAAAGTTTGAAGAAAAAAGGAACAGAGGAAAATTCAGGCTTATTCGCCCCGCTGCTTGCTTCCCCTGTCTGTCTGTGTGTAAGTGAGTGTGTGTGTTTGTGTCGTGTCGCTTGCCAGAACCAGAGCAAAAATCATGTGGGTGGCTTGGCTGAAGTGGCGGGGGGTGGGGGGGCTGTACACTCGACAGCTCGCTTTTAGTAGCACAACTGCCAAAATCTTCGCACTTTTTTGTTCTTGCATTCTTGTATTTATGAATAAGACAGTTGAACAAATGCAAATGGCAATTCTAAACAATTCGAAAAGTCCTTGAATTGCGCCTGCGGAAAAACGGATTTAAAAACGCAGGCCCTACAGCCCAAAAGCAATTTGATGTTTAAATCTTAAAATGCCAAACTGTTTCTATGGTGGAGACTTTGCGCCTGTAGCAACTGACTAAAAAGCTTGTCCTTCAATTTAAATTACAATAGAAATTGAAATTAGCAGTTCATTTACAGTTCTCACACACACACACACACACACACACACACACACACACACACACACATACATATATACATATTATACATTATATACATATTTAAAACATTTATATAGTATATATATATATACATTATTTATGAGTATATAATACATAAGTATAGAAGCTAGACAAAGGCCAACCAGTCTTTGTATACATTTCTTTAGACTGATTGGCCCTTGTGTAGCCCTTATAACCCATATAGCCCATAAATACAAACTTTCTAAAACACACCCACACACATATATGTATAAATGTATTTACATTTTACATACTGGTACACTATAGAGCTTGAACATATTGTTTTAATACCGTAATAAGTTTAATAATATTAATAAGTATAATAAGTATATATATATATATATATATATATATATATATATATATATATATATATACATATATATATATATATATATATATATAAACCTATAACGGTATTAAAACTATGTTTATTTATGAAACCCTGAGGGAATACCAAATTCTCTTTAACACTGCAGGACTGCCCTTAAAATCATATTCTTTCTAAGCCTTACATATCCGTAAATTCTGCTGTTCAGTAAATTCTGCTGATATGTTTAAAGTAAGTGCTTCCAAAAAGATTAAAAAGAACTAGAACAACTAATCTACGGTAAAGTAGGGTTAACTGGGCTGCAGGCAGCTATGCCAGTCTCATATATACTCCCATAATGTTTAATTATTGATTCAAATGCACTTTATAGAAACCTGAAGCTGTTAGTTTAACTATCAGGACTGGATGCCACTTTAATAATTCTATCAATAATCAGATTTAGTCAAAAATGATTCATGAGCTGATATAAATTCAGTTATATATGTGATGAGGTGAAGGTCAGAGCAATGGAAACTCAAAACGTAACATTTCAGATGTGGACATTAAGGGGTTAAATGTATAAATCGCCTGTGGCAAAACACCTGTACTGTTTTAGGAGGTGCTCTATTTAGTCTAGCAGTTTGCAGTGTTCTAGATTTACACTAATTATGCAGGATTGTATTTTTTTAGCAGGGTTAATACCAGTAAGCTGATTATTAATAGTATTATTATAATTAATAGTAATAGTATTAATAATAATAATAATGTTACTATTATTAATAACCTCGTTGTTATTATTATACATATATTATACAAATATATATTATCATTCCCAGGATATTAAATTTACAGGATGGTTTTATAATATATAATCTTATTAAGAGAAAAGTATTAAGAGAACAGAAATGAGAAATACTGAGAAATTAATTTTATGTTCTTACGTAATAAGCCTTATAATATATTACCTGCTTCCAGAAATGTCCTTGTATTCTCGACACGTATGCAGGTACACTATATACACACGCCACAGCCACGAACCTTCATAGGGCTCCGTCACCTGGTAATTTATGTAGCCCCTTATTGGAGTCACTGTAAGAAAGGTCAGTTTTTTATACCTTAATGGACCTTTTTTGGACCAAAAGACATTTTAGAGTCTACAGAAAAAAGCCCAAGTGACGTTACGTCAGAGCGAAATGAAAATAAAATAAAATGTTGACGTAAGGAGGGAAAAAACGACACCGCGAGACCTGTAAACGGTTGTCCGTTACCGTTGGCCTTCTTCCTACACCGTTCACACGGAAAATCCCCTTTTTCTCTTTTTAGGGAAACGTCAGACAAACAGCTCCTCTCTGACTGAACAGCTTAGCGCGCGCTGAGGAGAGGCGTCGGTGGTGGCGGGGAGGGGGGGTTTGACTTTCCCGCGCTTGAGGAACTGGAATCCGCGCGGGCGGCTTCTGGAACGTTCTGGCTGGAAGGTCGGGAAATTCGAAGGTTCTGCGATTATAGCCACGTTATTATTGACTGAATTATTCCTTCGATTATTTCCTCTAATGACTCGAGGACGCTCAGGGCCTAACGGCGCGAGGCTGCCAGGTCATTTGTGAATTTTTCCCCTCTGACTGCATATAAAACAAAATAAGGCCTGTAATTACACCTATATTTCACAACACCGTTTTGGCTATTGCGTTATTGGCATTTCTTCTCGTTCTCTAACCAAACCAAGAGCTAAACATAGCACTTTTACCTCACATTCACAAGCAGACACGGCCCAAACACTGCTAAAGGCCTTTATAATTCACAACAGACCCGAGCATAAAACCCCCAAAATTGACCTGAAAGCGAAATATAAAAATTCAAAAACGAATGATAAAAAAACATATCAATTAATTAGACCTATCTGGCCTGACAAGACGGCTTTGCTGCGGTTTATATAAAGAACAAAACGCTCAATATCCTTCTAGAAGATGCCTAGCCTTTTCTCCCCCAAAGAAATAAAATAGTCGACAACCTGTTCACATAAAACCGGTGAGCTCAGGCTGTAACCCTGTGATAATTAGGCCTATAAACAGATTTATGTGTTAAGGACTGAAAACGGATAGTCTGTCATTCTAAGCCAATTGGAGGAATATCGATGCTTTTATTTTAGGCTATTTAACCTCATAGAGTTTAACGTCCATTTAAAATGAACACAGTGAACAATGGGGCCTGCAGACCGAGCTAACCTGGCCTGGCGGCTAACAAAGATGTTTTTCATCAGCGGTTATTTACTACAGCTCATAGAACACAAACACATAAGCGATTTAATGTTTTGGCCTTCTGGGTAAATAACTTGTTGCATCCATAACCTTTTGTGGGGGAGTCGGTTTATTTTTTGGGATCGCCAAATGTGCGGCAAGCACACTTATGGTCAATGCTGAGTTTAAGTATTAAATGTAAAACATATAAATATATAAAATATATTTGGAGTAAAATATAGAATCAGTTAAGACTAATTAATGTGTAGAAAATGAAGAAACGATCAACTTCAAAAGGTCTAATTTATCTAGCACACTTTGCCTTAAGTTAACAGCACATCGTTTTACCACAGGGTACCTCAGTTTACTTCGTGTTACCATAATTTACCTCAGGCTTCACCACAAACTGCATCAGTTTACCCCAGATTACCCCACAGTTTACCTCAGAAATTCACTACGGTCTCGACTTTACCTCAGATTACCGCAATTTACCTCAGAAATTCACTACGATCTCCAATTTACCTCAGATTACCGCAATTTACCTCAGAATTTTACTACGGTCTCGAGTTTACCTCAATTTGCCTCAAAAAATTACCTCACATTTTACCACAAACTGCCTTAGTTTACCTCAGAAAGTAGAAAATACCACAGACTACCGAAGATTATATCAACGTACCTTAGAATTTACCCCAGGCTGCACGCGCACGTGCAAAAGGCGGGAATCGGATTCAGCGCAGGCCGTTTATACCCGGAGCCGTAGTGGCTGCGTCCCAAATTCACTCCATATTCCCTATATAGTATCTAAGGCTGCGAATTTACCCCAGGCTGCACGCGCACGTGCAAAAGGCGGGAATGAGACTCAGCGCAGGCCGCTTACACCCGGAGCCGTAGTGGCTGCGTCCCAAATTCAACCCATATTCCCTATATAGTATCTAAGGGGGCGAATTTACCCCAGGCTGCACGCGCACGTGCAAAAGGCGGGAATCAGACTCAGCGCAGGCCGCTTACACCCGGAGCCGCAGTGGCTGCGTCCCAAATTCACTCCATATTCCCTATATAGTATTTAAGGGGGCGTTCGTGTTTTATACGTATGAAATTCACTGTTTATATATAAAATGATAAAATTCACTGTTTGAGTTCTCCGGATTTTAATAGCTGATCTTTTGAAAACATACGGAATCCTCCAGTTAGTAGTATAGTCCAATGTCACGTGTATGGCTATGTGTACAAAACAGAATGAATTGAAATCATACGGTTTGGAGAAATTATATTTATGGACAAGGGCTATCACCACATCACTCGGCTTAACACAACTGTAAATGCATTCATGACATCCCACAATGCACCTCAAAATGCAGGAGACAAATCCATACCCTAACCATCTAATGATCTTGTTCAATGATGATACCAACCCACAAACAAACCTACTTTCATCATGTCAGCCTAATCACCAACCAACTTTTGCTTCTAACTGTAAATGTTTGAAGACCGAAATTTACTAAGTAGGGCTCTGTCTTAGACAAACGCAAGCTCAGTAAGCCTGTTGGCCTGAGGTCAGTGGGCTTGTACACTTTTAAACCAATGGAAGTCACAAGCAGCTGTTAAAGGGATTACATCTCTAGTGCACAAACTATAAACTTACCCTGTACTTTTATCTCTTCTTCATGTTTTAGAAGATTACTGCAGTGTTTTTCATGACAGTGTTAGTCTTGACAACCCTATGTTTGCAATAAAAAATATTAAATTAATGTATTTATTTTGCTTTGTGGGACAATTTTTAGTATATATCATAATCACAATATGGTTTAAATTGCTGTACGCCTGTATTGTGATTTAAGTTTCATGATAAATTCATATCATGTGGGGATGGTTCCCACTCCCATCTATTACCATGGAAAATATGTTCCCTAGAAAATTACAGAAGACTTGTCCCATAGAAGTCAATGGTGACCAGATGCTGAAGCGCCTTCTCATTGACTTCTACTGTAGATATGTTTTGAGTCAATTGTTTTCCTGTTGTTCTTGGTGATTTCCACTCCCATCTATTTCCATGGAAAATATGTTCCCTAGAAAATTACAGAAGACTTGTCCAATGGAAGCCAATGGTGACCAGACGCTGAAGTGCCTTCTCATTGACTTCTACTCTTAGTGTGTTTTGAGTCAATGGTTTTCCTGTTGTTCTTGGTGAGTCAATAAGAAGGCACTTCAGCATATGGCCATTGGCTTCTATGAGACAGGTTTTTGGTAGTTTCCTAAGGAGAGGGAAAATAGTTTCTGTGATGACATATGGGGGTGGGAATCACCAAGACCAACAGGAAAACCATTGACACAAAACAAACTTACAGTAGAAATCAGTGTCCAGATGCTGATATGCCTTCTCATTGACTTCTACGGCAAGTGGTTTTCCTGTTGTTCCTCAAGTTTAGGGAAATGATTATTTATTCATGGTAATAGAGCATATGCTCCAGACCGGGCAGATAGATTAGGCTGAAAACTCGCTGGAGAGTTCCTCTAACTCACAAAAGAATGCCAATATTGTACTCTGCGGCTTATTCGCTCCTTTGGGCTGTTCATTAGTCCACAGATAGTATCAGTGAGCTACATGTATTATGATTTATGAACAAGTTCTTTATTTGTATGTGGAAACACTTGTAAAGGCTTCTACTGTTTCAGGCGCTATTATTAGGCTGCGATTAGACACGACTGCGGCCTATTTGATAGCGTGAAATAGAAAAGTGTGCGGGAGCCTTTCTGGACAGAGAAGGCCGCGGCGGCAGATCTGAAGAGTCTCTCCCCCTCTCTCTCTCTCTCTCTGTCTCTCTCTCACACACACAAGACTTCACACAAGATCACTGTGCTGACTGATGAAGTGTAAACTGGAAAAAATGCACGTTGCGACTCCACAAGCGCAGCGTGCAATCTCGTGTAGCGACTGAGGACCAGTTTTAAGAGTTCTGAGGCGCCATAACATTTTAAATATAAAGCAACATTTTGGTGTGTGTGAGAGAAAGAGGGAGAGAAAATCACAGACCATTACAGACACACATACACAGGGCCTTGCCGATGTAGACCTAAATTCAGAAAAGATGCTATCATGACTCTTTAACTAAACACGAAGCTCACTGAGAAGTAAAGCATTGAACTGGGCCTACAACATATACATGGTCATTAGAAACTCAGTAGGAGCAAAAGCACCTACAGTATTAGTGCTGCTCATTTTCCTTTAGCAAAATCTAAAGTGACCAGTAGCCTGTCCAGGGTGCTTCCTATGTGCTACCCATTGAGCACTGGGATAGGTTCCAGCACCACTGTATACTGGAAGGATGAAGCGGTTTTGAAGATCAGTAAGTGAGGGAATATCTTTAGTCATATATTTAATATGTTATCTAATTAAAGGAGCAATATGTAATTTTTTTAGTTTAAAGCATCCCAAAACTAACTAAATGTATTAACAGAATGTGAAGAAATAACAGTTTGCATGGTATGTCGAAGACTGCAGAGACTGCAAGCTGCAGAGATGTCTACTGAATTTAGCATGCTAACCCGATAGTCTACATGTCATATCTTGTGATGCCACTTCACACCCGAAGCAGCGATGGTGAGTCACTGTAGCATCAAGCTGAATCAGTCTAATATGAGAAGAAGTAGTGCTGTTGCCCCAATGAGATATTCTAACTATATATGAATCATGTTGAAGTTTCTGCTGCTGGCTAGATAATTTAAGGACAGGTAGAGTAAACTAAGCATTTAATTAAAGGAACAGTAAACGCAACGACGGCTGAAGCTCTTCATAAGCAACCGCCGCAGTCCCCTTTCGGTAGGAAACCACATTCAGCAGGAAAGTTAGCATTGCTGCTGCTATCCACCGTTGGAGATGCTCTTGGAGAGTAAAGAGATGAGGTTCTAGACTGGTAAGCAGTGAAGAGGGAGAAAGAGGGATTGTGCATTTCCTTGTTTTTTATGATAGGGGTGTACACCACATCGTTCTGGTGATATGTTGCCCCCTTACTGCTCCTTTAAACTCTATGTCCATGATATTTGTGCCCCTGGTGTTCTTTTCAAGCAGTTTGTGTTTATTTATTTGTTTGTTTGTTACTTACCACGTATTACTTCGTAGAACCGATGTCATATAAGCCACTGGAATTTAAAATGGTGGTTTGAGGAACTAATCATAAGGCTGGCCCACAGAAAATACTGGAAATGTGCTGGTTTGTTTCCTGTGTAATCCTTATTTAGCCCACACGGCTTGAGCTAATAAAAATCGCTAATGGGCCAGAAAAATCAGCCATTGGTTAATAACAGGACCAACCATTTAAATTCACATTCAGTATGTCCTTGTTTAAAATACAACAAAATGAATCTAAATGTTCATTAATACTTCAGAATACAGCATTGGGCTCGTTACTTTATTAAAAGCTGAATTATTAGCTTCCTTAGTGCAAATATCATCTGATACAGCAATGCCATACTACTGTAACATAGTCAGGAAATATTATCATATTATATTTTTATAAAATAATCCAGCACTATACAGCATTGGGGAGAGGGAGGCTAAAATAAGGATCTATCAGCAGTTAGGCCCTATTGATAGCTACCCTACTGAAGAGAGCTCATGGTGGATTTCCTAATTAACACAATGACTGACCAATGAAATTAACCTCTGGACACCAGTGATAACAAAGCCATGCTGTAATTGGATGACGATAATTTCTCACTCATAGTTTTGTGGACAGTGCAGATTCTAAAACGTTGATTCATACCTGTTTGCGTTTGTATATAGGAGAGTTATTAAAGTGGGAATTACATAACTGCAGTGCGGTGGAACAGTATTAATAGTTCAATGTATAACTTCAGAAAGACGAATGCATCAGATTGGGCTATTAAGCCTGTAATAACGGATGGAGTCTGGACAAAAGACGCTCTAATGAAGCACCCTCTCCACTTTCACTTCCTCTCTTGGTTGTCCTGTCCTCATCACTCTATCTCTCTCAAATTTTCTCTCATTTTCTGTCTCTCTTTCTCTCATACAGTCTCTCTCTCATACATAGACACTTGTTCTCTCTCTCTCTCTCTCTCTCTCTCTCTTTCATTATTTTTTTCCTCTTGTGCCAGTCTGTAGGGCAAGATGCCAACCCTTCTCCTCCACTGGGCACTGTGCCCTGCTCTTTATGCAAATGGGGCACCAGTTACCTCCCTCCCTCTTCTGCTCTCTCTCCCTTCCTCCCTCTCGACCCTCCGTCTCCCACTTGCTTCTCTCTCTCTCTCTCTCTCTCTCTCTCTCTCTCTCTATCTCTATCTCCCCCCCTCTCTCTATACAGCAATGATTTAGTACATGCAGTCTACTGTAAAACTAAGTATTTGTGAATAAGAGTTAATCGTGACTGGGACACTCAGGTAAAGGCAAAGCGGTGTGAAAGCATCAGTAGCTTGTGAGTTTGACTCCCAGAGATGCCAACTTTGGCCAGTAGACCAGTGGAGCATGTGTTAGCACAGGTGTGAGATCTTTACTAGCACACTGGAATTGACCTGGCCTTGAGCAAACCATAGATTTGGAGGATTGATACAGCCGTAGTAGATACGGAATACGGAAGTCTATACTTCTTCTGTTTGCTGCCAAACATGGTTTCTTGCTGAGAGCAGGTGACGGTGTTCGATCCCAGAGAGCTTCAGCCATCTTTGTGTTTAATTCTTATGCAATCTAACCAGGAGCTTCACCTTTAACACGAATGATAAGAGGTTAGAATATACTGTCGGGGCAGCAGGGCTATTTCTTTATTCTCTCATGTTGGACCGATTCCACTCTGTGCTACAGTGACTCACTATCACCTCTTCAGGTACAAAGCGGCATTACAAGACAGGACAGACCGAGGCTAGCTGGTTAGCATGCTAACTTCAGGAGATATCACTGCATTACGATACAAAGACCGTATGTTATTTCTTCCCATGCTGTTGATACTTTTAGCTAATTCTGTGATGCTTTAAAAATGCTATAAGTCTTACATATGGCTCCTTTAAATCTGTTTCTCTTTATTAGTCACAGTTTGAGCTATGGCCTTGCTTTTCCATACCTCCACTCCTACTCCAGGCAGGTCATCCATCCACATCTATATACTGTTCATTACGCAACATTCCCAAACAGTTCAAATGTCCTAGATTCCCCCTGGCCTGCACACAATGAAACAGCTCTTCTTCAATTTTTATGACTTGTTTTGACAACTTACTGTTGCTCATTCAGTGTTTCATCTGAAACCAAGGAGAGCCCGGCCTCCACCTTCTCTGCAGTAAAGTGTGCTTTTTTGACTAAAAGCTGTCAATACAGAATATCATATCCACTGAAAATATGAATGTAATTCAATAGTTTTATGTTTTAGAAGTTTTATTTATAAGTTGCTTTGCGTTTTAAAATATATAGGGACAGTCTTCATGCTTACAATATTAACTGTGGCATTAGTGATTATTAACTAATTCTGAATAATTTTCTTCTGATTCTTCTTAGTTAACTTTATATTATAGGGCTTACATACACAAACACACACACAAAATCCACCCCTCATTCAGAAACTCTTACAAGGCCATCCATTCATGAATGCCTCAATTCACTTTATGTACCTCAAGGGCGTTTTCAGTCACTGTACAAAGATCACACTGATAACAATTTAACAAACACACTAAACTAACACACACACAAACACACACACACACACACACATGCGTGTGTGCACAGACACAGACAAACAGTGGCCACACGGTGAGGTCAGGTTTTAATTATACGCTGTGCTGAAGGTAAAAGTGAATTACTGTTGACCACATGTGAGTGCTTACACACACACACACACACACACACACACACACACACCAAACAGTAAAGTGGAAAACCCTTTGTTTAAAGAGAGAATAGATGTTATGCTGGAATGTGCATGTGCATACGTGTTAGTTATAGAGAGGGAGATATACAGACAGAGAGAGACAGAAAGAGAGAAAGAGGAAAGGAAGAAACAAGAAAGTTAAAGAGAGAGAAGGAGAGACAGAGAAAGAACAGAAAATGAGAGCATGTGTGACAGAGATGAGAAAAACAGAGAGGGGGCAAAGAGAGACGAGAAGAAGAGACAGAAATGTGTGATAGAAAGAGAGAGATAGAGAAAGAGATTTAAACAGAGAGAGAGAGAGAGAGAGTGAGGGGTACTTTCATGTATTTTTACAACATACATTACAATATTTAGATTTTAAAAATGTCATATTTAATGAAGTAATAAATAATATACGATGATGTCATGATGATGTCTGCTAAGGGTACTGTTAGTTTAACTACTGTTTGATTGGCTATGCTGTTCATGCAGTTATTACAGACTTGTTGTGGAATAAAACAGCATCCTAGACGTGCTGCTGATACAGATGACACTGACGTGTCTACAGTGTTTCAAGTTGATGATGTAAATATCTGGCTATGGAACGGAAGTGCCTTGTACAGCTGTTCATCGAAGTTAAAGAAAGTGTGCTTAATGTTACAATGTTCTGTCCTCATAAATGTCCCTGAGGCATTCTGGGACACCGTGCAGTTTGCGGCGATCACTATAGAGTTGAGTGAAGACAACATTTCAGCAAGATAAATTTGCCACTGGCTATATTCTGCCTTCACTAGAGCAATCTGAGCAGGTCAACGGAAAGCTAATCGGCTAACAGGCTAACACTACAGTAAAAGATAGACTACAAGCCTTTAAAAACTGAGGCAAATGAACCTAAAATTATAGTAACGTTAAACTAGAGATAAATAAAAATCCAGTTTTAACTGCTCTAGCTACACTAACATACCATGGTAATCATATGAGGAGCTTTATTGCAGCACTGGTTAAAAAAGATTTCTACGTTAGGCATTGCTGCGTAATAGCATTGCTTTATGGTTTTCTGCTCTAGTCTGTTCCTGACTCTCAGTGTAAACACAATTACATAGTTGAAAGAAAATGACTTCCATAAAATGAAGTGCGAGTTATTAGTGTAGGATATAAATAGGATTCTCTGACTAAAGCCTTTCTCTCATGGAGGTTCAGTTTCTTTTTGTTATAAGGTCAATTCTTGGCATCAGCACACAATTATATGAATATCCCATTAGACACTGATGTTTTTATTGAATACCACTTTTTCATCTTGCAAGGATTTCAGAAGCATTTAACATATTGTTTATGTTTAGCTTCAAGTTGTATGTAATTTTTCATGCTTGTGAATAAAAAAAGTACAAACAATAAGTGGTTGGATACTAACAGTTTATCATTCTTCAGATTTATGTTAATTGAATGTTCATAGCATCCTTTTAGCTAAACAGCAAGCCCAATACCATGGTTCCTGATTCAACTGTGCTAATAGGATTGCTAACAGGCTAACTGTTAGCTGTATGGCCTGCTAACAGGCTATAGCTAACAGGCTAACTAAACCCATTTAGAAATTACATGCTTTAAACTTAAACCTTTACTGAACATATCAGATGTTATGTGTAGTCAGTCATCAGCTGATTGTGTTTTAGAAACAGCTGCACTAAATTCCTCAGTAACTACGGCTAGCTTGGCAATAGTGCCGCTAACAGAATTAGCATTTATGCCAACAGTGCCAAAATGCCTGAAAATAGGCCTAGTTTTATTAAACATTGCTATGGTTCAGTGTATCTGGTCTCAGGGTAAGCAAAATGATAGCGCCCATGAAAAGACCAACCTAAATAAATATTCCACAGCACAGTGGATGAGCTTCTCAGTCTGTTATTGGCCGTTTGTTGCTGGATTCTGCTTTTGCTTCCGTTTTACATGGTGTCCCAATGTTCCCATGTCCAGGGACCTAGCCAGGCGTACTTACTGGGTACTGATTCCCTACCTACAGAACTAGTGAGCATATTGAGACACAGCCATGGATAAGTGCTTGTTTGAAACCTGATAGCTTCAATGAAATAAGCTTGGACGCAAGTGTGCACTCGAATTTTCTCTTCCTAACTCTCTCTCTTCCCCTTTCTGTCTGTCTGTCATTGGTCCTCCCCCATTAAGCCCCCTTGTTTATGCAGATGTTTCATTGCTGAACAGGTGCAGTGGTAATGAGGGCACTTGCTTTTTAATGCTGATCTAATAACAGTTTTTCTACAACAGATTATTATGTGGTCAGACTGGAATTTGGGCTGGAGTAGCTGGTCCTAGACCAGTGGAAAAGAGCAGAACTCTCAAATGACTGAATGCGTCCTTTTTATACTAAGTGTTTTCTTTTGGAAGATTTCGTACTTCTCTCAAATATTAGGAATGCCACATATATAATACATAATAAACTGTTAAATATACGTACTTCATTTTTATTGCTTTAGGGTTCAGATTTGAGAAGAACCAATGCTTTGGCACCATGTTGATACCACAGTTCTGAAAACGTGGCGGTACTTTGTTTCTACAGGACTGCTGAAACCAGGGATGCAATGCTTCCAGATTTGATGGGTGCTAGCATGTACCACCTACAAGTTTTCTAGTTTGACGTTAAATGCTAAAGAAGAAAAGCCAACAAGCACTTCAAAGGCAGAAATCCAGAATTATTCCGATAATTCAAAATAAGTTTAATTCATATTAATGTTACATTTACAACACATCTGAAGTGTTACCCTTGCTATCCCCATCCTAAAACATAGGTTTCCATGGTTTTTGTTTGAGGCAGCTGGCATTGCTGTGCAGCCAACAAGCCAAATGTTTTAGAAGCCGTTTCTGAAGGTCTCTCATTTACTGTCTTTCATGGACTCCACTGCCATGAGCAACGCTAAGCTGTGCCTACACCCATGCTTAAATGGCAGGTGTAAATTTGAAGGGTTGTGATTTTTTCGGTTTTATTTTGTTAACATGAGCAGGCACTACAAAAGATTCTACATGAGAACTTACATTTATTTGAGCTAAACCCATTTATCACTTGTACATCCATTTTTGTCATTTGTGAAACTGCCTGTTGGTCTTTTATGTACATTCTGTGCTTAATGGACCAAAAGAAATGACTCAAAATGACTCAAAAACCTGGCTCCACTGACTTTCATTAACAGTAAAGTGTTTTCTTTCCTTCTCTGGTAAAGTATGAGGTTTCGTTCTGACAGCAGGGATGTGTAATGTATAGTTAGAGCTCTGAAGAAAGAAAACATAAAAAACATCACTGCCTGTACAACCACACTAATATCACATAGTAACATAACAGAACCCACAAACACCCATTCATAAGAGCTAAAACAGAACAACCTGCAATAAGTACAGTACACACATACACAGAGCGGCCTGCGCTCCAACGCTCTCTCATACTTGGAGATGGTGCCACGTCACAAGACTGCTTGGCTTTATGTCAGAAAATATGGATGAAGAGAAAAAGGAGGGGAGTATGTATGTGTGTGTGTCTGAGAGACACGGGAAGGTGGGGGGGGAGCAGAGAAGAGAGAGAGGGAGGAAAGAGTGTGACAGAAAAAGACAGAAGAGGGCAGAGAAAAAGAATGAGAGGGTGAGAGTGAATGAGAAGCGGACAGAGAGAGAGAAAGAGAAAAATAAGAGAATAAGAGAAGACAGAGATAAAAAGGGATGTGTGTAAAAAAGACAGACCAAGACATTGAAGAGAGAAAGGGGGAAAACAGACGAGAGAGAGAAAGAGTGTGAGAGAGTAGGGGATAAAAAGAGTGAATGTAAGAGAAACTCAATAGAATGTAAGAGAGGAGAGAGTGAAGGAGAGAAAGAGGGCGTATGTGATAAAGAGAGAGAGACACTGTATCACTGTTTGCCGGTTGCAGGAAATAGCTAGTACTGGTGAAGTTAGCTTCTAGCAAGCTAGCAAGTCACTAACGTTAGCATAGCTCACTAAATAGTCTGGGGCTAAGCTTATTTACATGGAGCATCATGGAGTCTTTCTGTAAGCCAGCCAACCAGAGCAAAGCTCATTAAAGTATTCACAAGCTCACGAAAAAGGGACAACCATATCAAATCAATAGTATGTACATATTTCACCTCAACTAAAGTCTCATACCTTTTATCTAGAACATCAGAGGACCATTTAAAAAGCAGAGTAAATTAATTCTATGGCACATACAAAACTAGTTTATTATGATATACATGCAATTTTAAAATGTTCCTCTCTTATTGCATTAGGTTTAACATCTAACGTGCCAAATCTAACATTCCCACAGACCAGCTTAAGCCCACTGGCCACACTTTGGGCAGCCCACATATAGAATTACAGTAGAAATACAGTAGAATGTCTACACATCCACTCTAACATTACTGCGCTGGCTTTTGCTCCATCGGTTCCTCCAAGGTTACTACTTAACTGAACACCAAGAGTGCTAATGTGCATACACATGAACACAAACACAACTGTGAAAACTCTACTAATGGTTCTTGGTGACAGATGCCTTCCAAAGGAGAGAAAGCTCTCTCCAACAGAGGAAGCCACCCCGTCCTGAGCACACATACACCTGGCTGCAGGAAAGCCACAAGTATGCAGGGGTGTACCAACGTCAGTCAACGGAGATCAACATAAGAAGTCTGCAGTTAAAGCATAATATATAGATACATAAACTCATATCTGGCAACCATATGATTCCAATGCATTTTACAGCCTTAATTTAACAGGAGAGCAGTAAGGGAAGGCGAGCTAAATCCTTAAACTGCTACACATTCTTCCTGATAGGACTTGGCAACTCACGGCACCTCTAAGTAGTATAATATGGTTAACATTCCTTCACATCCCGCTAAGAAATCCAATATGTGCATATCGCTGCCTCCCACCCCAGGCCTATATGATTCCAGACACAATAATGGAAAAAGAGTCCAACTGAAGATCTGGTGGCTCAGTAACATTAAACGCTGAATCTCTGTGGTTGTTAGTGCTCCATAAGCCAGCTACCTTAATTTGAATGACAAATAATAGCAAACAGACAGTTCATTGATTGGAGAGTGAATGGGAATGCAGTGGGGAAAATGGAAAACGTCTGCAATATGTGCTGGTGTCCTCATTCTTAAGGAGGGCTTTTGTGTTTTTTTATCGTAGCATTATCATTTATACTAGGTTACATTAGTTACAGGTCTGTGGTTAGCCTTGTATAGCCTCCTCATTCCAAATACATTATACCAGAGCAGGTATTGTTGCTCTATAGAAGCAGGTATTGTTGCTCTATAAAAGCAGGTACGTTACCATACGCACTTGTATGTGTTTCTGCCAAACTCAGTCTTTGTATTGGTGGATCATTTAGTAGCATGTTTTCTTTTTTTTTTATCTTCTCATAAACAAAAACAGATATTTGCTGTTGCTGAGATAGATGTTCACTGCCTCCAAGACCAAATAACACCCTGTTTCTGAAAGATCCTCTATTTACTTCAGAAATGTTTCCATATGTGGGTTTAATCTAGAAGGTTCCACTTGTGAAAGGAAAAAAGAAATAGTAGATATTTGTTTTTAAAAAAGTTTTATGTCCATTAACGGACATAAATGCCTCTGCATTACGAAAGACTATCACTCAGGACTTTACAATAGTATACGTTGTTAATTGTATGTACAGTGTAAATTTCAGGTTCCTGCAGATGGCTCTGCAAGAGGAGGTGCTACCGTCCAGGGAATGTCACGTTTCATGTGTGGTAAATGGTCCCAAAGCAGATGATAATGATTGGCTAAAAGGAGTGACTGTATGTGGGCGTGGCCAAAGACCATAGTGTGGAGGAAGTAGCTGAACCTGCAGGTGTATGGAAGCGTACGGTCATACGGGTCTACCAGCAGTGGCTAAAATCCCAGTCTACAGGGAATTCTCTTTGGAATTGTGCCAGGAAAGCCATCCACCAAATCTGGCCCAACTGTGGAATTCTTTGATGGAAATGTGTCTGAACATTGATGCGGCCAACATCCAGAAACCAACAAGGAGAGGGCAAAAATCTCATTTAATTTAAATGTAAGTCAATGGAACCAGACTTTGGGCCAGTTTTGGCCCATTTCTGTTGGTCCATT
This sequence comes from Prochilodus magdalenae, assembly GCA_024036415.1. Taxonomy (NCBI): domain Eukaryota; kingdom Metazoa; phylum Chordata; class Actinopteri; order Characiformes; family Prochilodontidae; genus Prochilodus; species Prochilodus magdalenae. The sequence continues at coordinate 160,406 of JAMWET010003063.1, forward strand.
CATCATAACATTTTCACACAGTGTAAACAGCAGCTGCTGTGCTCAAACCAAGCATAATAGTCAAAATAAACAAAATTGGAGATACATGGTTTTCATTGGACTGCGACAATATAAATCTAGGTCATATGTAATATAGCTCATATAATGCAGTGCCATTTTAAGTGATCATGATTGTTTCAACATTTGGTTCATTTTAGGCCTTTTAATGTAAATCAGTGTATTTGCTGTATGTTAAAAGTTGTTTAAAAAAGTTCTTAAAAAGTGATTTCGTTTTGTAGGACTCATGCAGAAGTCCTTATAGTTCCAATAGTTCAGAGACTTTGTCATGCAAGTGTACATACAGTAAAGTTCAGTGTTTGCTTTGTGTCTGCTTATGTTGGCACATCATTTCTCACATTTCATATGTCCAAATGTCCAGTATACTGGACGCTGAATTTTATGTTTCCCAGAAAACAAAAACATTAATTAATGTGGCATGTCATTTAGTACGTACCAGAGAGCGTGTGTAATAACAGCGCATTGTCTCAGGACTGAGAGGGATAGACCTCCAGCATTATGACATCATCATGTTCTCCACTGTAACAACACTGCCCATTATGACCTCATCACATTCTCCATTGTTCTAATCCACTGCATTATGACATCTGCACATTCTAATGTGCAGCATTCCAATATCCCGCTACTTTAGCTACTTCATGTTTCCAGTGTTCAGCCTCTAAATCCAGATAATACCTCTCAGTTTGCAACTAATGCTTTGGCAAAATGCTTCAGCAGTAACTCAAATCTGACAAGATCACTAAGCACTGTTACAGTCAGAAACAGCAGTTTCTATATCCCTGTTTCCAATGGGCTGGTGGAGGGAACAGTAGACATAGAAGTGGATTTGAATTTTGGAGCAGTTTCGGTCTAGAGGAGAGGTGATATGGGACTCAGTGTGGACTTGAGGATTAAGGGATTGTATGATACCGCCCTCCAGAAAGTATATCCACACATAACAGAAGCAACATGTTGGTTCCAAAGCCAACCTATACCATAGGGGTCTGGTATACAGCGTCATCACAACCTTTGGCACATCAATTGACAAGAAAATGGAGAATCCTTGCCCCTTCAAATTCCACTCGGTATCAGTGGTTAAGATGTGGACATTCATGTAGATCCAAGTCATTCAGAGTGGTTTGGTGTAAAATGGTTCATTCTAGAGTGTTTACTGAGTCTGAACTGTTCAATATGCTGCTGTTGGGAACCAGACCTCCAACTCTAAAGGCTCCCTCACAGAAAGTTATTATAGGAAGTTGTAATATATTGTCACATGTATCTTCATTTTTGTCCATTTTGATTTTTAGGCATCATTTGAAAGCAGCAGCTGCCATTTACACTGTGTGGGATTTGCATGATAAATGGTCCAACAAAAATGGCCCAAAAGTGTTTGGAAAGATGTCTGGTTCCATTGACTTACATTAAAATTGAATGAGGTTTTTGGCCTCTCCTGTACAGTTGCTATTTTGGAGACTTGTGTTTCTTTGGTCAGTGACAATATGCTGCCTGATGTCGGGCAAGTTGTGTTATGATAGTTTTGTAATAAAGTGGAGGGGTACTTGCAGGGTGTTGTGAGGCAAAATAGTCCCCAAAGAAAATCGTTTTTTTCCAGGAATAATCCTATTTTTATCAATTCTATTACATTACTATTCAGTATATGAACCATTTTACACCAAACCACTCGGAATGACTTTGCATGCATCCCACACAATAAAGTATGTAAAATAAAAAATGAGAATGAACGTGTTTGAGTGCAGGGTTGAAAAATGCTGGACTATTCTTATAGTTCCTACATGACTAAATCTGTGGCGTACAAGTGACCAGGGTCAGATTCTGAGGAAAGACGAAGCACGTAACTAGGATGTAGAGACCTAAACATGGCCTAGTTTCTGAAATTCTCGCTTGACCGCTCAGTGAACGGTCCCAGCCACGTCAGTTCATGCGTCCTTCTGAATTCTGTCCCTCTGGGTTTGCCGTAGTGGCAGCATCAGCGAGAAGCTGGCAGCGTTCCATATGCTAACGGCATGGTGCCTTCAGGTTAGCGTCTGGATTTCACCACCTCCGTGAAAGGCAGTCTAAACACACATAACGCAGGAGTGAGGCTGGATGCACACACACATAACTGGGGAGTGAAGCATGATATCTGGCACTCTGCCACAGAGCTCAAATCCCATCGGTGCTCTTCTATAAGCCACTGTAGAGCCTGCTATAGAGCTACTACACAACTACAGTTCAAAGGTCAGGGAGAGGGGAGCTGAGCGTCTTCATAAAATCAAATTGCTTTTATCTCACTTATAAACACATTTACAATGCAGAGTCTTGGTACAACGCCACAAATACTAACAGAGCAGTGTTTGTGTAGGCACTACACCGCACAGCGTTTAACCTCAACCGTTTTAGGCTCCAGCTCACCAGAGTTGTCATGCGTATGTGGTGTTATCAAACAACAGTCATCAAAGTAAATTACGCTACATACGGGAATAGTAGTGCGGTCAAAGGTAATGGCTGAATAACACGCACTTGCAATCATTTTATAGCACCACTATTAATAGGGTTAATGAACTTTCGTGTTTGGCCCTTCAAGTCATCCACAGCTCTAGCCTAACGTAGGAATGACAAAAATGCTATAATATTAAAACTGCTTTGTGATACCTGATATGCATCAGAATATTGTGGTGCCAGTAGTTTGGCTGTGCAGTCGTGGACATGTGGAAAGCATGGAGCACCATGAGTAGCACCATGGCAGCGGTAATAAAGATTTAAAATGTTCAAATAGTTGGTACTGTAAGTACATTATGAGCATGTGTGTATATAATAATAATAATAATAAGAAGAAGAAGAAGAAGAAGAAGAAGAAGAAGAAGAAAAAAAAGAAGAAGAAGATGAAGAAGACGAACAAGAAGAAGAAGAATAAGAAGAAGAAGAAGGAGAAGAAGAAGAAGAAGAAGAAGAAGAAGAAGAAGAAGGAGAGGAAGAAGAAGAAGAAGAAGAAGAAGAAGAGGAAGAAGAAGAAGAAGAAGACGAAGAAGAAGAAGAAGAATAAGAAGAAGAAGATGAAGAAGAAGAGGCAGAAGAACTGGAAGAAGAAGAAGAAGGAAGAAGACAAAGAAGAAGAAAAAGAAGAAGACGAAGAAGAAGAAGATAAAGAAGGAGAAGAAGAAGACGAAGAAGAAGAAGACGATGAAGAAGACGAAGAAGAAGAAGAAGACGAAGAAGAAGAAGAAGATGAAGAAGAAGAGGAAGAAGAAGAAGAAGAAGAAGAAGAGGAAGAAGAAGAAGAAGAAAAATGCCAGTACAGTTACAATGTTTTTACTGAAACATCAGTGAAGTATGTAGATAGACAGTTTTCCCTAAGTACTGGCGATATCCACGGCATTCTCTGTGTATATTAACAGAATTGATCACAATAATGATGGAATCTCATCAAACTGCCCACTCCAAGCCCAGCTGAGCAAGTGCTATATGTCTTGTTTTTCACATTCTGTTGTAACTGTAGCCGTCTGTGACTCTGTGACCGTAGCCTTCCTGTTCGATTCAGCTTTTACATGATACCATTACAGCTACCATTTCCATCTACTGTCATGCAATGAATGTATTAGTCCTAGAGAGGGACGCAAATTCTCAGTTACACGAAACTGTCTCAGATCTAACCAGAGCAGTTTAGCAGAGTGCTACAATAATAAGTTAATTATTTAGATCCGTGTTAAGTTGAAACTGAATGATTTACAGCACATCTACATCTAAGAAAGTAAAAGCGGTAAACTCCAATGAATCAGCCCAGTTTTTGCATTTTAAATGTCGATGACATACATGTACTATTGGATGGATGCTGCGTTTTATGGTGGAGCCTTTGGTACTCTACGGCAGCTTTGATTATCAACCTCTACAACTCCATGCTGAGACGTCTGGCTTGTTTTAGCAAACTTAATGGCCCGACTCCATACTGAAGGACAGTACTTGGGTATGTGTAGCTTAATATATATTCCCCATATCAGTCTAAATATATTTTCATTTATTGTTCCTGGTAACTTTTATCTTTCTTGCCAATAGCCCTGCAATCCCACACTTCCTTTTGGGTGCAGCTAACTTCTAATCTCATCCAGGCTGGCGCAGCACATGTGTCGGGCCAGAGAGCCGCCCCGGCCTATAGAAGGGGAAACAAGGACATGCTGAATGTACTTGTACTTGAATGTGTGTACAACAATGAGGTAAACTGAAATAAAGAGATGTGCCCATGTAATAGAGTTCATTCATGTGGAAATGATGCACACATCTGAATCGAGCCAGTTCGGTGTGTTGCTATTTTGCAGTGTAAAAAAAGGGGAACACTTTCCTTCACACATGTACGCACACGCATATGCAAAGTTCTGCAATGCCAGCACAATCGCACATTTAATCGTTCCAGTTTACGTCCCTCGTTCCGTAACTTTTAGCTTTTAATTCAGTGCTGTGCTGCAGGCACAGCAGCAACCTGTGGCACTGAATGCATGTGAGAGAGAGAGAGCGAGGGAGAGAGAGAGACAGAGAACCACAGGAATGCCTACATCAGCATGATTAATGTTAAGTGTGTTAGAGACACACAAACTCAAACACACACACACACACACACACACACAAACATACACACTCCCTCTCCCTCCCATGTGCACATTTCCCTTCGCTTGGTACTTGGCCCTCTGCCACCCATTCTTCTCCCTAAGCGTCTACGGCTGCAGCCTATAAGTAAATAAACAGTGATCCCTTCCACACCCCACCCCAAAACCACCTTCTCCCTCTCTGCGCTCGTTTAAAAACCGCTCTCCCTCCCTCCCCTCCTCCCTCCACTCGTTTAGAAACCGCCATCCCTCCTTTCCAAATCTTTATAAACTGCCGTCTACCCCTCCGCTCATTTACAAAACCACCATCCCTCTCTCTACTCGTTTAAAAGCCACCATCTCCTCCCTCCTCTCCGCATCCCCTCTGTTTGTGGCCGAGCAAATGCTCTTAGCCCCGGCCTCCAGTGTCTCGTCCTGCAGAGAGAGCTTGTGTGTGCGTTGCAGAGAGTGTCAAATGAATGAATTACAGGTTAGGCAGATATGCTATGTATCTGTATCTCATTGCTGGGTGCTAATGCTAATCTGGGATTCCCTGGGTGTGTGGATTTTCATCCACTGTTATGAGTCATTTGGAAGATAATCAATGTAGATTTCCCTTTTGAATTAAGCGACTTTATCAGATAATCCAAGGCCTGACTCCATCCTTTTAGCTAATGATTAATTCCCATGTGAATAACTGCAATTAACAACCTGAGTGTCTTATGTAACCATGAAAGTACAAGCCTCAAGTGGACGAATTGGCTGATTAGCTATCTTGCTTCCTAACTGTCGATGTTTGGACTGAAGGCAAAACAGATCTGTTTGACAAAGATGATTGTCTGCACTCTCATTCACGAGAGATCAGATCAGGTTTCTTCGTTCAGACTTCACTAATTGATCTGCAAAAAAATTTGAATATTCGGAGTTCCCAGCTGGAATTGCTGTTGATACCACCTGATCAAATGTAGTTTGGATCAGGTTTGCAAAAACGGGATTTCATATGATTTTTTGCCAGTAAAATTAAACTGGATATGGCAAAAATGAGATTTGTGTTGGCAGTCTGATGAAGGCCTTAGCAGCTCCCAATTTACGAGCTCAAATAAACAAACAATCACTCATCTCTGCCCTCTACAGGTGTAGCGTCCCTTGTCAGTTAAAGCCATTCTGTACTTGGTCACTTCCTCCGTAAATGTCTTCTTCTGTCTCTTTTCGGCCTTTACCATGATGTCCATACTTGAGCTAGCTTCTTTGATAGCTAGCCGTAGACCCATCGACGTTGGCGTGTGACATTATGAAGTTCTTGCAAGAGGTCTATATGGCATTCCAGGTGTGGGTTGACATGAAAGACACCCTAACCCCTATCATATGTCAGTGTAGCATCAAAATGCTCGCACAAATTATATGGACTTTATGAACAAGATCAAAGAGTTTGATAAACAAACCAATTTTATTAGACCAATGGTGTATCGGATTAGCCCTAGTCCATGCAAACAGGATTTGACTTCTACAAACTTGGACAACAGATCTGAATCTAAAACCATCTAAACCGACAGCAGTCTTTCTGCAGAGCTGTCAATTGGCCCATTTAGCATGCAGTGTTGTACAATCGTCGCCAAGGCCTCTAGAGCAGTTTTATGACTTTGCAAGGCGGTCATGAATGAGCAGGTGTGCTTTTGCACACGCAGTTGCTATGGCTATCACAGCACAACAGAAAATACGGCATGAATGACCATTTGCATTTGCAACGTTTTTTTTTCGTCTTCCTCCAGACGTGTCCAACCTTGTTTAATTTATTCACTGCCGGTTGCTTACCTTTGCTAACGAGGGTACATTAACGAGCTTTGCTGCATTGGAAAGTGTCCACAAACTTTCAAAAAGAGGTCTAATGATTGTGTTCTTTCCAAAGAAGGTCACCAGGGGTTCGCCTGCATATCCAATTAATGCTGAACACACAGTCATATGCTTCAGATAGACACCGTTCACTGCAGGGAACAACGTGTGTCTGCTTTACTATGTGAAACATATACATACTCTCCCTCTCTCTCTCTCTCTCTCTCTCTCTCTCCCTCTCTTTGGCAGCTGCTCGGGTTGTTACTCCGGGTTCATGTCAGGTAAAGATATTATACGCAATGGTGAACAGAGTTTTTTCTCTGGCCCTGGGACGTTGCCAACACTCCCTTATCTATCCACTTTGTACCAAAGGTCAGGTAAGAGATCCTGTCCGACCTTTTTAACACAGGATGATGCCACGTCGATCCAACACCTAATTGCCATTATCTACGAGTCCAAAGCAAGATGGGGCAGTATGGAATAAGCAAAGGTTCCGGCTAATCTAGGTTCCTAATTCTTTATTGCATGACTGATAAGCAATGTGCAAATGTGATGCACATCCTGTGCAAAAGTAAGCAATGATCGATCAGTCCCGTATATGCAATGTGCAAATACAATGTAAAGGCACAACAATGCCCTATTGTTCTATTTCCGGATTATGCTCTGAATACGCACTGCAATGCCTGTTTATATTTTTATGCTTTTATTATATTTTGTAGGGATGCACTGATAAGGGAGCTGTGGGTCGATGATTAAAAGCTACAGAGAAATCGAGACTCCTAAAAACCAACTGGTAGACCACCACAACCGTGCCCATCAGATAAGCAGCACTTAAAGCTCTACTCCACTCTGTTGGCTTCCACAAAGTTTAATCCCAACGTTTTTTATCTTCTGCACTGAGATGAGCTTTTTCTCTGGATGATGGATAAACGTGAAGCTTAAATGTGCTTAAATGCACCCTAACTTTCCAATCCTAATAGATGCATTTTTGCTGATAGCTAAATAAGATTCATTGTGTAATTGCATGACTTACAATCTGAATAGTCCATTTTATTTCAAACTGAACCAAGTTTTAGTCGATTTTCAAGTTATATTGGTTTTATTTTACTCGTTTTAGTCAAATAGTTGTTAGCCACGCTTAAGTAATTACCCACTGGCACTGAAATGATATTGCTATCATTGTCTATCCCATTAGGATCAAAGATAAGTGGATATTTGGGGAAAAAAAATCTCTCTATCTATCTATCTATCTATCTATCTATCTATCTATCTATCTATCTATCTATCTATCTATCTATCTATCTATCTATCTATCTATCTATCTATCTAAAAATCCATACACAGATATAATCATTAACAGCTTTCTTTCTTAGACCCCTGACATTTTAACTGTAGGCCTTTCACACATACACATCAGCATAACAGCACTGACTGATCTATATCGGTCTTTCTGGCAGTGAAAGCAACTGACTTAAAGCAAGCTGTCCACACGTCGGACACACATACACCCACACACACACACTCACACACACACCCCTGGACCGAAATAAATGACCTTGGATGTGTTCTATCAATACAGCGGCATGTCTGATACAGTGCTGGTGTACACACTCGCACACAAGCACACACTGCGCTTATTTGCCAAATACAAACACTTTCATCATCCACTCAGGTAGGACGGTTCTTCTAAAGTAAAAAGGGATTTATTTTACAAGACGTTTCCAGCCGCCACTTCCACACCACTTCTCCGGTTTCTCTTCAGCGCCTTTAACCGCAGCCAACAGCCAAAACAGCGAGGCATCCCACAGGCCCCAGGACAAAACATGACCACCCCTCATGCTCAATCAATACAGCATGTTTCAGTGTGTACTCATAAAGACTCGGACCAATCCAAAACAGATACGACGACACCAGCAAGAGAATTGCATGGAACTGATCTATCCATTTACAAATGTTTTGCACAGCTTAGCTCCAAGTCTAATCTAACCCACCTGATCCAGCTAATCAAGGCCTTTAGGGGCTTCTGACTATGTATGCCAGGCGTGTTGGACCTGAACTCTCCAGGATGGAAGAACTCCAGGACCAGGATAAAGCACACCTGGAGTAATGTCACACAATCAAACAATAATAACGGAACTTGTGAACCTTTTCACGATCACTTCCTTATTTACTGAGCCAATACTGAGGGTTAACAAGGTCCAAACTCTTTCAACTTCAGTGCAAGACGTCTGGGTCCTGGGCTCTCCTGTGTTGGCTTGGGCTCTAGTCTTTTTAGCATGCCGCAGTGTTGTGCTCTTTGAGATTTAAATAGATCTCAGTTGTCATTGTACTGCTTTCCTTGTGATGAGAAAAGAGAAAAGGAAAGAGGCTGCAGTTGATCATTTAAGTTTGGTTCCAGTGGGGCCTAACATTCTTAAATTTGGCTAATTAACATTAGCACTGGCAAAAGCCAAATTGACCCTTTGTGGTTGATCCTCTTGATATAAAGAATTCCTAGCTTTGGACCCACATCTTCATGTTTCAGTTGATAGCCCTTTTCTTGTGCTGCTTAGCTAGGACAAAGATATCTAACCAGTCAAAACATAAAAAGCGGGTCAAACTGCTCAACCTAAACTCAAAATCTAAAACCAATCAAAACTGATTTCATAAATGTTTCCATTTTATACACATACAATGTGTAACATTAAACGATTCGCTTTACCTCATGAAATCTTCACCCATAAGTCTTTACTCCTGCTGGTGTGGGCTCCCTCTTTTTATTTAGGTACCCCTACTGGACAAGCTTTACCCTGCCTAACATGGCTTTATGGTAACTTTTTTATCAAACTAATTTACCACCATGCTAATGTTGGATCATAAACTACATCATCTCACATGCATATACAATAAATATAAGTTAATATAAGTTAAACAATGAATAATGTACTGATTAGCATTCGCTAACAATGCACTCTACATTTAGCTGTACTAACCAAACGTGAGTGCTACAGTCTCTCATTACAGTTAAATGGGGCTTCGGCCAAAGTTCTGTATAGCTTGTCCTACCGAGCAACAGTTGCAAGGAAAGAATGCTTATGTGGGCGGAGCATGAGAAGAGCAATTACGGTAAGAGTGTCCTATAGCCTAGAGTTATTATAGAGAACTGAAAGCCAACTATGCGGGACTAAATAATCTATGAAGTAACTGTTATGAAAGGATCTATTATGATGCTGTTCTACACACACTGAAATGATTAGGAGTTCTGTGTAAATGGTTGTATAATGTGTGTGTGTGTGTGTGTGTGGCTAGGCGTTATGAGGCTTGTGTAGACGTGTGTGGAGCAGTCGCTATGACTACAGAACACTTTTATGTATTGTGGTGAGTTTATGAGTTTTGGCCATACAGTATCTTATACAGTGTCAGTAATTCTATTTGAGTTTACTTAACAACTCAACACGGTTCAAGGCAAGTGTGGAATGACTTAGCCAAGCAGTTAGCCCGATGCTATTTAGTGGGGCTTACGCTTCCATTTCTCGTTAGCTACATTAGCCTCATAGCCTCATAGTGCAAAACTTCAGAAGTGAACTTCAGATACCAAACATGTCTTGGCAGATCGAGTACAATGAAGTTAGAGGGCAAAATACACAAGCTTGATTTTTTGCTTGATTATCGCTTGCCTGGTCGTTAGCCCTGTTAGCATAATTTTGAGCTATTCCTTTGAACTTTAAGGTCTCGTTTGTAGGTGCACACTTCAGCTCTTCGCTCTCATAAATACCTTAATACAATATACACCTTGTTTTCAGTGTAGTTACTGAACAATAGGTCTTAAACTTACAATGAACAATAAGTCTGCAGCTTACAAGGTTCAAGCAAGCAAAAAAACAAAAGGTGGAATTTCTAGCTTGTTCAACTGGAGGTGTGGACTGATCTCTGGTCAGTTTGGGGAAGCAGGGGGCATGAATAAATAACGAGAACATGTGTGCCCGCATTGTGGCACAGGTATCTCTCTCTCTCTTTCTCTCTGCCTGTCTCTTTGTGAATGACTCTCAAAATTTCGAAATGACTGTTCTCTGGTTTCTCTCTCATACTTTTCATTGAATGACTCATATTTCTGCAAGATTATGAACCCCCCCTACACCCACCACCCCTGTCAACATTAGGAAACATCTAATATCGTATATCACTAGAGTTTGCAGGCTTCATCTTTCATCTTGTTGCATGGGCTGAACGTGCAAAACGAATGGATTCAGGTAGATTCAGCATGTTACGGGACACTGCATTAGGTCATTTGGGACATGTAGGACACTGAACGACAAAACCATCTGTTTTCTTTCAAATGAGCTCAAACTGAAAAAAGAATGAATCAAAGTTCAATCCATCCTATGTAATGCTGGATGAGTAATGCAATCATCATATGGCAGCACGTCATACTCCAATCAGTCTTGACCTATATATGATAATAGGTGCTGTTGAAACAAATAACAAGCATCTGATTCACCAAAGGCATCAGTAATCTAGCTTGGCTTTCCCACATAAAGACCGACGGCTGAGAGTGACAGCTGTTTTGGAGCAGTTATTAACTGTGTTACTGGAGCTGCATGAGCTTAACGTACTTTAAAGTATGTTGGGAGAATCACACCCCAAGGAATCCACAAGGTTCAGTAGACAGAACAGCAGTGATGATTACTGGGACTCTCTGGTTTATATATATTTATAACATGGCTTTGCAAGTAGAGAGATAAAGTCTGGTTTCTTAACACTAGTTAGTGGCAATTTTTAATTTTCTTACATAAAGAGATTTATGTGTTTAGATTTCTCTGCTGTCCTATTTTTGCAAACAATCAAAAAGGAAAAATATAAAAAGGTTTTGGGATAAATGAACTCATAATATGCTTTTCTTTGCATTTTGAGGAAATAGCCAATGCTAACACAACTATCTAAATGCATCTTTACAAAGAACATAATTAACTGTTATTTGATAATATGTCTTTAAAGGAGCGATAATAAAGATAGCACAATCAATTTTAAAGGTTTCAGATTTTCTGAACTTTACAAATTGAACACAAATGACCAGCAGGATGTAAAAAAGTAACAAACTTCATCTTGTTTTGTAGAGATCTCTACTAAAGTTAGCACACTAACCACCTAGCCCCAGCCTATCCTGTTTCGTAATACTTTGTACCTTAAGAAGCGATAGTGAGTCACCAAAGTACCGGGTTTGCCACATGTGCGGTTAAAGAAATACATACCTGACCAGGCTAAAAAATCAAGTTCAAAAGCTGGTACAGCTTTCCACTCTTGGTCAGTAAAGGGATGATGTTTGATACTGAATGTTCCTTCTAGACTAGTAAGCCTTGAAATATGAGGAGGAGGGACTGTGTGGAGTATGAATTCCACAGACTGCTCCTTTAATATGACTCTATTGCTGCTCTATTGTCTTTTTTAACATCAGAAAAAGTGGATATCATGCTGTGAAATGTGTCTCGTGAGTACCTCTTCAAATATCGTGATGCCAGATTACAACTACATCACCAACCCTTATATTATTAATTAGTCAATTATTAAAAAGTCTAAATGAACACTGTAAGCATTGTGTAATATTCCATATTTAAATGCTCAGCAACTCGGCTTACAGCAGTTTAGCTATATCCGATCATAATGGTGTTATAAGGAAGCATTTCAACTCAGAGAGCTTTTTTAAATACAAGACAGCCAATCAGAGCTTATTATCTTACATCAGCCTTAAAGGCACAGTAACAAAAACAGCCTGATTCATTCTAAGAGATAAAGAGAGGTTTAAAAATGGTAATACAAATTAATTTTTGCCATGCCACAAATGTTGCATTGTTGCAAAAAATAAAATAGCAAAAAAAAAAAAAAGTAGCATATGGGCCCTTTAATATGTCTCTACTGCTGCTTTGTATATACCAACTTCAGAAACACTGAATATCATGATGCATATTGTGCACTGTTGTGTACTACTGTGTTTGCCACATTGCCCACCCCTACTTATATAGTAGCCCTAGTTATTAAACATTTCTACATTTATTATTGAATTTATTATTGAATTGTTCAAAAGTGTCCCACTATAACAGAATAGAATTGGACTGCCATTTTATGAAAAAGCAGCTTGTGCAGCAAAAAGGCATTAACACTACTTCTATTTTTCTACAAAGAATGTGCAATTCCCCAAACACACACACACACACACACACACATACACACACACACACACACACACACACACATCATATCATACCCCATATCTGCCAGATTTTTCTGAGATTGAGCACATTTGTTAACTTTTTCCTCACAAACGACGCCTCAAGACCCCACCTGCTCCCCTCCAGTTCAGTCCAGAAAAGCTTTTAGTGGCGTTAATAATTCAGACGGCATTGTTTACACGCACGTGACCTCGTTCATTTCTCATCTTTTCTTCTTTTTTTTAAATAATTAACGACAATTAAACACACCGAACCACCGAGTCCACTGATGCTCTGGGACTCTCTTTCAGCCTCAAGCTGCGCTCTCTCTGCTTTTTAATCCTCCTCTCTTCTCTCTCCCTCTTCTTTTTTTCCTCCTCACGTCTGAGCGAACCGCACAAATCTGTTCACTGAGTTTTCACTGCACGAGTCCGAGACTCGCCACAGACCCGCAGTCCGTGCTCACTCAATGAAAAGCTGGGGGTCTTGATAACAGACCCATCCTCCAGCAAACATGGTGCGAATCACTGAAACAATGGTTCAAGTAGCTGAGGGGCCATGGGTAAAAAATAATGGCATGATTTTCCCTGGCAAGAATTTTTCATTTACTCTGGAAATATTTTTGCATTCCCTCCCAATAATGTAGCGTTCTTGTCCAAATGTTTTGTATTTCCCTTACAATAATTTTGCCTTCCAACGCATGTATTTTGCATTGCCTTATATAATTTTGTTCTCTTGCAATAATTTTGTTCTCTTGCAATAATTTTGTTCTCTTGCAATTGTTTCACCTCTCTTGCAAATGTCTAATGTTCTCATGCAGTAAGTTTGCATTCACGTGCAAATATTTTTACATTACCTCCCAATAATGTTGCACTTTCTTGAAATTGTTTCATGTTCCTCTTAAAATAATTTTGCCTCTCAATGCAAACATCCTGCTTTGCAATTGCTTAACCATTTATACAAATGTTCTTATGTTCTCTTGCAATAATTTTGCATTCACTTACGATCATTTTTGCATTCCCTCATAATAATCTTTGCATTCCCTTGCAAATATTGCATGTTTCTTTGCAAATATTTTCCATTTCCTTGAAACATTTAGTTCTTATACACTCGTTTCACATTTATGCAAATATCTTACATTCTCTTGCAATAATTTTGCATTTACTTGCAAAGGTTTTTGCATTCCCTCACATTAGTTTTGTATTTCCTCACAAATATTTCCCTTGTGTTTCTTTTGCAAATATTTTTGCATTCTCTAGAAAAAAATTTTTGTTCTCTTGCAATAATTTTGCTTCACTTGTAAATACTTACGCATTCTCTCACAATAATGCTGCATTCTATTGCAATAATTCTGCCCTCACTGCAAATATTTTTTGTTACTTAGCAATTATTGGGATAATTTTGTGTTCTCTTAATAGTTTTGCTTCTCTTGCACATCTCTTGCATTCACTTGCAAATATTTCTAGATTCCCTCCCAATAATGTTGCATTCTGTTGGAAATGGTTTGTGTTCCCTCACAACTACAGTGTATTTAGCATGGAAACACAATATAATTGTAATTCAGTCACTGAGAAGTAAACAATGCCGTTCAGAGTGGTTTGGTGTGAAATGGCTCATGGCAGAGATTTTATATGCAGTGCTGATGATGGTAACACGCTGGTAAATACATTTTCCTTGGGAACAGTTTTGTGCACAGGGCCCTGCATTTGCCCCTCCACCACGAATGACTGTTAAAGCTGTATCTTTTAGGCCGAACTATCTCAAAACTTTCCTAAACAATGTCTCAGATATCACGCCACATGTTTCTAACCATACAGTGTAGTATCTTTCTGTGCGAGAGCTTTTAGAGGCACTGAACTCTTATCAGACGTCTGGTTCCATTCACCACCACTGTAAACACATCTGACTCTTAACAGTCAGACTCTACAACAGTGCATTTGACACCAAACCACTATAAAAGACTTTATGTACAGCTTAACCATTTAATTATGAAGAATTTATGAGAACTCGCTCTCTGACCTTGGCTCCCTATGTTTTGTGAGCTTGCTTGAGCACAAATCAGAATTTCTCAGATTTCTATATATCCAAACCATACATTTTCTTATGATTCAACATTAAACAAGTGTTTTGGTCATACGATTTCAACAAAGCAAAAGAAAATGCAAATTTGATTGTGAATAATAGTGAGACAACTTCATGTAATCAAAAAAACCCTCAACTGGACGTCCACGATAAACAATTTCATCCCTTTTAGACCAACCAGAACAAATTCTGTGGCACATCCACTCATCATCCTACATTTAGATGCTGCCAGTGAATGGGTTAAGTACATGGCTCACTCCTAAGCGAGATAAATGGAGCTCCTGAGCTCTTCCAGATCACTATACACTGCTCATACACATAAATAATTCTTGTGCTTTGAAAGGGGTTGCCACTAATTCATTTTAATTAATGGAAAGAAACCACTGGCCCAGTGCTGATTTCGGTCGGCTCTGTGTCAGAGGTTTGCATAATGTGAAGCAACAAAATGTTCATTCTCATGAGGAACGTCGTCTATGCTTAGGTTTAATTATTCATCCGTACTAAAAAGACATTCATCTTCCTGTCGAGCTTTATTTCGCTAAATCACTTGCAGTGGGTTATTTACTTTCCCCAGCTGAGCCGACATTTGATATCACTTTTCTAGTTCTAATGCAATTCACATGAGCTGCTGGAAATTGGTCCAGAGGACCAGCAGCGCGGGGGAATAAATACAGAGAGATTAGTGAAGCACGTTCAGCAACATTAGAGTGAGTTTAATCCAGCAAAGGGGCAAATAACAGCGGGCTCAGGTTAGATGGGACAGCATGCTAGATGCAATATAGGTTCAAAAGCGTCCAATAAAATGGAGCAACAGAGCAGCTGCACATGAGCTTCACCATGCCCAATGCCAAGCATCAGTTAGAGGGATATAAAGCCCCTCCAGCATTGGGCTGTGGAGCCGCGCTTTCTCTGGAGTGATGGAGCTCCATTTAGTTCCTTTGGGAAGAGCTGGACTGATGCAGAACTGAGCATCCAACGTCATTACCCGGCCTCACTAATGCTCTTGTGGCTGAATGCAGTCAAATCCGCACAGCAATGTTCCAACATCCAGTGTAGATTGCTAAGAGACTGTTACTCTTATAATACCCATACTTTTATTGGAAATATCGATGCAGGTGTCTACAAACTTTTGGACACCTTGTGTTTTACAGACCGTTGTGGAATTAAATCCTTTTCCATTCAGTTTGTCGCTAAAACGTATGTGGTAATGAACCCAATTAGCAGTGCTTTCTTTTGCTCATTTAAAGTGAATCTAACAGCCGAATGTCTGAATTTAGAATTTAAAACAGTAGTCCCCACTTAAATGGGCTCTCGGAGATACACGGTGTCATATTAATGGTTATAATACCTGCAGACGGAGGAATAAATCATGGTCAAATAAACGCCGTAGGCTATTAAACTGATCACGTTGCCACTTTCTCAGCTTTCGCAGCTATTGCTTAGAATTAATTCCTCGCTGAAATATCGGTTCACTGTAAATAAGAGGACTAGAGAATGTTAGAGCTTCTAAAGAAACTCCAGCTCCCTGGCCCAGCCTGCTCTGGGCCTGGAAAGAAAGAAAGGAAGAAAGGAAGAAAGAAAGAAAGAAAGAAAGAAAGAAAGAAAGAAAGAAAGAAAGAAAAAAAAAGAAAGAAGGAAAGAAGTAAAGAAAGAAAGAAAGAAAGAAAGAAAGAAGGCAGAAAGAAAGAAAGAAAGAAAGAAAGAAAGAAAGAAAGAAGGAAAGAAAGCAGAAAGAAAAAAATATAAAGAAATAAAGAAAGAAAGAAGGCAGAAAGAAAGAAAGAAAGATAGAAAGAAAGAAAGAAAGAAAGAAGAAAGAAAGAAAGAAAGAAAGAAAGAAAGAACGAAGGTAGAAAGAAAGAAAGAAAGAAAGAAAGAAAGAAAGAAAGAAAGAAAGAAAGAAAGAAGGCAGAAAGAAAGAAAGAAAGAAAAACACAAAGAAAGAAGGTAGAAAGAAAGAAAGAAGGCAGAAAGAAAAAAGAAAGAAAGAAAGAAAGAAAGAAGGCAGAAAGAAAAAAAGAAAGAAAGAAAGAAGGCAGAAAGAAAGAAAGAAAGAAAAACAAGACGTCTGCTGCCAAGGATCTGAGGCCAAAACTAAACCAGCTGAAACGGAGGAACAAGAGAGCGAAATAAAGGAATAAAGGAATAAAGGAAAATAGACAATAAGAATATATAAGTATGCGCCGGTAATGTGAACGGTGCAGAACAGCGCGGGGGGAAATGTACTATACTGCCTGAAAAAAAAATTTCCAGGCTGTATTTATAAAATATATAAATGAAAAGAAATAGGAAGGAAACTGTCGCTGGGGTGGTCTTCCTTCTGCCACCGTGGTGGTCCCATAAATGGCACATATTCAGACCATCATTTAGACCTTTATTTATTTTTTATAATGATTATAAATAGATATATTTTTTATTTTTCCTCTAAATGAATATGTATATAAGGTACACAGCACTTAACACCAGAACATCAATAACCGGGTTGCCTACAATTTAAATTCACTGAGCTTTAAAGTAGGTACACTGTGAAACACAGACTACTGCTCACTTGATATCTGAAATTCTCAGTGGGCTTAGAATTCAAAACTCATATACCAAATAAACGATCTGCAGAAATGACCGATCTCTGAAGAGGACAATGGTAGCAGAAAGCCATTTAGAGCCCACAGACTTAAACGCGAGGGTCAAATATCGCGAGAACGCAGCAGGTAAAAAAGCCCGCACGAAGGCTCGACTCTAAACCCCGCGCCTGGCTGTAAAACCGCATCGCCTTTAATTTTATTTCCCTCTCGTTTTTCTTCCTCGCTTCGTCTTTTCTCGCCGAGCTCCCTGACTAGGCCGCATGTCAGCCAGGGTCACCGGCACACATCATCTTTTCCCCTCTTTCTTTCCTTTTTCCCCCTTTCTTTTTTATTTGTTTATTTTTTCCTCAAACTCACTTCATTTTTTATAAACTAATAAAAATAAAGATGCGGGGGGGAAATGTTTTGCATTCGCGAGATTTATGAGCTTCGAGTCACCTCAGAACACCAAAGCCTTCAGCCAAGAGCTTAAAAGTAAGCCAAAAAAAAAAAAAAAAAAAGCGAGGGAAAAAAAAAAAGTCTGACACGCGGAACGACTGCACAGATACAGAGCCTCGGAAATCAAATACCACTGTTCTAATGAATTGAAAATCTGAGAATGATCACCTGGACACTAAACTGGGGTTTGAATTGGGCTAGACGCTGTTTAGCAGAAGCGCTCGTGCTGCCCATCACCGTATATCCTCTATACCAAGCTATTACAATAATACACATTCGTACATATGCAAAGCGTTCGCCCATTGGACAGAAACCCATACCCCTTCATATTCAGCCACTGTTCTTTCTGCATGCAGCATTTGGGAAACTTAACGTGGAGCAGGGATGTAGGCCACTCTCCAGTTAGACATCGGAGGGTCATCTGAGCAATCCATTTCCCAGAAAGTGCATGTCTGATGCGGTGCACCAATACCACCCCCTGTTTCCTCCAGCGACGTGTGGGCTACAGGCTAATAAAGGCCACAACAATGAACCTTCCACTGAGATTTACTTGGCCTTTATTAACCGCAACCTTTACAGCCCACGTGGGTTACAAAACGGGACACGCTGTATACCCAGCCACGGTTGCCTATACATGCTAGCCTGTGGGGAAAGCGAGCACTGGCTTGAGCAACGCGTTTACCCGCGAACGCATCTGATAGGCTCTCTGGCCCGAGCGCACACATGCATCGCACGCCTCTCCCAACAACCGGGATCATGTGTGCTTGCCATGCACCATCAGCACGTACACGACACGCTACATTTAACACCGCCTGCGTTCGTTGTACCTGGGCATTGCGCGCGGCGTACTGGTTAGTCCCAACCGGTACAGCGTCCATGCGGGGGCAAAGGAAGAGCGCGAGACTTTATGTTTCCCTCTGTAAAGTCCTGCACGCGCCGTTATCGGCGCCTCCGGGAGCACGTAAGGTAAACGATCACAAGCTGAAGCCGTAATCTCTTATCTCTGACGCCCTGCTGTTCTCACCATCCTCTGTCTCGAACTTCTAACACTTCAGGCTGGCGGAAAGAGTCGAAGACGAGGTTGCACCCTTTACCGGACGAAGCAATTCACACACAGACCGGGCTACCTCACGCTGACCCCAATGCACGCCCAGTCCCATCACCCTCCCGCTCTACAGGATTTTTTAGACGTACCTATATATATATACATACATACAAAACATGGATTTGGAAGAAGCGCCATTTTGCCCCATGTGCGCCGAAACGAAGCGGCGCAAAGCTGGAAAGATGCCACCGCGGGGCAGGAAAGGAAAGGAGGGAGGGCGGGCGGGAGGTAGGAGGTAAGGGGGCAGAAAGGCACAAGCGTCCCTCCACAACTTAGACCCCCCCCCCCCTCGCCGCACACACACCCCAACATGGACCCCCCCCCAACCCACCCACCCCAAGAAGTGGTGGAATAAGAGAGGACAAGACAGAAGAGCAAGCGAGCACGAAACTCGGAACGTCCGGAAACATACACACACACTCATAAACTCGCATTCCCCCCCCCACCCCCGCCTCGCGCATTCTCGCGCGCACAGACACCCGAGCGAACGTACAGACGGTAAGCGTGAAGGAGCGGCGCGCGCTCTGTTTACCTGTGTGAGGCAGTAGGGAGAGTACATGGCGAGTTCAGAGTGAAACATTGAGGAGCGCCGAGCGGAGGAGTGTATGAAAGCCGTGCTGTTGCATTGCTAGAGCTTAGACCGGGGGAGAAACACTCCTCCTCCTCCTCCTCCTCCTCCTCCTCCTCCTCCTCCTGCTCTTTTTTACTCCGCGCTAGAAGCCTGAAAACCCCGCCTCGGAGGCAGAAAGTGAAAGCTCGAAAACTTTGCGAGGAGAGAGAGAGAGAGGACGAGAGAGAGAGAGAGAGAGGGAAAAAAAAACTCCCCTTCTTTCTTTCCCTCTCGCTCGTCCTCTCCTTCTCTCCTCCTCTGCCACAAGACATGAGGCTAATGTGGGTTTTCACAGCAATTCATCTTTTCATTTAGCGGAGCAGCTCTTTTTCTCAGGAGGTGGTGACCTTCCACTGCTCCTCTCCCGTGAAGTGTTCACTACTGTGTGCAGTACAAGGCTTTTGTTGTACTTACAGCCTACAAACAGACAAGCTTATAAAGGCCTAAACAAGAACCCTCCGGTGAGATTTAGGCCAGTTTCCAGCTAGAAAAATAGTTATCCAGATAACGTAGTGCTCTGATGTGTCTTTGCTGCAGTGATCTTAGTACAGGGGACATGGACAACTTACAGACAAACTAATATAGGCTACAGCAGTGACCCCTTAACTGATATTTAGGGTTTATGTTTAAAATAAAATAGGTTTTAAAATATTAGAGTCTTAGAATACTATAAACTTAGAATAGTAGAGAATTTTTGACTATATATATATATATATATATATATATATATATATATATATATATATATATATATATATATATACTACAGATAAGCCTTTGTGTTTTTTTACTGTATCTTTACTGTAAAGTGCTGAGTACTTTGTAAAATAAATCTACAGCTTATTTATAGTCATATATATATATATATATGACTATAAATAAGCTGTAGATTTATTTTTTGCTGTATCTGTACTGTAAAGTACTCTGTACTTTGTAAAGTACTTTTTTACTAAACTGGATATGCTAGCATTACCCCATGGCATTGAATCTAAGCCCCTAACTAAAATCAAAGACTAAAGCTAGTGTCTAAAAGAAAAGGTTGGCCAACCACAGTTTTCCCGACTTTGTAGTCTTGTAATGTACCTTTGCTGTAATGTCTCAGTACTTTGTAAAATACCAGCTATATGGGCTACATAAGAACATACCTACTGAGCTTACCACAATGACCCTTCAACTGACATGTAGGTTGATTTTTAAATGTTTCCAAATAGGTTGTAAAATTTACTACAGATACGCTTTTGTGTGTTTTTACTGTATCTTTACTGTAAAGTGCTGAGTACTTTGTAAAATTTTTTCTTTTTTTCTTTTTTTTTTTTTACTGGACAACCTAATATTGGACCTTGACTTTGAATCTGAAACCCTCAACTAAAATGTCTGACAATTTCCAACTAGTTATCAA
Source organism: Prochilodus magdalenae (assembly GCA_024036415.1). Taxonomy (NCBI): domain Eukaryota; kingdom Metazoa; phylum Chordata; class Actinopteri; order Characiformes; family Prochilodontidae; genus Prochilodus; species Prochilodus magdalenae. The sequence goes on from JAMWET010003063.1 coordinate 181,244, forward strand.
CCACAGTTTTCCAGACAATGGATCTTTGCAGGACTGGTCACAGTACTTTGTAAATTACGAGTTATGTCGGCTACAAAAAGACAGTATAATAATAATATAGGCTAATATATGTAATATAGGCCACACAAATGAGTATGAGAATGTTTCAAAATCGGTCCGCGCCTCTGTATTTATCAACCTCTATTTCTATTACAGACACTGTTTTTACAGTATCTTTACTGTAATGTGTATTCTGTAAATTGTAAAGTACTTTTTGTAAAGTACAGGACAATCTAATATTACAGCTTGACACTGAATCTCAACTAAAATAGGACCAGGTAGTTCTTAAGAAAGTTAGATTTGATTATTCACAATCTTTACTGCAAACATTTTAAGACCTTTAGTTTGTTTATTAGATTCACAACTAAATTCCATAATAGATAATCTTCTAGTATATCTTTTATAAATTAGATCTACAAGGCTTTTTTCTAAATGTATAAGGTACCGCCTTATATATGGAGAACCCAATTTAAATCTCCACTGATTAGACTATTTAAAATAGAGACTATAGAGACTATTTTTTTAAAAATGAAGCTAACCTCTATAACCAAAATCATCACAGGCCATATGAGTTACACAGAGGGCCAAGCTTGATACTGAATCTGAGATTCAGGCCAGTTTCCCACCTCTATTAAAAACAATCTTTACTTTAGATAAGTTAAATTTAATATTAGTTATTAGTAAAGCTTCATGTTTCCCAGTTAACGTAGTACTTTGTTTTTTTTTTCTTAAAGTGAACATTTAATTTGAATTTTGAACCTTGATTTTTGACCATATAAATATTGACCATGACCTTTACGGTAAGACAGTATTTGTAAAATGTTGTTACCCATTTAGCTGCCACCCAGCGAAGCCATTTAATTTAGTTATTAGGAGAACGGGTGATTTAAGATGTAGCTATTTAGTGTATCTTAGCTGTAAAGCACAAAGGCTTTTTCCCCTAAGGCTAGTATGGCCTACCAAAAGAGAAGAGCTACCTTTGAAACATTATAGACAAGAAGGCTTTGACTGGGATTTGTGCTACCTTTATTAACCACAAGTTCACTGCAAAACTGTATTTACAAAATGCTGGTACTATATAATATAGCCTGTTTATTTGTTTATTAGGTATAGCATTTTAAAATAGCAAAATAGCATTTTACTGTATTTTGTACTGAGGTCCCAGGGAAAGACCCACGAGAAGTCTCATCAGTGTTTGATTTATTTAGTCTGGCTCATTTCTGAAATCCCTATCAGACAAAGCAAACACGCCAGTGTTAAATTAACAGCGTCGTTCCACCGTCCTGGTGTTAATTTAACACGGGAGAATTTGATTGAAATTAAACCAGACTAAACAAACCACTGAGGAGACTTAAAGCTCGTGGGTTTTGCGTCCTTGTGAACGAGGTGGCGTGCTAATAACCAAATTATAGGACTGCGCTAAAGGAAGAAAAACAGTGATAGTGTTTTCAGAGCTTTCTCTCGCCACAGTTATGTGTTGTGCTGTAAGAAAAAACCCTCAAGACCCTTCAACACCTTTTTATGGTTGCATTGTTCACCATGATCATAGGCTATAAATGGTGAGTCAACTCTCTTTCACTCTCTCTCGACCTCTCTTTATCTGACTCATATAGGCCCTGCATCGCTCTACCTCGGGGTGGTCTCCACTAAACCCACATCTGTTTCTCAGTGGTAACCGCAGAGCCCCCGTTACGCATACACAGCTGGACTTATCTTACGCACCTTTTTCTCCCGTCGTGAAATTCTAAACTTAAACCTCCGCCGAGCTCTAAGTGTCAGTTTAATCGCCGCTATAGTTTACAGTCATATAGCATTACAGGAATAAAACAGCGTGTGCCATTGTGGTCACTATATTGCTCCATGGGGGGCGGGAAACAGGAGAGACATTTGGTTGAACCTCTTTGATCCTCCCTGCCGTATGTGGAGGAAAGGCTGCATCTGATGGATTTTGATTAATGTTGGCTTGGCCTTATGCGCCCCATTGATTTCATACACCTGTTTAAAATATGGTGTGGTGCAAAGGACCAAGACTTTCATTTCATTTCAGCCGGAACAGCCAGTACAGTAAGTTATGAATTTCTTCTTAATTGCTCAGAAACACATGACTAATTTTTAATTAATAACTGACATGTAAATACTGCTGTCAGAGAGTGGTTCACTGTGTGTTGTGTTTAAACCTCTGACCCCTAATTCACATTTACACCAATGCCCAAAACCCTAATTGCACTTTGAGCCTCCCTCATATGACCTTTGCCCTTGCATTTGTTGATGAGCGAAATGATACAGACTCAGACTCGTGTTCATGTGTACGTGCATCACTCAGGCGTATGCACACTACAGATTATACGCAGTATTTGGTTTGTTTCCGTGTACATATCGAAAGTCGTGAGAGTAATCTGTAGCATCCATGTGCCTGTGAGACGCCTGTGCACACCATACCAAAGCATGTGGACTTACAAGGTAGAGTAATGTTACAGGAGGTTCCAAACTTTGAGATTAACAAAGACTGGCCAAAATAATCTGGCATAAGATTAAATTATTTCTTTTGCATGCAGCCTGAAACAGGTCGGAGGTTCGATGACTTTTGGCATCTGGAAAAACTACAAATCTCCTAGCGACAGGGATGACACAGATAAGGTTACAGCCTACATTGCAATATTTCATAAATGGCGTTGGCAGTGATGAACGCTCTGCTTTTCCCGTTAGCTGTGAGAAGGTCTTCCATCCTTTTATCTCTTTCAGCTCTCGCCAGTGAGTATAAGTCAGTCTGAGATTTACTCTTGCTCTGTCTCTTGCTTAGATACTCCATCCTGTTCTCTGCCTCGTTTGCTCCATCGGTGTCTTCTTCTGTCTATTCAAAGCCTCAGATTATGATGTCCATGCCAAGCTAGGTTCGTCTTATAGCTAGATGAGAATCCATAGTTGCCTGTTGTGAGACATGGTGTCGTGAAGTGTAACATACTCCTCCACAGTTACATAGCCCTATAGCCGACGTTCCAGGCCTGGGGTGGCAATGACAGAGACGCCATTCTCCCTAGTATAAGTCAGTGTACCATCAAAATGATTATGAAGCTGTTAGTTTAAGCTGAAACCATTGCGTAAAGTTGTTGTCAAAGAAGCTTTGAGAGGAAATCAAGCTCCAGTGTTGCTTTATAACAGGCGTTCTGTCCATCTTTCCACTGTGAGAGGACACCTCAGTGCTATGAAGCTCTGAAAGGATGTTGTAGCTGTTCAAGAAGCTCCTCACTGAGTAAAGAAGACAGACACATCCAACAAGGAAGCTGCTGGTGTTCTCTGAGCAATGGACTGACCACCCCAGAGTCCAGACCTCAACACTACTGACTGTGTTCGAGATTTCTTGGATGGTGAGAACCAGCCATTTAACCTTCAAGGGGTTAACTGCAGCACAGACACGTGTCCTGAGGAAAACTCAAGCGCAAGGTTGGGATGAGGTCAGTGCAGCAAGCGGGAGAGCCAGCGAGAGCATGCTGGGGTTTTAGGTAGTGCACAGTTCTAGGCTCAGGCCCAACATGGCCAGTATGGGGAGAGAGAGTGAGCGAGAGAGAGAGAGAGAGGGCAGAAAGGGGTAAGAGTGCCTGGACCCCACTTTCTTCACCACACCCAAGGGCACCAACCCAAAAGCTCAAGTTCTTTGTGCTGCGTTGACTAGCAAACGCTGCGCACACATACGGCTTAAGTCATTAAACACAATAACAGTATGAGGTGAAATAAAAAATCATTTCATTTTTTACGAGCAAAGAAAGGCTTTTATTCCTACACACGCAACCCTTTTCCCCTCACACACACACACACACACACACACACACACACACACACACACACACACACACACACACACACATATACACACAGCCTCCAGCTAAGTAGGGGTCCAGAAACAAGAACTAGGGGTTAGTGGTTTTAGTGGGTAATGCTGCCATTAAAGCACACAAGAACAGCGTATATAGTTAGAGCATGTGGTTTCCCTTCAAACACACACACACACAAACACACACACACACACACACACACACGTTTACCATTAATCCCTCCCATATGGCTGGCACCTAAAATGACGGTAATGATGTTTTATGCAGATAAGGTGGTTCTAAACAGCGGTGCAGCTGTGAGTATGGCATGGTAACATGCCACAACGTTTACCTCCATTTCCAAACCCTCAAGTTTAACTACGAACCATGCGGCGCATGACATGATATCATATCTCATTAGCGAAGTTCAAATTCGGGTTATGGACTAAATCAGAAATCCCATTCATTAATCTGAATGAAGCTTTAAATCTAGCCACCTGTGAATGAATTGCTCATTTGTTTATCTAACTCAAAGTCCAGCTCCATTGGCGAGACAGCGCATTAACCAAATGCCCCATTCACCATTCATGCCATTCAAATCAAAGTCCAATACCTGCTAATTCCTGAAGTGCCATTATTATCTGCCTGCCGTTTGAATAAACACAGAACAATACATCGTTCCGTAGAGGCTTTGGCCCTATGGCAAACGGGAATTTAAGAGGCTTCCCTTGTTTGTTTCTTTGGGTTTTTTTTCTTCTGATAAATACATTTATATGTGTGCATGTATAAATAATAAATATGTATATACAAATATGTATATAGGGCTGCTATATACATAAATTTATATATATGTATATATATAGATTTTAGTTTAGCAAGAAATAAATACCCCCTAAAAATGTGCTGAGATACACCAAGCTTTGTATGATTTTTAAATCATATGTTTTATGTTTTACTAATATAACACAAACCGCAGCTTTCGTTTAGAACCTAGACCCATATTTATTAATACTACGAGTGTTTCTGCTGATATGACAAGTAGATTTGATTTGGTTTTCTATTCCAAAATATAACCACATATTGAAACTCAAAGGAGGTTTCAGCACTAGATTTGATTTGATAATGAGGACAAGATGTGTGGCCCTCAGTATTTCCAAGGCAGCACTGTCAATAATACTGTCAAAAATGTGTACTATTCATATCGCTGCTGTGGGAACCAAACCTTGTGCCTCCAAAACACAAACTTTACAGGAGAAGGAAAAACCATCCTTTACTTTTCATTGAAGTCAATGTAACCAGACATCTTTCATTTACATTTTTACATTTCTGGCATTTAGCTGATGCTCTTATCCAGAGCGACTTACAAGGTTAATCACAGTACAGGTAGGCCAATGTAGTGTTAGGAGTCTTGCCCAAGGACTCTTATTGGTGCATAGTCACCCAGACCAGGATTCGAACCCCAGTCTCCCACGTGTGGTGGTAGCTACTTGGCGGGTAGTGGTGTTATCCGCTGAGCTACACCAGCCACATTTGGATCAATGCTTTTGATTCTATGGCATTTAAATTCCATTCATCAAAAAATTCACACTCTGTGTCAAGGGCTACGGGTACTTGATGTCAAATCATGTCAAAAAAATGAAAAGCTCAAAAAATAAACGGTTCTGACAGCAGCGATTTGTAACTGATTGCGTATTCAACAACCATAAACCGCTTTCAACTTTAAGATGCTGAGTTACAGTGCACAGTTCAGCACGAATCAAAAGCACTTTCAACAGCTACAATGTCCTCAAACTTTAGTGTGTGTGTGCTGCAGAGAGGGGAAAGATTAGGCAAGCCAGAAAGGAAGAAAGGAAGAATAAAAGAGAAAGGACGAGTACCCTGTAAGTGTCAGGAACGAGGAAACACTCCGCTAGTCCGGCTCCTCTGCTCGCCTCTTCATGCACCAGATACGATTCTGTGGCCTGCAAGTCAAACACGAGAGACACTTCATTTCACGATTCACCAGCACTCTTATCTGACACCCTCAGACGCTCACAAATGACCACACACAGCTCAGACAGAGCATTAAGAAGCATAAATCCTTTTCTTTAATGTCTTTAACACACATCCCGCACCATGGGTGCCCTTAGCCCCTTAAATCAACCTGACACCTTTTACTGTTTACCCAAAACGTAGTTGATTGGCTGAGCTGTGTTTGGCGTCTTGCTTCTTTAGCTGTGCATTGGAACAGCTAACAAGTCATCCCATCCCATTACTCCCAATTAGTACATGAGCATCTGTATGACATACACCAGAGTGGACAAACATACTGACAAGATTTAGGCTTCATGAAGACCACTGCTACTCTTTTTAGGCCATAAGTATTAGATTAGATTAGATTAGATTCAACATTATTGCCATTGTGAACCAAAGAAATGCAGTTAGTAGCTAACCAGGATGACACTCACACACAATGCAAAGGAATACATCAATTTTCAAATGACGAGAAAACTGAACAACTGCAAAACGGTTTTATTACAACTGCAGCCATGTGTTTTATTTTTTGTTTATGCTGAAGTCTGAGAATTATGCTCTAAAACCTGCAGAAAAATGCCATATTTAAGTTTGTCTTCTGTAGATGATGTGTTGGCTTCTGGTCCACCACAGACATGTCATTTCACTGGGGTTCTGGCCTTAACACAGCGTTTAAATAGATGCAGCAATACATTATCACGTTGTAGTATCTGTTGCTGCTGGGCTAAATGTAGGCTATCAACGAAGTGCAAAATACTCTTTCAAATGACTCCAGGTTACGGAACAAAACTGCTCCAAAGACAGCGAGAAGAAACACAGCCTCTCCAGAACTAACAGCTAAAACACAGCCCCCTGCTTTTTAACACCCTGAAACCCACCACTGCACCAATATTAGGGTTCTTTAACATGAAAGTTCTCATTCGAATGAACCTAAAGGAGTCCTACATAAACATTTCTCCTCCTTTAAAAACTGCTGCTGCCAACGTGGCGTAGTGACACCGCAATACATTTATCAGCACAGTTGTTTGGATGTTGTGAACAGCTGGTTAACCCACTGTTGCCTCCTAACTAACCGAGAGTCTAGTGGGCCTGGTAGATGGAGCGAAGTCACACTGTGAGTGCTGCAGTGCTTTGTGAGGAAAGCAGCTAGTGGTTGGAGCAGGACAGATGGTGCTTAATGAGAAACAATCCACCACTGTATTATAAAATGGAGGGTTGGAGATTTTTGAAATCCTATACACAACCCATCACACACACACACACACATTCCCCAGAAGAAGCTTTGATAATTTGCAGTTGATTACAGATGAAGCTCTGAAGCCCCAAAATGATCTACAGGACAGCCTTAATACATTAAGATGCCATAATAGTAGAGCAAGCTTTGGGCAATTAACTTCCTCTTTGAGATCTCATAATGGTAAACTGGTTTTCCAATTACCTTAACTTTTGTAATGTCATAATGAAAAACATGTTTTGAGGAAATTTATTTTAACTGAAACATTGTGATGTCATATGGGGAAATGTTTTGGACAACTGAACCACGGTAAAGTCTTAATGGAAATATGAAAATATTTTGGGCAATTAACTCAATTGTTGTGATGTCATAATGGGAGCATGTTTTGGGCAATTAACTCAGTCATTGTGATGTCATAATGGGAACATGTTTTGGGAAATTAACTGAGCCATTGTGACATCATAATTGGAAAAATATGTTTTGGGCAATTAACTGAATCACACTGGGACAAAGTTGTTCTGGGCAATTGTCTGAAACATTGCAATGTCATACTTTGACAAAATTGCTTTGGCCAAAGAACTGAGCCATTGAAATGTCATATTGAGAAAAAATGTGCATTAACTGAGGCATTGTGATGTCAAAATGGTAACCATGCTTAGCTGTTGACTGCACCATTGTGATGCCATAATGGGAAAATGCTTTGGGCCATTAACTAAACTATTGTGATGTCATAATGGAAAAAATGCTTAGGGCAATTAACTGAATCATTGTGATGTCATAATGGAAAAAATGTTTTGGGCAATTAACTGAGCCATTGTGTCATCATAATTGGAAATGTGTTTTGGGCAATTAACTGAATCATTGTAATGCCATACTGGGACAAAATTGCTTTTGACAAAGAACTGAGCCATTGAGTCATATTAAGAAAAAAATGTTTGTGGCTTTAACGGATCCATTGTGATGTCATAATGGGAAAATTCTTAGGGCTGTTGAATGCATCATTGTGATGTCATAATGGGAAAATGTTTTGGCAATCAACTAAATCATTGTGATGTCATAATGGGAAAATGTTTTGGCAATCAACTAAACCATTGTGATGTCATAATGGGAAAAATGTTTTGGCAATTAACTAAATCATTGTGATGTCATAATGGGAAAAATGTTTTGGGCAATTACCTGAACCACTGTGATGTCATAATGGGAAAAATGGCGATTAACATTTCACAATTCTATTTACTATTTGTATCAGATCCCTCAGGTCGTAGAGTACAGTTCAATTGTGAGAGTGTTGTTTTTTTAAGGAGGCTTTGCCATTCATTCAAGTTCATTTGTATGCTGTGAGATGCATTAGCAAGTCGAGAGAGATAGAATAAGAAAGAGGGCAAGTGAGAGAGGTTGGTTTTGGATAAGGCCAAATCTTTGTCTTTGGGAGGAAAAAAAAAAACCTAATTGAAGCCAGAGAATCCTGCGAAAGCCTATTCCACTTCACAGCTTTCACACACCACACCTGGTACCAGTCCAGCCAAGCCAAAACCGTCCACTAGTTATCCACCATCTACCTGGCACAGGCTGAAACGCAGTCACACACGTTCATGCATACAGATGCACACATTCAATTGAACAGGGTAATTCGTTTACTCACGCATAGGCGCAGATGTACACGTTCGCTTGTGCACACAAAACAAAAATGCACATAAAACTCCAAATATACATCTTTCCGCATAAATAAGCCCGCATATTAACACACATAACCACGCGCACACACACAGAACCTCATAATAAGTTCCAGCCATTGGCACTTGCAGTAGTGCAGGGGAGTGGTGAAAAACAAAGGCTATTCATATCCCTCCCAATGAGAGGTTAGCTCTGTCGGTTTCTCTCCCATGCATTTTTATAGAGGCTTAGCCGCGCCGTGCTAACGTCTGATTCTGCAAACCTGCACTTTCTAATGACCTTTATTAGTACATCATAGTCATGGGAGCCTGGTTCTGCAAAAAAGAGAAAAAACACAAAAAACTTTCTTTCTCATTGTGCTCAGTTCAATATGGCGTCTAGCATAGAGAGACAGGAGTAACAATGGCAGCCATTTCAGGCTAGGCTGTTGGTGGCCAGGTCCCATTGACTGGCAGAATGGTGGTTATGGACGCTTTGGCTTCGGAATGAGAGAACAGGGTGCAGATTTCTGCCAGAGACTACACTACCCGAAAATGTAGGCCAGACATTTTGCCTGTCACTTTGTCGGGATAGAATTTGTTTTGATTTGTAGATTTTTTGTAGATAATTATTATGGCTCTACAAACTAACTTAGATTGATCCTACATAAGAACACACCCACACTTGTATAACTACAACCCCAAGGGTTTAAACCTCTGCTCTACAAAATGGTTAGCAAACAGGCCGCTCAAAAATTTAGGCCACACATTTTGTTTGTCAAGTCCTTAATTAATTGTTCATTCATTTTGGTCATTTAATTCTGCATCACACTTTCATTCAAAGAGACTAAAATCAGCATATAATAATCTCCACATTTTGCCATTTATAATATAGATTAGTACATGTTATAACCTTATTTATACTGTGGGCGAGTTGGTGCTATAATGTCATTTATCCAGTGGGCTAATTGGTTGCTACTAATGTAGTCTAATCTAAACATTATTGATTTTTTACATTGGAGCATTTCTTTTGGTAAAACCTCATGACACACGATATAAAGATCAGCTGTTGTACTGATATCAATTTACAATGTAACTGCGATTGTTTGTAGGTCAAATCATGACCACCCACATTTCTAACCCTATCTACAAGCCTACAGCGTGCCATAATACAGGTGATGCTCTTTAATAAGGTTAAATACAGATTACTATGCTTCTATAGTGGCTGAAATTGATTCTGTATCAACATAAATACAAGGTGTAGACCTAAACGAATCAAGGTGAAAGTGGGTGATATAACAACAACCTAACATCACAATCTCTTAAGCCAGTTTTGCTCAATATATGTCAAAAACAGCTGGGTTGATTTTTGTTTCTACTTAAAAGCTGAACGGTTTGTTTTCCACAGCTCTGGGTAAATTGTAGGTAGTTTTTTGGGGAGTCCAGTTGGATTAGCCAAAGAGATTATTTCAAACAATAGAAGCTGAAAACATAATAGATTTGCTACTACATGCATGCAGTTTAAATAAAGACAGCTGTTTGATGCTAAGTACAAGCTACATCAGGTTTCCAGGTTGGGGTGTGAGATTAATAGATGAAATACAGTAATTACACATTTATAGTTATTGCAAACTCTTGTTAGCTAGAATTAGTTAACGTTATTTTGCAATACCTTACGTTGTTTTACTGGAGGTTAGTGGTAGTTGTAGTTAGTTTTTTAAAACTTGTTTAAGAATACAGCTGAATAGCTGAATGTCACTTTTAATAGACAATTATGTAAAAAAATGTACTGTAGTTGACTAAAGCTTGGTTTTACCCATCTGCGGTAAGTGCTGTTTGGTTAACCTTAACCAGCATGTTTGTCACTGATGTGTTTATAAAAGGTTTATTAAAGATTTACATATACAACTCTTATAGCCTAACCTTTTGGGTTACTCATATAGCTCATTATAATGCTGGGTCAGTTTAACCCCTCTGTGTTCTCTTATATGGTGACTCAGAGCTGAGTTGTGGAAATGACCCAAACTGGGTTATATATATACAATATATACAGTATATATATATATATATATAGAGAGAGAGAGATGTATATATATATATGTATATTGTGACCAAGTGGGCTAACATCCAATCAGCTACTTCTTACTATGTAGTTAATATACACTACATACATGGGTGTGTATGTTTGCAGGCTCTACTGCTCTACAGTCTTATTTACAATACGGTTGTTCAGAGTTTCAGTATAAGGCATTCATCACGATAATAACATCACTGTCCATCAGTCACCAGAGGCAGAAGACGAGTTTTTGATTTGAGATGCTTTAAGGCATGAAACAGCTCATTAGGGATTCAGCTCAGTTTGGAGCCTAGCTATACATATTCACTGCTCCTGTGAGCAGCATGCGGTGTAACAACACTACTCTATTGTGCGAATGGGGCCAAACATAGAAACGAATTAGCGAGCCAACGACCACAATGCGTCCGCTACACAGTATACGGCTCAATCAGCTGTCAAACTTGACAAAAGGTCAAACAAAAGGTCAGGCCCAATACACCTTCATTCGGTTCCCCAGTGTTTTTCCCAAACAAACCACAACGCCTGCTAACGTAACCCGTCGTTAAATGGACTCCAGCCGAGTCGGAGGCAGTCCTGCAGATTCGGCTGAATTGCACAAGACCCAGTCCAACATTCAGAAGGAAAATCTCCATGCCAGACGCTAGCTCTCTCCTCAGCCATGCTATTAATTATATATGGTGCGTGTATATATATATATGGAGCATATGCAGGGCCCATATGGCCAGCCCTTAGCCAGAATCTGGAGTTCCCCCGCCTTAATTAACATTTTAGAGGCTCCTCAGAGAGAGAGAGAGAGAGAGAGAGAGAGAGAGAGAGAAAGAGAACGATTCAAAGCGGGTTATGGGAGCTCATGACCTAATTGGAGTCAATAGAGATGTATGTAAATGTGCTAATTGTGACAGGTTTCCTTTCTGCTGCCAGTAAATGGCGGCCTTTGTTTAAAATGTTTAATTGGTCGGGCGCTAAAGGAATCAAATGGCAGGGGTTTCGGCTATAGCCCCTTATGGGACATCTCCTTAGATGGAGAGAAAGAGAAGTAAAGAGTGTGAGAGAGATGACTATATGTGGTGGAGCATATGGCGAGAGTAAGGCTTTAGTGGAATGCTTTAGAGGTGAGAGTCGTGAAGCCTCCTCTCTCTCTCTCTCTCTCTCTCTCTCTCTCTCTCTCTCTCTCTCTCTCTCTTTCTCTCTTTTTTCTCTCTCTCTCTCTCTTTCTCTCTCTCTTTCTTTCTCTCTCTTTCTTTCTGCTTCTCCTTTAATTCAATTGCAATGCAGCTTAGTTTGAGATAGCATGACTATCAAGTTGCCAAAGAATAGTAAAGTTTATATGTGTTATAAACTGTTTATAACTCATTATAAAACAGTTTATAAAGATGTCATAGAGCGCTGTAAAAAAAGTCGAAGAGCAAGTTCACCCAATGCCGCTGTCTCTGTCTCTGTCAATCTGAAGAGAAGTTATACAGAGTACAAAGTTGTCGTAAAGTTGAACCGTTTATAGCCAGTAGAGGTAAGAGCAGTCCTACAGCTTAGAACCGTAATAAAACCATAATAGCGATAATGTTCTTCGTCTCTCTCTCTTTTTCTCCCTCGCTTTAATTAATAACACTACTCTCTTGTTCACACATACATACAAACATTCAAAACCAGACCTGCACACGTATCCCCCTCTCTTTCTTCCAAGCCCCCCACCCCCACCATTTGGCCCTAAAAACAATCAGTAGAACTACTGTACTGCTACTTTACTGTTGTTTTTCTCTTGCTCTTTCCAAACGACACGGCCATTACTATTAGCTCCATTGTTTACTTTCATCATTTTTATTTGTTAGCTGGCAATGTACAGACGCTGCAGCACGCCAGCAATGGCTTCCACATCAAAGAGAGCGAGAGAGAGGGAGAGAAAACGCGAGAACGAGTGCTATATGAAAGGATGAAGCGACCTTCCTCTGAGTGTCTGCCAGGAGCACCTCAGGGAGAAGTGTTGGAAAAACGTGATTTTTCACACCGACGTCTCAGAGGGAACAACAGAGAGCAGGAGAGAGAGAGAGAGAGAGAGAGAGGGAGAGAGAGAGAGAGAGAGAGAGAGAGAGAGAGAGAGAGAGAGAGGACGAGTAAGAGAGAGAGCTGGAGCCCTAATGCTTCATGGGAGCTGGAATGGTGGCGCGGTAGCTAATTATTGCAATGCATTGTGGGGGTTTTGACATTAGCTCGCTGGCGCTAAAGAAGGGCCGGCTGTGCCAAAAGCCACGCTGCACTTTGCACCTCAACATTTCAATTTGAAATGTTCATTTCTTTTCGCTCGGTTTACGCAACACTCTGGGTCAGTTGAGCGCGTACGTGTTCTCTTTAGCACTTAGAATTGTGCTAAGCAGTGGCTGTGACTATTGGAGTTGGGCCTTCGGTTTGGGCCAGAATGTCTAACTTGCCCTGCACCCCCTTGCTCAAACACTAGATGGAAATACAGACCCTTTGACAGCAGGACTGAAACTGCAGGCCTAACATGTGCTGATGGCATGTGCTCATTTCTGACTCGAAAGACTTTCAGCACCACTAACCTGATAGGACACTTGAAGGAACATCGGTCAACCCAGTACAGTGAATATCGGTAGACGGCAAAACTAGCAAAGACCACATATGCTATGTTCACATGTTTGCTGTAGAACCAACCAAAGATTATAACGTTTTCAATGGAGCCTCATCCTGGCTCTAATCCTCAGACAGTGGTGAGCGGAACACTCAGTCAAGGGTTACATTTTCCCAACTGATGCCATTGCGCACAGTAGTGGCATGGACCAGGTGTTCTTTTTTTGGAAGATATATACATCAAACGACCCATTTATATATTCCAGACAAACACACGGTTATACACTCATCTTCAAAAGAATAGTTGCACTCAGAAGGAAGTATGGGATTGCAGTGCTATATATATATATATACATATACCCATAAGTAGTGTCTTACTATGGCGCCGGGTCACCATGTCTGCTAATGCAACATGCCAGATATCTTGGCATGGGGTTGTAGAGGTTCCTAATGACTGATGGGAGGCATCACTGCTCGCTGAATGGCCACTGTCCAATCACAGTGATAAGGCCCATCCTTGCTTACGTCTAGTGTAGCCGATTGTCAAACTTGAATCATTCACATGTCTCACAATGCCAAACATACCCAACAAAATTCATTCCTGCTGGTTGATTCCTTCTGGGTGCATCTATTTGTGCAATTACTTTTTTGATGATGACCTTTGGCCTCGTACCACTGCAAGGTGGGGAGTGGCAAACACAAATATGTGATCAGCTCTTGATCAGTTTCAGCTATCATGCTGAATGAGTGTCAGTGTTGACCCCAAAAACACTGATCAGTCAGTCTCTAGTAAAACCTGTATGATGTGGTCAGGAAAGCTGCTGATCTCTGGCAGGAAAAAATGATTACATGCTTTACAGGATCATACACAGCAGCCACACACAGCTACATCCCAGTCAAAAAGCTTACATAGTGCAGCTTTAAATGCATATTTCCTAATTTTTAATTCCCTCTGAAATGCCTAGGAGGTCCCATGGATACCTCTCTGGTGTTAATTATGAAAGCTGGCTGTTTGCCTGCTTTTCTCTACGTGCTTGTCCACACAGGTATACGTGACATGCACGTCTTCATGCACACCGTGAAAGAGCAGGCCGCGTGGCTGGCTGTCATTATAGCCAATATTGAAGATGCCACGACATTTGCCCAGCATATGTCAAAGGCTGCATCCAAATCACATTCTGCTAGGTGTACTGCTAAAGGTGGCGACATGCTATTTAACATGGTAGAAGCAGGCAACGTTTCCCTCACGCCAGAAGATGTTACAGCCACAAACATGTTCATGCAGCTACCCACCGATCACCACGGGACACCACGGTTACCATAACAACCCTGGCACCAGGACAAGCCGTCAACCCATCAACTGCAGTTTGAAAATTAGCCACCAGTTCGGCTACTCACAGAACGTCCTAGAAACTCAAGCTGAGTTCGTGCCACATGTCATCTGTTTATCTGAGAACAGGAGCAGACTTTAAGCGAATGCTTTGCTCGCCCACTGCTAACACGGCTAACAGCAAGTAAAATGAGGAAAGTTAGCATGAAATATGAGTGGTGCTAATCAGGCCCCATGCTAATGTAGCTTTATTAACATTAGAGGCTGCATGGTAAACTAAGTAGACCGTGTAATTAATTCCCCATGTGTAATTTGGGGTCCCAGAGGCACGGACCCTCTTTAACAGGATTAATATTACAGCCTCACGCAACAAAACAAGAATTTCCAAAATTCCAACTTTTCGGGAATTTAATTTTAAGGTAAGTCAATGGAACCAGACTTTTTTCTAAACAGTTGTGGGCCATTTCTGTTGGTCCATTCATCATGAATTTTTCACACAGTGTAAACAGCAGGTGCTGTGTTTGTATTCATATGATGCCTAAAAGTAAAATCACTGGACAGCGATGATATACACAATTACATAGTTGGTTATTTGGTGCAACACTCGTTCACATTTCAGTATCTTGGTACCAAAGGTAGACTTAGGGCTTCATTCAGTTGCTGCCTACTGGAGTTTCATACATGCACAAAAATTTAATATTTGAAGGGAAGTTATAATTATTATGGGCCATCAGGTTCACCAAACAATCCGGAATTTAAGGCAATCTGAACAAAACATGAGGTTTAAATGTACCAATTAAAACGTTTCCATATGCATAGACTAGTGGATCAATTCTACGGCTTAGGTATTCCTTTTTCCACCAACTCCTTTTCAAGCTTCCTGCAGCAAGTTACCGTTTTCCAAGCCATTGGAACAGTACGTCTAGGGCTATAGATCAGATCTGGTGACCTTTTATCCTTTCAGGAGGGCCTCATTCCAAGCGAAGCTGTGAACTTTATGGTTTATGCAAAAGCGGGGATGTTAATTAGATTCAGCTGAGCCTTCTTCATCTTCATATCAAAGAGCATTCATGGCATTTTCCTCAGGACACTTCTTCCAGGTGTGCACAGTATACGAATGGGATGTTGCTATATATATATATATACACACACACATATATATATATATATATATATATATATAAAGATTTGTCATGATGAAAAAATGTTTGCCTGAAGGCCAGTTCGGGTTTAGATTGAAAAGCTGCCTGAAAGGGCGTGTCAATCTGTCCACAGAGTTCTTTGGAAGGGAGCACTGATTGAAATAAAATGTCAAAGCTAGTCGAAAACACTTCAATGGAGGTGCCAGACAGATTGAGATAAATAAATACCGTGAAACACAGATGCAGTGCCGTGCTTATTAGTAGCAGACAAATCATTTGAGCTGGCTGGCATGGATTCCCTTCAAAAAGTTCACTAACAGACACCGATGTGACCAAAATACAGTAATAACATGTTATTACATATAATAACACATGTATAACACACATGGAATTTGATATTGGGGCCTCAGAGTTCAAATAACATCAGCAAAACCAAGTTCATCACTATCAGGGCATGAATGGACTCTATGTGAGTTATTCCACATGGCCTAAAAGTATTTAGATGCCTATTCTAATTAGTGAATTCAATCTCCATTCACCAATCAAATGCCATGTGTTTGCTAGAGGGCTCAGCATTTTGCTCTAGCACAGTGGAACTGCGCAATCTGGAGCAACTTGGGATAAGCTGGAGTGATCCAGAACAAACCACCCAGCATCGACTCCTGACCTCACTAAGGCTGAATGCAATTAAATCCTCATAGCAATGTTCCAAATGTTCCATCTAGAGGAAAGCATTCCCAGAGGTTGCTACTGCAGCAAAGAAGAGTCAAACACCCCTATTACCACCTATAGAAACACCGAATGAGCAGGTGTCTACATGTTCTCGGCCGTATCTATATTGGTCATATCAGTCAATAGCAATGACTGCATGAAATAGAGGCAGGCCGAATAGCACAAAACGCTATGGGCGGCTGATACGTGTGGATGTGCAGTATCTGCTTATCTGTGCAAACTGGGTAAATCTGAGGCAGATCCTTAGATGACCCTCTGCCAATCTGATAGCGGCTGTGAAGACGTCTATAAAAGCCAGTCAATGAACTATAAGGGGCTATTTGTAATTAATCGGCTGCACTCTGTCCTGTTAGAAGTGCAGCTGTTGGAAGCTCTGTGGGGGTTTTACTAGTGGTTCATAGTCTACAGTGAACCTGGGCTCACAGAAGATGCACAGAGGAACCCGACAGTGATCATAGCGTATGGCGAAATCATGGTATCAAGGTGCGTCCAGGGCTTCCACGATGTCAACAACAAAAAATAAAAATAATAATGAAATTTTTCAGAATGCATATGTCCCAAAACCACATTATTATTATTATTATTATTATTATTAATAATAATACTAGTATTAGTATTATTATTGATATTATTATTATTATTGTGTTAATATTAAGACACTATTGTAGGATATTTGCTATAACATTAAACAAAAACTGCAGCTTATCATTATTGGTAGTAGCAGTTCATTGTACTCTAGCCAGAAGATTAGATATTTAGGTCTATAGACTTTAGCACGTAGTGTTTTATGTAATATAGCAATGACCAAAACATCAATATATATTAGAAACATATGTTTACATTTACACACACACACACACACACACACACACACACACACATATATATATATATATATATATATATATATATATATATATATATATAAACTACAACTACAATAACTGTTTACATATAAAATCATATCTGATAATAATCAATTATTAAGACAGTGGTGGGTTCTATTTAGAACCAGAATAGGTTCTCCTATAGTTGCAACCCTGAAACCATAACACTAACTTTATTAGGGGGCTACATAGAACCATTATCAAAAAAGGCTCTATTCAGAACCATACACAACACAGTCACCCCTCTCCCCTTAAATCTAAAATACCATTCCTCCATACAAATAACCATCCATGGAATTCTCTGAGTGTTCTGTGTTATACCTAGAACACTTTTCCTCATTACAGAACCCTTGAAGAACTGATACAAAATGGACATAATATTAATAATAGTGCATTATCAGTGTTATTTCTAGCATAATGATAAGTAACCTTTAGGGGTTTTACTAACATGCTAATAATAATAATAATAATAATAATAATAATAATAATAATAATAATAATAGGCCTCGTGTATTTGGTTTCTCTCTCGCGCACATCCAGACCCAGCGGTTATATATTCGGGTTATGTGAGCTCGCGCCTGCATTTCCATCTGAAACTCTGCACCTCTTTACACTGAATACTGAAACACACACACACACACACACACACACACACACACACACACAGACACACACACACACAGACAAGCGCGCACGAGGTCAGAAAACACACACGCTCACACACACAGCACGTACCATGGTTGTGCAGGGGAAACTCGCCAGCAGCCTCAGACACCCATGCTCTCTCCCCTTAAAGGCTTCGAGTCACAAAAAAGAGTGTGAGAGAGAGAGAATGAGAGAGGGTGAACGAGCGCAGCTCCGTTTCTTCGGTGATACCGGAAGAGAAAAAAGGGAAAAGAAACTTCAACAAGTCCGCGAGCTGCGCAGAGAGAGTTTAGACTGCTTCGGAGTTTCTCTCTCTCTCTCTTTCTCTCTCTGCAGCTCTCTCTCTCTCCAGCTCTCTCTCTCTCTCCGTCTCTCAACCTGCTGCTGCTGCTCCGCCGGTAACGCAGCGAAGCGTCTAGAAAGCGTGTTTAGCCTTTCCGGTGAGTCTTCTATTTGAACTTTGTAAATCTCGCTCGTGTCGTCTTCTCCTCCTTTTTATCTCCTCTTCTCCCCTTTTTCTCCGCTCTCCACCGTTGTCCTCACTCAGGGTCCCCGAGCTGCCCTCCTTTCCTCCACTTTTTCCTCCTCTCCTCGCCTCTTCGGCGAGTTTTCTTTCACTCCCCCTCGCGAACTTTTAAACAGCGCCCGTGTCCTGTTCTCCTCCTTTCATCTCCTCTTCTCCTCCGTTGATTCACTCTCCGCCGTTCTCCTCGCTCGTGGCCTCCGACCTGCCCCCCTTTTTCTTCCTCCTCCACCTCCTTCCTCCTTCAACGCCTCCTCGGTGTCAGTTATGCTAGCAGACGAGGCGCTCGCGCTGCAGTCCCGTCAACCTTAATCCGAGATTGTACACACACACACACGCACGCGCGCGCCCCAGCACACACTCACACACACACAACCACACACATATATATACGTAAACACACACGTACACACGGACACACACAGACACATGCGCGCGCGCGCCGTATGTACTGTATAGGTCTGGTTGTTCGGCTGAGCTCTCGCGCAGTGTGGAGGCTAAGCAGGCACTCTAATACTCAGCGCGAGCGCAGGGCAGACTGTTTTTGCCCCTCGCGGTCCAGCAGGCCGGCCGGGCAGCTGCAGCTTTAGGGCATTAAGCCGGGCAAATCACGGGCCATAACCCCCCCCCACCTCCACCACCACACATACACACACACCACACACAGTCACACACCCAGACGGCTGCAGGGCATGAACCAGCCTGAGGTCTGATTTTCTGTTCTGTGCATTAAATGGTCATTCCTGAACTGGACCGGTACGTTCCCGTGTGTTCCTTAAAGCACCTAAAACTGGTAGGGGGTGTGGAGGTGTAGTCGGACTCACTGTCAGAATTTCTGACTGCAGCCCCTTCATACAGAGGAATACTGTATACAGTCATATACGTTATATATATATATAAACTGTGCCCCCATTTCCCCCATATTATATTATATTATATTATATTATATTATATTATATTATATTATATTATATTATATTATAGCTACATACGTTGTTGAAGAACAGTAAAATGTAAAATGTAATTTTTGACCAAATTTGTATATTATATACATATTAAATATCTACTTTTTAAAGTATTTAAAATATCAAAGATACTATATATATATATATATATATATATATATATATATATATATATATATATATATATATATATATATATATATATATATATATAGATATAGTATATATAGTATATATATATAAAAAATATACATAGTAATAGTACATTTCAAATATACAGTGCTGCAGTAGTTTGCTAGTAATAGTTTATATATTATATATAATTACTTATTCATATATTATTGGTGTGCATCTGGAGTTCGAGGAAGTTTCCCACTCAAGCATTAACACGAGCATCATCCCAGAACCTAATGACACACAGTTACAGCAAGATAGATAGATAGATACTTTATTGATCCCAGAGGGAAATTCAAGACAATACAAAATACAAAAATAATATTACTGCAGATATGGAATTACATAATGGTAGACATATAAGGTCACTGAGAGAGAGAGATAGAGAGAGAGAGAGAGAGAGAGACAGAGAGAGAGAGATGTCTCAGTGCTGTAAATTGCTGACTTTGTCTATATGGATGCGTTTAGAATAATAATAGTCTCTGAATGTCTCCAGTCCAAATACATGACGTGGCGGCGAGCACTCCACATGGGCACCGGTTATAAATCTCTCTCTCTCTCTCTCTCTCTCTCTCTCTCTCTGTGCGTGTTGTTTTATATATATATATATATATATATATATATATATATATATATATATAT
The DNA here is from genome assembly GCA_024036415.1 of Prochilodus magdalenae. Lineage (NCBI taxonomy): Eukaryota > Metazoa > Chordata > Actinopteri > Characiformes > Prochilodontidae > Prochilodus > Prochilodus magdalenae. Next base: position 201,688 of record JAMWET010003063.1, read on the forward strand.
ATATATATATATATATATATATATATATATAACAACACGCACAGAGAGAAAATATAAAGGTTAAAGGTTAGAGACCCTTTCTAAGCTTTACCCTCAGTTCCGGGTCCACAGTGAGCTGCAGTAGCCTCTCTCTCCCTCTTGGTCAGAGATGTTAAGTATGCAGTTTGTTCTTACTGTGAGTTTTTCTGAATGTTTAGGTCTCTGGGAATGGCCATCCATTCTGCACCAGTACCATTTCCCCACTCCAGCACTAACAAGAGCATCACTACAGCAAACCCACACGACAGTCGTTAGCGTTATTACTTTACATTACAATAACATTATTACAACGTTATTACAACAGCATTATTATAACAACGTTATTACAACAGCATTATTATAACAACATTATTACAACAGCATTATTACAGGTCGTAATTATTCATTTATACCTGTTTAGGAAGAAATCAATACAGATGTATTATTATTATTATTATTATTATTATTATTATTATTATTATTATCCTACATAGCCAAGTCAGATATACACCTGCGTTAATATAGATTTTCTATGGTAATAACGTCGTTATAAAGACCAGTTTCCTCTGAATCAGTATTAAATGTAAAGGGGAAGCTGTATTTAGCCTTTATTCCCACATCGTGTCTTATTTCCTGTATCTCGTGCAGTTCGTTCAAACCAGGCAAAAAGCTATAGTCAGCCTTTTAAAGAAAGGCTCTCGTTCTTTATCAGTAACAACGGGTCAGCCCTGCTGTATTCTTTCACTCCTCCATCGAGCTCACACTCACTATATATATATATATATATATATATATGTATGTATACTGTGTATATGTGTATGTATCAGTGATTTAGGAAAGCAGGCTATAAACGACAAAAAAAATTAGAGAGAATATTATAGATGACAAACAACATTAATAAAAGATTTATTACTACTAAATAATGATGTATAATTTTGTTAATTAATGCTATTATTATCTGTACTTCTTCACCTATTCGTTTATATTAAATTATATAGACGATGTACATTAACCTTAGGAGGAAGGATATTTTATGGATATAATTAAACAATGTTTAAATAAACCTGCATTTATAAACGTGTTGTTATTAAATATAATATACAGTTTACAGATATTATAAACATGGACCATAAATAATTAAGTAATACAATAATTATGGTTCTAAAATTAAAAAATAAAACATGTTTGATTTGATGTCATGTTATTTTATTTCAATTATAAAATTTAATAATAATGAAAAAGTGGTGGTTTTCTTTGAGTAATTATCAGTAAATATCGGTAAATTCAGTTACTAAATAATTATCGTTATTATTATTATTATTATTCGTTATTAACAACAATAACTAAAATAAATCATTTTGTCTATGTCTTTAAATCAAATGAGAGCTATTAGTTATTATTAACAGTTATTATGAATTAGCATGATATTAGCAGCTATAATAATAGAGAATTAGACAAGGCTTTAAGTTATTATAATAATCAATAGTTATTAGTAGTTTCCTATTAACAAGAACTTAATTATTATATTGCCATTATTATTATTATTATTATTATTATTATTATTATTATTATTATTATTATTATTATTATTATTAACAACACACAACAACGATAACCGTAATAATAATAATATTAATATTAATAATAATAAAAACAAAACAATAATAATAATAATGATAATAATAATAATAATAATAATAATAATAATAATAATAATAATAATAATAATAATAATATTAATAAATTGCACGTTCCGGAGATCACCAGCTCCTGAGTGTTTTTAGAATATCTGAATTTTGTTTAATTGGTATTATATTTATATTGTTCATATACTGACTTATATAAACACATATATAATGTCATAAATAATTATTCGAGCTATTAATTGAATATGTCGTTGGTGACTGTAATCTCGAGCTGTAACGAGCTTCAGAGGTGGAGAAAAAGTAGAGAAAAGCCCTAAATATACATGAAGCTATTCATCTCCTCCACCCAGAACTATGTCTGAATAAATAAACAGCATGTCTGAATAAATAACTAATAAACATCCTGGAATAACATATAACACATAACAGAGCAGTTATAGTTATATGTATATATATATATATATAAAACTATATATATATATATATATAAACAATAGTAAAGCACATTTTATTATTCAATGTGTAATTAATACATTATCATAATGTATACATACAAACTATACATATACTTTATGCATATTATATTATAAAATATATTACATTTATATAATACATTTTTAAATTTTGTGTATATATATATATATATATATATATATATATATATATAATATAATTAATATATATATATATATATATATATATTTATATAATATGCATAAAAGATATGTATATTTATATGTATATGTATATGTATATGTATATGTATATTTTGTATGTATATGTATATGTATATGTATATGTATATGTATAAGCTGTTCTTTAAGTGTTCCTGCTTCCACAGAGTAAGACTGTAAGAGTGTACAGTTAATGTGCTCGGTGGTGAAACTCATTCACACACGGACCACAGGAGAGCTAACCGGTTTCGGAGGGTTCATAAATGGACTGTACTGGATCAGTATGCAGGCTGTTCATTAATACAGACGGTCCAGAGAAGATCTCAGTGATGGTGGTGTTTCCTGATCACTGTAAGCAGGCCATTCACCTAAAGGGGAACTCCACCAGATTTGTAAATACTCTGATTCATTAATAGAAGTGAAGGTTCATATGCACTTAAAACAAAACCGTCTGACATAAAATACCATTCCTACACCAAACCACTCCCCCCTCCACCACCCACACCCCCAGCCTCACCACCCACACACCCAGCCTCACCACCTAAACCCTGTGGTAAACCGTGTAAACTCCTATTTGTGTGGGGATTTTCCCTATTCCCTTTTTTATTGCGTGAGAACGGAGAATGAGTAAAGCTGGTCAACTTTCCCGCGCGCTGGAATCTTGGGTTCCATGTCGCACTTTTTTTGTTTTGTTTTGGCGGGAATCTAACCTTAATTGCGTTCCCACCGCGCGCGCTGCAGTGAAGCCTGCCCGGCCACGCATCGCCCCCATCCGACTAGGGGAATGAAAGTCCTGCTCCGCTTTACTGACCGCAAAGCGCGCTAATGCGACCACAGAACAGCACGAGTACGCTGAGCTCTCTGCGTACTGCTACTGCTGTTACTGCTGTTACTGCTCCTACTGTTACTACTGTTACTGTTCCTATTATTACTGCTCCTACTGTTACTGCTGCTGTTACTGCTCCTACTGTTACTGCTCTTACTGTTCCTATTATTACTGCTCCTACTGTTACTGCTGCTGTTACTGCTCCTACTGTTACTGCTCCTATTATTACTGCTTCTACTGTTACTGCTCCTACTGTTACTGCTGCTGTTACTGCTGCTATTACTGCTCCTATTATTACTGTTACTGCTGTTACTGCTCCTATTATTACTGCTCCTACTGTTACTGCTGCTGTTACTGCTGTTACTGCTCCTACTGTAACTGCTGCTGTTACTGCGGTTACTGCTCCTACTGTTACTGCTGTTACTGATCCTATTATTACTGTTCCTACAGTTACTGCTGCTGTTACTGCTCCTACTGTTACTGCTGTTACTGCTACTATTATTACTGCTCCTACTGTTACTGCTGCTGTTACTGCTCCTACTGCTCCTATTATTACTGCTCCTACTGTTACTGCTGCTGTTACTGCTCCTTCTGTTACTGCTGTTACTGCTCCTATTATTACTGCTCCTACTGTTACTGCTGCTTTTACTGCTGTTACTGCTCCTACTGTTACTGCTGCTTTTACTGCTGTTACTGCTCTTACTGTTACTGCTCCTATTATTAGTGCTCCTACTATTACTGCTGTTACTACTCCTACTATTACTGCTGTTACTGCTCCTACTGTTACTGTTGTTATTGTTCCTACTATTACTGCTGTTACTGCTCCTACTATTACTGCTGTTATTGCTTCTACTGTTACTGCTGTTATTGTTCCTACTATAACTGCTGTTACTGCTCCTACTATTACTGCTCCTACTGTTATTGCTCCTACTATTACTGCTCCTACTGTTACTGCTGTTACTGCTCCTACTATTACAGCTGTTACTGCTTCTACTGTTACTGCTCCTACTATTAATGCTGCTACTGTTCCTACTGTTACTGCTGTTACTGCTCCTACTATTACTGCTGTTATTGCTTCTACTGTTACTGCTGTTACTGCTCCTACTATTACTGCTGCTGCTGCTCCTACTGCTACTGCTGTTACTGCTCCTACTATTACTGCTGTTATTGCTTCTACTGTTACTGCTGTTACTGCTCCTACTATTACTGCTGCTGCTGCTCCTACTGCTACTGCTGTTACTGCTCCTACTGTTACTGCTGTTACTGCTCCTACTGTTTCTGTTGTTACTGTTCCTACTGTTACTGCTGTTACTGCTCCTACTGATTCTGTCGTTACTGCTCCTATTATTACTGCTGTTACTGCTCCTACTGTTACTACCGTTACTGCTCCTACTGTTACTGTTACTGCTGTTACCACTCCTACTGTTATTGCTGTTACTGCTCCTACTGTTACAGCTGCTGCTGTTACTACTGCTGCTGTTACTGCTCCTACTGTTACTGCTGCTGTTGTTACTGCTCCTACTGTTACAGCTGGTGCTGTTACTGCTGCTGCTGTTACTCCTCCCACTGTTACTGCTCCTACTGTTACTGCTGCTACTGTTACTGCTCCTACTGTTACAGCTGGTGCTGTTACTGCTCCTACTGTTACTGCTCCTACTATTACTGCTCCTACTATTACTGCTGTTACTGCTCCTACTGTTACTGCTGCTGTTGTTACTGCTCCTACTGTTACAGCTGGTGCTGTTACTGCTCCTACTGTTACTGCTGCTGCTGTTACTGCTCCTACTGTTAGTGCTGTTACTGCTCCTACTGTTACTGCTCCTACTATTACTGCAGTTACTGCTCCTACTGTTACCGCTGCTGCTGTTACTGCTGTTACTGTTACTACTCTTACTGTTACTGCTGTTGCTGTTAAGGTGCCTACTGTTACTGTTGCTGCTGTTACTGCTCCTACTGTTACTGCCACTGCTGTTACTGCTGCTGCTATTACTGCTAAGTTAAACTATATAATAATAAGAATAACATTATTATTATTATTATCATTATTATTATTAACAGAGGAGTAAGCTTATTTTTTCAGGTGCAGTCTCCATGTGTTTATGTAGGCCTCAGTGTGACTGCAGTCCCTGAGAGCAGGCTGTATAACGCAGGAAGCTCTTCACATGCACTGGTTGATGATTTCAGATCTTCTGCTAACTGATGTGAGTGTTAGTTATTGAGCTGCGCTTCATACTCGGGGCAGGCTGGCTTCTTCACCTTCCGGAGCACAGCGGAGGAACTGCGAGGCTCCAGAAACAGTGAGCGGGTCTTGCAGGTCTGTTGGAGTTCACAGCCTCATCCTGTTACACAGAGTTCAACAACAGCAGCGGAGAAACCGATCAGTTAAACAGATCATCAGTGACCGTGTTCAGCGAGAGCCGTGATACGGATCATGCGGGTCACACTCCGGGTTATAGTCGCTGTTATGGAGGAACGTCTCTTCTCCCTCTGCTCGTGTCCTCTCTCTAAAACCGGGGATTAAACTTTTCTTTCATGTAGGAGTCCAAAGTTATCTTCGGCTCAGAAACAGACAGAGAGAAAGAGAGAGACGGAGCAGAAAGAGAAAGGTGAGCCAAGCCAAAAAAAAAAAGAAAAAACGAGAAGAAAAGATACACCCGGGCAACAAAGTGGCAAAGAATGTAAAACCTGGCAGAGGAACCATCACCCCATCCCAGAGATCTACTGCAGACAAAGAGAGAAAGAAAGAAATAAAGAAAGACAGAAGGAAAGAAAGAAAGAAAGAAAGCATTTTAAAGATAAAGAGGGAAAAGAAACAAAAAGCAAGAATGACAAAAAATATATTATTTTCAGAAATAAAAAAGAAAAACGGAAAAAAAACATTTCCATGAATAAAAAATGAAAGAAGGAAAGGAACAAAAAAAAGGTCAAGGGCAAATAAAGACTGAGAGAGAAAGAGGAAAGCACGAAGAAAGAATTAATAAAAAGAAAAAAGAAAGAAAGAAAATCAAGAAACGCATGTGTTTTAGAGACAGAGAAGTAAAAACGAAAAAATAACGTTTTATGAAAAACGGAAAAAAGGAAAAACAAAAAAAGAAAGAAAGAAAGAAAGAAAGAAAGTGAGAAATAAATGCAATTATTTACAGAGACAGAGATATAACAGAACGAGAAAAAAACAAAAAGAAAAAAACGAAAACGAAAGAGAATAAATAAAGAAAGAGAATAAATGAAGAAAGAAAGAAAGAAAGAAGGAAGGAAGCAGGGAAGGAAAGAAGGAAAGAAGGAAGGAGGCAGGGAAGGAAAGCCAAAGCTATGATTTACAGAGAGAAAGAAAAGGAATGAAATAGAAACGAAGAGAAGAGATAGCGAGAAGGAAAGAAAGAGGAGCAGAAGAAACGCGGGGCGAGGTGAAGGAGGTCAGCATGGTTGAGGGTATTTCGAGGTTGCTCCCGCGCGCGATAACGGGCCTAAGCGCGTGCGCCCCAGTGCTTATCTTCCTCTCACACCGCGGAGCGCGCGCTCCTGATAGCCGCACAGCCGGAGAGGCCGCGCGCTGCTTTGGGCCAGGATAAGCGCGCTTCGGGGAAGCCCGAGCCGCGCTTCATCGTAAAGAGCAACAGCCCTGCTGAGGAGCGGTTTGGGGAGGCGTCGACGAGGCTGCTGCTGGAACAGAGGCTCGGAGACCGGAGCGCTCACTCACCGCGCCCTGTTTATTCTTCATTTACAGCGAAAACAATCTATTCATTATACACGGTCTGTCCAAAAGTATCCAGACGCTGCGGACACCGGCGTTCACCCGAATCATCTCCACAGAAAAGCCCTGCCGACAGAGCGAGACGGCTCTGGAGCAGCCTGGGGTCACTACGCCGAGAGCCAACTAGAGGGGTATCCAGCCCCTTATGCAGCACTGGGCTGTGGAGCAACGGAGCTATGACCTCTGGAGCTCCATCCTGTACCTGTGGGATGAGCCGCCGTGATCCAGAACTATTCATCCAACATCAGTACCAGACCTAACTAATGCTTCTGTGGCTGAATGCAATCAAATCATCACAGCAATGGTTCAACATCAAGTATACAGCTTTCCCAATAGAGTAGCAAAGGAAGACAAACTGACTATTACACCCTTCGTTTATGAAATTTTGGGAGCATCAATTCAGATCACAGAGCAAAGCAATACTCAAATACACTCATCATCAAAATAATAGCTGCACCCAGATACAATCAACCCACACAAACGAAACTTGGTGGGTAGCTTTGACATCATGAGACATGGGAATGATTCTAGTTTCATGTTCGGCTGTGGCGCCGTGACCCAACAGCCACGACTGTGGACATACAGCCAACAGTGATGCCCTCCATCAGTCATCATGGCTACATGACACCGGACTACATGCACGCAGAGCGTCATGACGACTGGCCTTAACACCACGTCAACGCCACCAAAGACTGCACGGGTGTCGTGCCAGACTGTCATTGAGTGACTCAGAATGGCAGCGGGTCATCTTCAATGAGGAGTCCTACCTTTGAAACTACCAACTAATCCATGTGTGGAAGCACCGTGGTCAGCGCCAAGATGAACAGATTGTTATCAATGTCCTGACGCCCTGGTGTCACTCCACCTCCACCCCTACCGCACCATCTGCAGAAACTGTGTGGGGATATTCAAGATGCATGGGACGAATTATCACAGGACACCATTAGGAACCTCTACAACTCCAAGACGTCTGGCATGTAGCATTAGCAAACATGGCGGCCCAACGCCATACTGAGAGACACTCAGTGGCTCAATAAATATTGATCATATCAGTTTAAATGTATCGTCATTTATTGATCCTGGTCACCTTTATCTTCCTTCCCAACAGCACCGCACTCCCACACCTCCTTCTGAGTGCAGCTATACTTTTCATGATGAGTTTAGAATATAATAGGCTAATAAACCAAATATTGTTAAATGTGGTTCCCCTGTCGTAATGGTAACATGTCCTGATTGACTGGTATATTTATGTATATTATATGAGATAAATATATACTGTAGTTACAGCTATACAGATACAAATATCCATATACACTGGTGTAATTATACGAGTTTAAACTGATGTGTACTTCTGCAATCCATCTGTACCAGTGAATAAACAGTGGTGAACAAAATACACACACCATGTAGATGAGTTAGAGTACACCAACACACTACTTACAGCACACTAACGCATTACACTTACTGAGCTACTGTACACCAACACACTACTTACAGTACACTAACACACTACACTTACTGAGTTACTGTACACCAACACACTACTTACAGTACACTAACGCATTACACTTACTGAGTTACTGTACACCAACACACTACTTACAGTACACTAACGCATTACACTTACTGAGCTACTGTACACCAACACGCTACTTACAGAACACTAACGCATTACACTTACTGAGCTACTGTACACCGACACACTACTTACAGTACACTAACACATTACACTTACTGAGCTACTGTACACCGACACACTACTTACAGTACACTAACACATTACACTTACTCAGTTACTGTACACCAACACACTACTTACAGTACACTAACACATTACACTTACTGAGTTACTGTACACCAACACACTACTTACAGTACACTAACACATTACACTTACTGAGTTACTGTACACCAACACGCTACTTACAGTACACTAACACACTACACTTACTGAGTTACTGTACACCAACACGCTACTTACAGCACTAACACACTAACACATTACACTTACTGAGTTACTGTACACCAACACGCTACTTACAGCACACTAACACATTACACTTACTGAGTTACTGTACACCAACACGCTACTTACAGTACACTAACACACTACACTTACTGAGTTACTGTACACCAACACGCTACTTACAGTACACTAACACATTACACTTACTGAGTTACTGTACACCAACACGCTACTTACAGCACACTAACACATTACACTTACTGAGTTACTGTACACCAACACACTACTTACAGCACACTAACGCATTACACTTACTGAGTTACTGTACACCGACACACTACTTACAGTACACTAACACATTACACTTACTGAGTTACTGTACACCAACACACTACTTACAGCACACTAACACATTACACTTACTGAGTTACTGTACACCAACACACTACTTACAGTACACTAACACATTACACTTACTGAGTTACTGTACACCAACACGCTACTTACAGCACACTAACGCATTACACTTACTGAGTTACTGTACACCAACACGCTACCTACAGCACACTAACACACTACACTTACTGAGCTACTGTACACCGACACACTACTTACAGTACACTAACACATTACACTTACTGAGTTACTGTACACCAACACACTACTTACAGCACACTAACACATTACACTTACTGAGTTACTGTACACCAACACACTACTTACAGTACACTAACACATTACACTTACTGAGTTACTGTACACCAACACGCTACTTACAGCACACTAACGCATTACACTTACTGAGTTACTGTACACCAACACGCTACCTACAGCACACTAACACATTACACTTACTGAGTTACTGTGAAAGTAGGACCATTGGGTATTGGGTGTAAGACGTATTCAGTGATTTGGCTGACCTCTTGGTTACACAGTGGACCAAGACGATGTAGCTGTCCCTGCTGGGAGACAAGGATGAAACAGATACTCTGCTGTATGATACTTGTGCCAATACACAGTGGCAACCAAAGACAACACGGTTATGATGGGTTTCCTGTCAGCCTGAGTCCTTGGTAAGATCTCAGATCTGTTCAGCCTTTTTAGACTACTAGATCAATCATTAAGATGGCGAAGCAAAGAGTCAAGTCTGACTATAATGTGAAAAGTAATTCAGGGTTAAACTCTCACGCAGCATGATTAATTAAACGCACTGGTATATCCAAAACAGCTGTATAGCAGGGAATGTGGGGGAGGTAATCAGCCATTTGCTGCATCCTTTACTCATTCAGTAATGCTTAAACAAGCACTTATAGTTGTGAACCCTGCTTCATAAATCTTTTACAAGACATGGTGAGAAAGAACAGTTACGACAGCAGGTCAGGTTTTTATCTCTTTGTTATATCAAAGCTGTTCAATGAAAAACACGTATCTCCGTTTTTGTTGATTTTGACTTTAATGCATCATTTGAACACAGCAGCTGCTGTTTACACTGCGTATGAATTTTCATGATGAATGGGCCAACAGAAAAGCCCCAACACCGCTTAGAAACAAGTCTGGTTTAAGTGACGTTGAAGCTGTATTAGGTTTTTGTCCTCTACATTAAAGTTACAATTTTGGAGGTACTTGTTTTTGTTTAGAGAGCGACAAAATACGTAAAGTTTATTTGATTTAGTCATTTAAATGAACGATACAGACTTTTAAATGACACTATATTTATATCACAATATGTGATGTTTATTTGGGAAGTAGTTCGGGCTCCTCATGATGCATCTGGCGTAAAATCCTGCCCCCTACAGGATAGGAGTGTACAGAGGCAAAACATCTGGTAATATTGGAACAGGCAGCAAAATAGACTCATGCCACATCATTTGATATTTGATCAATGCATCGAAAGAGACCAATGGATTATTATTTTTGTCTTACATTTAAGGAATTTAGCTGATGCTCTTATCCAGAGCGACTAACAAGGTTAATCATATTAGGCCAGTGTAGTGTTGGGAGTCTTGCCCAAGGACTCTTATTGGTGTAGCACAGCATAGTCACCCAGACCAGGATTTGAACCCCAGTCTCCCACATGTGGTGGTGGCTCCCTGGCGGGTAGTGGTGTTATCCACTGTTATCCGGTGAGCTACACCAACCGTCTTCTCACTCTGGAAGGATGGACAGAAACACCTGATGATGTGTTTAGATGTGAAGCAAGAGTGGAGCTTGATGTTTGCTTTAAGATAATGCTGTTTAGCTGATGGTGCTATACCAGCTCTTCCAGGTGGTTGTTAGGGGTCACACTCCAGCTTGGACCCATGTTTACATTTGACCTTCACCTTGTACTCTTTAGCATAGTACCGAGAATGACTGAAAGTGTAGACAACAAACCATGTCAATAAATGCAGTATTTGCAAACGGAAGTAGTCTATATAAACAGGGAAAAGGTCCCAGCTGGGGTCAGCGCTCCAAAGTGACTGTTCAGGGACATAAGGCCACGGTTTGTGAAAGAGGGCTACACCTAATCTGCTTCCTTGGCTCTTCTTTAAAGACAAGAACTGATGCGCTGGAGATTTTCGTTGATAAAACACACAGACACACACACACATCATCTGTCCCCGTTCCGGTCCCTCTTTACCCCCCCTCCAAAACCCTCGGCTATGTATTCACCCTCATCTGCTCTCTTGGCTCTCTGCTCTCAGTAAGTAAGGATATCTCTGCCTGTATCCATGTCTTTGTTACCACTCCTCTACTCGCTCATCTACTGGCACTGTATACGCAAATTCCAGGCCATCTCCACTCCAACTCTTTGCACTAAATGTAGAAATGCTGCTGTGAGGATTTGATTGTGTTCAGCCGCAACAGCAATTGTAAAGTCAGGTACTGATGTAGTTTTGGATTGCTCATCATTTCAGAGAACACAGTTCCACTGCTCCACAGCCCATTGCTGGTTGGGTTTATACCCCAGTAGTCAAAGCCTGGAACTGGGCATGGAGACCTCATGTGTGGTTGCTCCAGTGCATTGCATTCTATTGAATGATGCCCTGAGATTTTACAAACTGTGTATTTGAGTATTTACAGACTTTCAGTGAGGCAACAGCGAATAACCCATCATGTTTTTTTTAGTAGAGGCCCTTGTGATTCGTTCACCCTTCATTTTGAGTGGTCCTTTGTAGACGATTAATGAACTCATGACAGACTGTCAGTAACACATCAAATAGCTGTGGTGAAGCATCTGTATACACTCAAGTAAATATCTTGTGGATGTACTGCTGGTATGTTACTTACTGTAACGGGGCGGTTGAGGCAGGTTGCAAACGCATAGTGGTTTTATTTAAGTTTGTCCGGGAGACAGGGGTCAAAACACAGGTTGGTATCAACAAAGACATGTCCATAAAATGAGAGATGACATTTTAGACCCAGAGGGTCAAAACTCTGAATAAACACAAACACTACAAAACACAGAGAACAAGAACTGAAGAGCAACACGGCTTAGACTTAACAGAGACTTCGCAACAAGCAAGGCGTCTTAATGGATGTCCAAACGAGGTTCAGATTAGCTTCAGGTGTGGGAGAGGGTGGAGCCAGGGGGGAACAGGAAGAGCAGGTGACATGAAGCAACCAGAGGGGGCGTTGATTGACATATGGACAAGACCAGACAGACAGACAGACAGACAGACAGACAGACAGACAGACAGAGATGGGACACCTACCATGAGTCGATGTACTGTCTATATATTTTAAATTGTGGTCTTAATATGTAAAATCTAATCTCAACCCAAAACCCAAACCTAAACCTGACCTCAACCCAAAAGCTAGTTCTGGTCCTATGCCTAACCTCAAATCAGAACATAATCCTAACACTAACCTAACTTCAACCCGAATCCTTACCCTAGTCTCAACCCAAAACCTAATCCTAACCCTAACTTCAAACCAAAACCTAATCCTAACCCTAACTTCACCCCAAAACCTAATCCTAACCCTAACTTCAAACCAAAACCTAATCCCAACCCTAACTTCACCCCAAAACCTAATCCTAACCCTAACCTCAACCCAAAACCTAATCCTAACCCTAACTTCACCCCAAAACCTAATCCTAACCCTAACTTCACCCCAAAACCTAATCCTAACCCTAACTTCACCCCAAAACCTAATCCTAACCCTAACTTCACCCCAAAACCTAATCCTAACCCTAACTTCAAACCAAAACCTAATCCTAACCCTAACTTCAACCCAAAACCTAATCCTAACCCTAACTTCACCCCAAAACCTAATCCTAACCCTAACTTCACCCCAAAACCTAATCCTAACCCTAACTTCAACCCAAAACCTTATCCTAACCCTTACTTCAACCCAAAACCTAATCTTACCCTATTGACTTAATCCTGATCCTAATCCTCGCCCTAATCCTGGCCCTAATCCTGATCCTAACCTTAACCAAAACTTAATCCAGTTAAACTCCAGTTAGCAGATGGTGTTAACAGTCTATCAAGGCTTGTTAAGGATGTGGAGATGGCCTGTAGTTTAACTGTAACCTGTGTCTTGGCCTCCATTCTCATTCATCACAATCTATCCATCCCGCTCTTTCTCTCCATCGTTTGGAGTGACTTTCAGGCTCTAAACATCTACAGATATGAACTTCCATATGACCCACCAAATAAAGTGAAAAACAACTGAGCTCATCTGTTTATTAATAATTCATATTTACACAGTTAATTTAAAGACTCAAATACATCACTGGCCTGACATATATATCCTCCAAAAAGGGCCTCTCCAAATAAACCTGGTGTCAAAAGATCCCTTTTCCGTCACTGGTTTAGATCCCGTATAGTGCGCGGTATGACATCACCCAAAGTCAGAACTCTGAGGTGTTGTAGGTTAGTCATAGAGGCAATGGAAGTGTATACCCTCCTAACCAGCATAGTACCAACAGCATGCCTAAATCATCACCTATTGCCTTAATCCAGGTCAAGTCAACTTGAAGACCTAAATAGACTTACTCACTGTATGAATACCTGTACTGTTATGCCATAAAAGGACAATAATAAACAAGGCAACAATAAAGACACCAAACGACTGATTACTTTAGGAGTGAGGGGGAAAACAAGGTTAAACTTAATTACCTATTTGTTACACTTCTTCAAAAGCAGCAGCGTGTAACCACTGGTTGGGTAAGGTAACCTCACCTCCATTCCCTAGAACCTACTTTGCCTGTCAGGGTTTCTGCCATTGCCAAGGGGTGAGGAGTGACAATGAGGAGCGCCAATCCTCAATTTATCAAACTTTGGTTTCTCAAACTACAACACAGAAAGGTTATCCAGCACCAGTGTTCTAGTAATTTGTTCTAAAGGTTCTATCTACCATGCTCCTAGTTATAGCAGAGAGCAGAAACCCAAAAATGTGTTGTGTTTTTTTATGTTAATTCAGATCAAAATGTCCTAGCTAATCTTTAAAATCTGAACAAGAAGCTGGCAATTTGGAAACTCAATGCTAATAATGCTAGAATTTCACTTCTGGGCCATTTATGGTGGGACAGGAACATTTGAACAAGAAGCTGAGGAATTAGAGCTTAATGCCAGGCCTAGAATGTAACTAGTGCACCATTTAAGGTGGAACAGGACAATTTAAACAAGAAAGTGTCAAATAAGAAGCTCATTTTCAGGACCAGAATGCAACTCTGGCACTATTTAAGGTGGAACTGGAACTTTCATATAAGAAGCTGGCAAATAAGAAGCTGATATCAGTCTCATAGTTCTAAACTGAAGCTTCAGCATTACAATGTGAAAGTCACAGCCAGTGTATAAGCTACTGTAGCAACACTGTAAATCTACATGGCTGCCTCCGTTGGAAGTCCTAAGTCTAGGAAATTGACCTGAAGCTAGACAGAAAGGCTTTGTTCGATGACTATCAGCTCCATGAAAGCATGCATAAGAACAAAGGTCTGAACTACAAAGGTCTGATGTAAGCAAATGGTCAATGTGAGGTCAAAATCATTCATCTGGCCCTTCAGTGAGCTCCTGTCCTCAACCCCAAGCTGCCCTCACTGAGGTGACGCCACACGACGACCTTCAGTGAAAATGCCAGCTCACGCTTGGTCATCCTCCATCATGACCTTATAAGCAGAGCTTTTGGCCCGCGGCTTGAGGCTTATCCTAGCGTGTGTGTCTGCGGTTAGTCAGCTGGCTGGCTTTACATGCAATGGCAGCATCCTTTACTTACAGCTAAAGCAGCCCAGCCAAACAGAGCAAATCATCTCCATTTTGTGCCATCGGATGAATTGGTCGCCATTTTGGATCGCACAGCCGTTTTTTTCACCCTCAGTTTGCCTGAGGAAAGCTCCGCCTTCTGGCTCCTATTGGTCACCGTCCCGAACTCAGCCGCCAACACTCGTTCACAGGCCAAGTCCCACATGAAGTCGTGGCCTTAGAGAGCATGTCTAGCCTTTGATTTGTTGAGGCAACTGTCACTACTCCAACGCTCACTTTGTATTGGCCAACGTCATGGGGTTTCTAGAAGGTTCCAGGCGGGCAGTCGAGGGGTGTGGGCCTTGGGTTGGCACTACAATGAGGTTTGGGTTTCCAGATGAGCAAAGCTCTAACAGGGAGGCCTGCTGGTGAGGGTTTTAGGGGGGATGACTTGGTGCCCTAGCCAGGGGGCATTGGTGGATGTAGAGGGGGAGACTGGAGGCTTACTGGCTTGTGATATGGTTTGAGTTGGTTGGTGGACAGTTGGAAGCCTGTTAGAGTTGGGAAAACACTACAGGGCTTTGCAGCCAAAGCCATGGGTGGGGGTCGGAGGTCAAGGTGAATATTTCCTAGCATGCACATACACATATGCAGACACCAATCCTCATACATACAGAAAGCTCATGCTGCTCTCTTCCCTGTTGAGTAGCACATATGCATGTGAATATATCGTGAATGTATATAACATACACGCACCAGGCACTTTATTAGGTACACCTCTTTGTATCTACACTCACTGTCCATTTTATCAGCTCCACTGACCATATAGGAGCACTTGGTAGTTGTACAATGACAGACTGTAGTCCATCTGTTTCTCTGTATACTCTGTTACCCTGTTCTTCAATAGTCAGAGCCCCATACAGCAGGTGATTATATGGGCACACCAACACAACACACACTAACACACCACCGATACGTCAGTGTCACTGCAGTGCTGAAAATGATCCATCACACACATAATACCTGCTCTGTGGTGGTTGGTGTAGCTCAGTGGATAACACCGCTACCCACCAGGGAACCACCACCACATGTGGAAGATTGGGGTTCAAATTCTGGTCTTGGTGACTACGCTGTGCTACACCAATAAGAGTCCTTGGGCAAGACTCCTAACACTACACTGGCCTACCTGTAATATGATTAACCTTGTAAGTCGCTCTGGATAAGTGCGTAAATGTAAATGGTTCTGTGGGGGTCCTGATGATTGACGGGGTAACAAAGTACGCAGAGAAACAGATGACTGGCATATACCGTCATAAGACACCTTGTGATTGTAGGCCCTCACTCAGATGTGTGCTCACCGAAGTCTTCTTGCACTTCCTTTGTCTTCTTCTTCTTCTTTCCCCAGGATCCTTTTCTTTGCCTGTGTTTTGTTGTAGTCTGGTTTGTTGATTTATATAACTCAGCAAAAATATGAGTAACCGATTTCAAACTTTACAGGATTATATGGCGCTATGCTGCCTCTCTACTTGCACATGACTTTTTATTGTAGCCTTCCAGAGGCCAGAGACAACAACGTTCACTATCTGATCTTTAAAGCACATCAGTGGAGAAATGAGTGACGTGTTTATTTTAACGAGCGCGTTGGATTGCATGGCTTACAACTAGGGAATCAAGTCAATATCAATCATAAAGCATCGCGGCAGAGCAGTAAACAGTAAAGTTTTACATACAGTTGTATATAGGTAACCATCATCCTCGTGCAGCGCCATCTGCAGGAGCCTGAAGGTACCACCACCTGAAACACAAGGTGACTCATTTTTGTCCAGATAGATAAGTATGTGTAGTTAAAGCACTTATAGCCATATAATGCACATATCTACTCATTAAAGAACCATTCGCATAATTGGTGGAAAGATGGATAATGTTCTGCATTCAGAACCTTTAAGAAACATCTGTTTTTTCAGCTGGGTTTATGGTGTGTAATGTAGTGTTAATATGTTATATATGTTTTTTTGGTGAGGAGAAAAAAAACTAGGAGAATATTTATTCTGATTTTGATTCACGTATCAATATGTAACAGGGTTTTGGCCTCAGGGTTAAAGACTGAGATGAAATATGTGTGCACTGATTAAAGCGTACACAGATGCTACCAGACAAAAAGTACATTCTAGTTCATATCATGATAAACATATACGTATATACGTATATATATATATATATATATATATATATATATATATATATAATATATAACTATATATATATAATCTATAGATTATATATATATGTATGGGATGAGATAAGGGGTGATGATGAGGATATAGATATATATAAATTACGATTCTGCAGTATTTGTTTGAAATGTTTTCATAGTTCATTATATCTCATATATGTATATATGTTATAGTAGTATATGTTTCATATGTTCATATACATATATATATATATATCTATATATATAATATATATATATATTACGATCCGCAGTATTTGTTTGAAATTTTCATTAGTTCATTTAGGATATATTATATATAGGTAATATATGTATAAATGTTCCATAGTTGCAGTATATATAATATATAGATAATATAGATAATACGATCTGCAGTATTTGTTTGATAATGTTATCATAGTGTCATTTATTGTATATATATATATGTAATATTGTATATTATGTTTCATAGTTCATTATATAAGATATATAGATATAGATAGATATATCATATATCTTATATATCAGATATATATATATATATAGTTGGTAATATACTAGATATAATGCGTAATATATATAATATATATTATATATACTTATATATCTATATATATTATATTAATATATATATAATATATATATATCATATATATATTATATTATATATATATATTATATATTATATATAGAGTATTATATAGTAATATATAATATATATATATATTATAATATATATATATCAATATATAGAACTATGAACATAGATACAGATATACATATATATTATATATATAATGAATCTAGTAAAATTTTCGAAAGATAAATACTTGCAGACATCGTAATCATATATATATATAAATATATATTATATGAACTAGGAACATATATACATTATATACATATATATATATATATAATGAACTATGAAATTTCAAAACAAAAATACTGCTACAGATCGTAATTATATATAATATATATATATATATAATATATTATATATAATATATGAAACTATGAACATATATACATATATACATATATATACATATATATATATATATGAACTATGAACATTTCAAACAAATACTGTCAGATCGTAATTTATAGGATATATTATATATATATACATATATCATATATAATATGATATATATATATAGTATAAAAATATATATATATATATATATACTATATACTTATATATATACGTTATAATACGTATATACGTATATGTTTATCAGATATGAACTAGAATGTACTTTTATTCCCTGGTAGCATCTGTGTACGCTTTGAATCATTTGCACACATATTTCATCTCAGTCTTTAAACCCTGAGGCCAAAACCCTGTTACATATTGATAATACGTGACACAAACCAAAATCAGAATAAAATATTCTCCTAGTTTTTTTTTTTTACCCCCCCCCCTTCTCCTCACCCAAAAAAACATATATACATAATAACACACATACAACAAACATAAAACACACTGGAAAACAAGATGTTTCTTAAAGGTTCTGAATGCAGAACATTATCCATCTTTCCACCAATTATGCGAATGGTTCTTTAATGAGTAGATATGTGCATTATATGGCTATAAGTGCTTTAACTACACATACTTATCTATCTGGACAAAAATGAGTCACCTTGTGTTTCAGGTGGTGGTACCTTCAGGCTCCTGCAGATGGCGCTGCACGAGGATGATGGTTACCTATATACAACTGTATGTAAAACTTTACTGTTTACTGCTCTGCCGCGATGCATTTATGATTGGATATGACTTGGATTCCCTAGTTGTAAGACAGCATGCAACCAACAGCACGCATGCGTTAAATAAACACACGTCACTCATTTCTCCACCTGATGTGCACGTTAAAGATACAGATAGTGAACGTTGTTGTCTCTGGCCTCTGGAAGGCTACAATAAAAAGTCATGTGCAAGTAGAGAGGCAGCATAGCGCCATATAATCCTGTAAAGTTTGAAATCGGTTACTCATATTTTTGCTGAGTTATATAAATCAACAAACACAGACTAACAGAAGCCAAGGCAAAGAAAAGGATCCTGGGGAAAGAAGAAGAAGAAGACAAAGGAAGTGCAAGAAGACTTCGGTGAGCACACATCTGAGTGAGGGCCTACAATCACAAGGTGTCTTATGACGGTATATGCCAGTCATCTGTTTCTCTGCGTACTTTGTTACCCCGTCAATCATCAGGACCCCCACAGAACCATTTACATTTACGCACTTATCCAGAGCGACTTACAAGGTTAATCATATTACAGGTAGGCCAGTGTAGTGTTAGGAGTCTTGCCCAAGGACTCTTATTGGTGTAGCACAGCGTAGTCACCAAGACCAGAATTTGAACCCCAATCTTCCACATGTGGTGGTGGTTCCCTGGTGGGTAGCGGTGTTATCCACTGAGCTACACCAACCACCACAGAGCAGGTATTATGGGGGTGGTGGATCATTTTCAGCACTGCAGTGACACTGACGTAGCGGTGGTGTGTTTAGGGTTCTCATGCACCCATCTGTGTTGTGTTGGAGTGCCCATATAAATCACCTACATGCTATGGGGCTCTGACTATTGAAGAACAGAGGCTAACAGAGGTATAAAGAGAAAACAGATGGACTACAGTCTGTCATTGTACAACTACAAGTTGCTCCTATATGGTCCAGTGGGAGCTGATAAAATTGACAGTGAGTTGTAGATACGCAAAGAGGTGTACCTAATAAGTGCCTGGTGCGTGTATGTTAGTATACATTCACGGATATATTCACATGCCATATGTAGCTATCTCAACAGGGAAGAGCAGCAGCATGAGCTTTTCTGTCATGGTATGAGGATTGGTCGTCTGAATATTGTGTATGTGGAATGCTAGGGAAATAGTCACCTTGACCTCTGACCCCCCAACATGGCTTTGGCTGCAAAGCCCTGTAGTGTTTTCCAACTCTAACAGGCTTCCAACTGTCCAGACCAAACTAACTCAAAAACCATATCACAAGCCAGTAAGCCTCCAGTCTCCCTCTCTACATCCCACCAATGCAACCCGGCTTAGGGCACCAAGTCATCCCCCTAAAACCTAACCCCGCGAGGCCTCCCTGTTAGAGCTTTTGCTCATCTGGAAACCCAAACCTCATTGTAGTGCCAAACCCAAGGCCCACACCCCTCGACTGCCTGCCTGGACCTTCTAGAAACCACATGACGTTGGCCAATACAAGTGAGCGTTGGAGTAGTTGACAGTGGCCTCACAAATCAAAGCTCGACATGCTTCTCTAAGGCCACGACTTCATGTGGGACTTGGCCTTTACGAGTGTTGGCGGCTGAGTTCGGGACGGTGACCAATAGGAGCCAGAAGGCGGGAGCTTTCCTCAAGCAAACTGAGGGTGAAAAAAACGGCTGTGCGATCCAAAATGGCGCACATTCATCCGATGGCCAAATGGAGATGATTTGCTCTGTTTTGGCTGGCTGCTTTACGCTGTAGTAAGGATGCTGCCATTTGCATGTAAAGCCAGCCAGCTTACTAACCGCAGACAACACACGCTAGGATAAGCTCAAGCGCGGGCCCAAAAGCTCTGCTTATAAGGTCATGATGGAGGATGACCAAGCGTGAAGCTGGCATTCAATGAAAGGTCGTCGTGTGGCGTCCACCTCAGTGGGGCAGCTTGGGGTGAGGACAGTACTCACTTAAGGGCAGATGAATGATTTTGAACCTCACATTGACATTTGCTTACATCAGACCTTTGTAGTTCAGACCTTTGTTCTAGGCATGCTTTCATGGAGCTGATAGTCTCTAACAAAGCCTTTCTGTCTAGCTTCAGGTCAATTTCCTAGACTATAGGAACTTTCCAACGAGGCAGCCATGGTAGATTTATCAGTGTTGCTACAGTAGCTTATCCACTGGCTGTGACTTTCACATTGTAATGCTGAATCTTCGTTTAGAACTATTAACTGATATCACTTCTTATTTGCCAGCTTCTTATATGATAGTTCCAGTTCCACCTTAAATAGTCCAGAGTTGCCTTCTTTCCTGAAAATGAGCTTCCTTATTGACACTTTCTGTTTAAATTGTTCCTGTTCCACCTTAAATAGTGCAGTAGTTACATTCTTAGGCCTGGTGCATTAAGCTCTAATTTCCTCAGCTTTCTTTTTCAAATGTTCCTGTCCCACCAATACAATGGCCCAGAAGTGAATTCTAGCATTACTATCATTGAGTTTTCCAATCTTGCCAGCTTCTTGTTCAGATTTTAAAGATTAGCTAGGACGTTTTGATCTATTAACATAAAAAACACATACATTTTTGGTTTTTGCTGCCGCTCTGGCTATACTAGGAGCATGGTAGGTAGAACCTTAAGAACAATTACTAGAAAACTGTGTGCTGGATACCCTTCTGTGTGTAGTTTGAGACCAAGTTTGCTAATCTGAGGATTGGCGCTCCTCATTGGTCACTCCTCCCCTTGGCATGGCAGAAACCCTGACAGGCAAAGTAGGTTTCTAGGGAATGGTGTGTGAGGTTACGTACCCACCCAGTGGTTCTACGCTGCTGCGTTTTGACAGAAGTGTAACAAAATAGGTAATTAAGTTTAACCTTGTTTTCCCCCCTCACTCCCTAAAGTAATCAGCCGTTTGGTGTCTTTATATTGTTGACTTGTTTATTATGTCCTTATTATGGCCATAACAGTACAGGTTTACCGTACAGTGAGTAAGTCCTATTTAGGTCCTTCAAGTTGACTTGACCTGAGTTAGGCAATAGGTTATGACTTAATCACTGCATGCTGTTTGTACTATGCTGTTAGGAGGTATACACTTCCATTGCCCTCTAGTTGACTAACCTACAACACACTCAGAGTTCTGACTTGGGTGATGTAATACCGCGCACTATACGCGGTCTAAACCAGCTCGACGAAAAGGGATCTTTTGACACCATGTTTGATTTCGGAGAAGCCCTTTTTGGGAGGATATATATGTCAGGCCAGTGGATGTATTTTGAGTCTTTAATTAACTGTGTAATATTGACTTATTACATAAACCAGATGAGCTCAGTTGTTTTTCACTTTATTTGGTGGTCATATGGAGTTCATACTCTGTAGATGTTTTAGAATCTGAAGTCACTCCAAAACGATGGAGAGAAAGAGTCGTGATGGATAGATTTGGTGATGATGAGAATGGAGGCCAAGACACAGGTTACAGTTAAACTACAGTGCATCTCCACATCCTCACAAGCCTTGATAGACTGTTAACACCATCTGCCTAACTGAGTTTAACTGGATTAAGTTTTGGTTAAGGTTAGGATCAGGATTTAGGGCCAGGATTAGGCGAGGATTAGGATCAGATTAAGTCAATAGGGTAAATTAGGTTTTGGTTTGAAAGTAGGGTTAGGATCCTTTTTGGGTTGAGTTGAGGGTTAGGATTTAGGTTTTGGGGTGCAGTTAGGGTTAGGATTAGGTTTTGGGGTTATTTGGGTTATTGGATTAGGTTTGGTTGAAGTTAGGGTTAGGATTACGGTTTTTGTTTTGAAGTTAGGTTAGGATTAAGGTTTTGGGGTGAAGTTAGGTTAGGATTAGGTTTTGGGTGAAGTTAGGTTAGGATTAGGTTTTGGGGTAAAGTTAGGGTTAGGATTAGGTTTTGGGTTGAAGTTAGGGTTAGCTTGGTTTTTGGTTGAGTTAGGGTTAGGATTTAGGTTTTGGGTGAAGTTAGGGTTAGGATTGGTTTTGGGGTGAAGTTAGGTTTAGATTAGGTTTGGGGTGAAGTATAGGGTTGGTTAGTTTGGTTGAAGTTAGGGTTGGAATTAGGTTTTGGTGTGGACTAAGGGTAAGGATGCGAAGCCTTGTTGAAGTTAGGTTAGTGTTTAGATTATGTTCTGATTTGAGGTTTAGGCCTAGGACCAGAACTAGCTTTTGGTCAGTTGCGTCAGGTTTAGTGTTTGGGTTTTTCGGTTGCGATTAGATTTTTACATATTAGACACAATTTATAAATATATAGACAGTACATCGACTCATGGTAGGGTGTCCCATCTCTGTCTGTCGGTCACTGTCTGTCTGTCTGTCCTGTCTGTCGTCCTGGTCTTGTCCCATATGTCAATCAACGCCCCTCTGGTTTCTTCATGTCACCTGACTCTTCCTGTCCCCCTGGCTCCACCCTCTCCCCACCTTGAAGCTACTCTGAACCTCGTTTGTTACATCATTCAAGACGACCTGCTTGTTGCGAAGTCTCTGTTAAGTCTAACCTGTTGCTCTTGCAGTTCTTTGTTCTCTGTGTTTTGTAGTGTTTGGTGTTTATTCAGAGTTTTGAACCTCTGGGTCTAAAATGGTCATCCTCATTTTATGGACAGTCTTTGGTTTGATACCAACCTGTGTTTTGACCCCTGTCCTCCGGACAAACTTAAATATAACCACATGATTCGTCTTTTGCAACCTGCCTCAACCACCCCGTTACGTGTAAGTAACATACAGCATGTACTCCACAAGATGGTTTACTTTGAGGTAATCAGACCACACCTAGCTATTTGATGTGTTACTACAGTCCTGTCATGATTTCGATTAATCGTCTAAAGGACCACCTCAAATGAAGGTGAATAAATCACAAGGGCCTCTCCTAAAAAAAACCACTCATGGGTTATTCGCTTTTGCCCTCACTGAAAGTTCTGTAAATACTCAAATGCACAGTTTTGTAAAATCTCAGGGTATCATTCAATAGAATGCAATGCACTGTAGCAAACCACAACATGAGGTTCTCACATGCCAGTTCCAAGCTGACTACTGGGGGATCAAACCCCCCCCGCAATGGGCTGTGGAGCAGTGTAAACTGTTGTTCTCTGAAATGATGAGCAATCCAAAACTACATCAGTACCTGACTTTACAATTCCTGTTGCGGCCTGAACACAATCAAATCCTCACAGCACAGTCTACATTTAGTGCAAGAGCTGGAGTGGAGATGGCCTGGATTTTGCGGTATACAGTGACATTAGATTAGTAGAGGACAGTGGTAACAAAGAATGGATACAGGCAGAGATCAGTACTTACTGAGAGCAGAGAGCCAAGAGAGCAGATGAGGGTGAATACATAGCCGAGGGTTTTGGAGGGGGTAAAGTAAGTGGACCGGATACGATGATGTGTGTGTGTGTACTTGTGTTTTATCACGAAACATCCTCCAGCGCATCAAAAGTTTCTTGTCTTTAAAAAAAGAGCCAAGGCAGTCAGATTGGTGTAGCCCTCTTGTCAACCGTGGCCTTATGTCCCTGAACAGTCAACTTTGAGCGCTGACCCCAGCTGGACCCTTTTCCTGTTTATATAGACTACTTCCGTTTGCAAATACTCTTTTATTGCCATGGTTTGTTGGTCTACACATTTCCAAGTCATTCTCGGTCTCATTGGCTCAAGTAACAAGTGAAGTCAATGTAAACATGGGTCCAAGCTGGAGTGTGACCCCTAACAACCACCTGGAAGAGCTGGTATAAGCACCATCAGCTAAACAGCATTATCTTAAACAAACATAAAGCTCCACTCTTGCTTCACATCTAACCACATCAGGTGTTTCTGTCCATCCTTCCAGATGTGAGAAGGACGTTGGTGTAGCTCACCGGATTACAGTGATCCACCACACCCGCCAGGGAGCCACCACCACAGTGGGAGACTGGGGTTCAAATCCTGGTCTGGGTGACTATGCTTGTGCTACCCATCAAGATCTTGGGCAAGACTCCCAACACTACACTGGCCTAATATGATAACCTTTGTTAGTCGCTTCTGGATAAGAGCATCAGCCAAAAAAAAAAAAATTCCTTAAATGTAAGACACAATAATAATCCCATTGGGTCTCTTCGCATGCCTTGATCAAATATCAAATGCTGTGGCATAGTCTATTTTGCTGGCCTGTTCCAATATTACCAGATGTTTTGCCTCTGTACACTCCTAATCCTTGTAGTGGGGCCGGATTTTACGCCAGATTGCATCATGATGAGCCCCGAACTACTTCCCAAATAAACTCACCGATTGTGATATAAAATATAGTGTCATTTAAAAGTCCTGTATCGTTCATTTAAATGACTAAATCAAATAAACTTTACGTATTTGTTCGCTCTCTACACAAAACAAGTCCTCCAAAATTGTACCTTTAATGTAGAGTACAAAACCTAATACAGCTTCACGTCACTTAAACCATACTTGTTTCTAAGCGTGTTGGGCCTTTTCTGTTGTGACCATTCATCATGAAATTCATACGCGTGTAAACAGTCAGCTGCTGTTGCTTCAAATGATGCATAAATTTCAAAATTCATACAAAACGGAGATACGTGTTTTTCATTGAACAGCTTTGATATATCAAAGAGATACAAACCTGACCTGCTGTTCGTAACTGTTTTCGTGGTCGCACCATGTCTTGTAAAAGATTTTGAAGTCAGGGTTCACAACTATGAAGATGCTTGTTTAGCATTACTGGGGGGAATGAGTAAAGGATGCGCACATGGCTGATTACCTCCCCCACACATTCCCTGCTATACGCTGTTTTGGATATACCAGGGCGTTTTAATTACTCACGCTGCGGGAGAGTTTAACCCTGAATTACTTTTCACATTATAGTCAGACTTGACTCTCTGCCCTTCGCCATCTTCAGTATTGATCTAGTAGTCAAAAAGGCTGAACAGATCTAGATCTTACCAGGACCAGGCTGCCAGGAAACCTCATCATAACCGTGTTTGTCTTTGGGTTTGCCACTGTGTATTGCACAAGTATCATACAGCATCGTATCTCTTTTTCATCCGTGTCTCCCGCGGGACAGCTACATCGTCTTGGTCCACTGTGTAACCAAGAGGTCAGCCAAATCACTGAATACGTCTACACCCAATACCCATGGTCCTACTTACACAGTAACTCAGTAAGTGGTAATGTTGGTAGTGTGCTGTGGTAGCGTGTTGGGGTGTACAGTAACTCAGTAAGTGTAATGCGTTAGTGGTGCTGTAACGTAGCGTGTTGGTGTACCAAGTAACCTCATACGTGTAATGTGTTAGTGTAATGTAAGTATGTGTTGGTGTACAGTAACTCAGTGAAGTGTAATTGTGTTATTTACTGTAAAGTATTGTGGTGTGGGATCCGTAACTCCAGTAAGTGTTAATGTTTGAAGTGGTGCTGTAAGTAGTGTATTGATGTACAGTACCTCAGTAAGTGTAATGTGGTTAGTGTCTGCTAGTAAGTAGGGGTGTGTTGAGTGTACAGTAGTCTAAGTGTAATGTTTTAGTGTACGGTAAAATATTGTTTTTGGTGTACAGTAACTCAGTAGTGTAATGTGTTTATTGTGCTGTACAGTAGTGTGTTGGTGTATCAATACCTCAGTAAGTGTAATGCCTTAGTGTACTGTAAGATAAGGCGTGTGTTGTGTACTAGTACCTCAGTAATGTGTAATGTGTTAGTGTAGCTTGTATAGTAGAGTAGTTGGTGTACATTACTCAGTAAGTGTACATGTGTCTAGTGTGCCTGTAGGAGTAGGGTGTTGTGGTGTACAGTAACTCAGTAAGTGTATATGTGTTGTGTAGCTGTAAGTAAGGTAGTCGGTGTATCGTAACTCAGTAGTGTAATGCTGTAGTGTGCTGTAAGTAGCGTGTTGGTGTTGGTGTAAGTCTTGCAGTAAGTGTAATGCGTTAGTGTGCCTGTAAGTAGTGTGTATGTGTGTAACAGTGAACTTGCAGTGAGTGTAGATGGTGTTAGTGTGCTGTAAGTAGCGTGTTTGTGTTACAGTAACTCAGTAAGTTGTATCTGTTTGTGTGCTGTAAGTAGCGTGTCGGTGTACAGTACTCAGTAAGTGTATGTGTACAGTGTCTGTAGTAGTGTGTTGGTGTAACAGTAACTCAGTAAATGTAATGTGTGTGTAGATGACTGTAGTAGTGTGTTGGTGTACAGTACTACTCAGTACGTGTAAGTGGTGTTTAGTGTACTGTTAAGTAAGCGTGTTGGTGTTACAAGTAACTCAGTAAAGTGTATGTGTGTTAGTGGTGCTGTAAGTAGTGTGTTTGGTGTACAGTGAACTGCAGTGAAGTGTAATGTGTTAGTGTAGCTGTAAGTAGTGTGTTGGTGTACCGAGTAACCGCAGTAAGTGTAAATGTGTTAAGTGTATCTGTAAGTAGTGGGTGGTGTAGCAGTAACTCAGTAAGTGTATGTGATTAGTGTGCTGTACTTAGCTACATTGATGTACATAACTCAGTAAGTGTAACTTGTTAGTGTGCTGTAGTAGTGTGTTTGGTGTATCAGTAAGTTCTAAGTGTAATGTGTTAGTGTACTGTAAGTTAGTGTGTTGGTGTAGCATTAGCTCAAGTAAGTGTAATGCGTTAGTGTTCTGTAAGTAAGCTGTGTTGGTGTACAGTAGGCTCGAAATAAGTGATAGATTGCGTTAGTGTGCTGTTATAGTGAGTGTGGTTGGTGTAATTCAGTAACTCAGTTAAGTGTAATGCTTAGTTGTACTGTAATGTAGTTTGTTGGTGTACAGTAAGGCTCAGTATAGTGTAGTGTGTTAGTGTACTTAAGTATGTGTGTTGGTGTACAGTAGCTCAGTAAGTTGTATGGCGTTAGTGTGGGCTGTAAGATAGTGTTTTGGTGTGAGCTCTAATCATCTACACTGGTGTAGTGTATTTTGTTCACGCACTGTTTATAGCACTGGTAGGCAGATGGTATGGCAGAAGTAGCACATCAGTTTAGAACTCGTATAATTAGCCCAGTGTATATGGATACTTGTGTATCGTGTATAGCTGTAACTAAAGTATTATTTTATCTTTCAATAATATAGCATAGATATTATACCTGTCAATCAGGACATGTTAGCCATATACGACAGGGGAACGCACATTTAGCGCTAATATTTGGTTTATTAGGCCTATTAATTCTATACTCATCACTTACAAGTACATGAGCTGCAGCTCAGGAAGGGGTGTTGGGAGTGCGGTGCTGTTGGAATTGAAAGATAAGTGGTTAGCTCAGGATCAATAAATGACGATACATTTAAAGCTTATATGATTCAATATTATATTAGCGGCCAACCGAGTGTCTCTCAGTAATGGCGTTGCGGAACTTCTGGGCCATGTTTGCTACATGCTTACATGCCAGAGCGTCTATCGGCTATGGAGTTGTTAAAGGTTCTAATGGTGTCCTGTGACTCAATTCGTTCCGCTGCATCTTGAATATGCCTCCACACAGTTTCTGCAGATGGTGCGGTAGGGTGAGAGTGGAGTGACACCAGGGCTTCAGGACATTGATTAACAATGCTGTTCATCTTGGCGCTGACAAGGTGGCTTCCTAAAAAAATGGTTAGTTTGTAGTTTCAAAGGTAGGACTCCTCATTGAAGATGACCCGCTGTCCATTAACTGAGTCACTCAATGACAGTCTGGCACTACACCCGTGCTAGTCTTTGTGGGCGTTGACGTGGTGTTAGGCCAGTCGTCATGACGCTCTGCGTGCATGTAGTCCGGGTCATGTAGCCATGATGACTGATGTAGGCGTTATGAGGAGGGGCATCACTGTTGGCTGTATGTCACAATCGGGGCTGTTGGTCACGGCGCCACAGCCGAAACATTAAGCCTATGAATCATTCGCGCTATGTCTCATGGATGTCAATGCTCGCATCGCAAGTTTCCGTTTGTGTGGGTTTGAGTGTATCTGGTGGCAGCTATTATTTTGATGTGAGGCTCTCGTTTCTGAGTATTGCTTGGCTCTGTATCTGAATTGATGCTCGCCTAAA
Source organism: Prochilodus magdalenae (assembly GCA_024036415.1). NCBI lineage: Eukaryota > Metazoa > Chordata > Actinopteri > Characiformes > Prochilodontidae > Prochilodus > Prochilodus magdalenae. The sequence goes on from JAMWET010003063.1 coordinate 230,661, forward strand.
ATTTCATAACGAGGGTGTAATAAGTCAGTTTGTCTTCCTTTGCTACTGCTTTTGGGAAATGCTGTATACTGATGTTGAACCTTTGCTTGATGATTTGATTGGCATTCAGTCACAAGAATCATAGTTAGGTCTTGGTACTGATGTTGGATGAATTAGTTCTGGATCACGAGCGGCTGCATCCCACAGTCAGGATATGGAGCCTCCAGGAGGTCACTAGCTCGTTTCTCCGACAGCGCCTAGTGCTTCATAAGGGGTGGGACTATCGCCCTGCTCTTAGTTGGCTCTCGGCGTATTGACGCGCCAGGGCTGGGCTACCGAAGCCGGCTAGCGCTGTCGCAGGGCTTTTCTGTGGAGATGATTGCGTGTGAACGCCGGTGTCGCGCAGCGTCTGGATACTTTTGGACTAGACGTGTATAATCTAATAGTATTGTTCCGCTGTAAATTAAAATACACAGGGCAGCGCGTGAGTGAGCGCTCCTTCTCAGCGTGCCTAAATTTCCATGCAGGCAGCCTCGTGCGACGCCTCCCGCAAACGCGCTCCTCAGTGCAGGGCTGTTGCTCGTTAGCGATGAAGGCGCGGGCTCACGGGCTTCCGTCCGAATGCGGCGCTTTCCTGGCGTCCAAAGCAGCGCGCGGCCTCTCCGTCTGTGCGGCTTATCAGGTAGCGGCGCGGGCTCGCGCGGTGTGGAGAGGAATGATAAGCTAACTGGGGCGCACGTGCGCTTAGGCCCGTTTCGCGCGCGGGGAGCAACCTCGAATACCCTCAAGCCATGCTGACCTCCTTCACCTCGCCCCGCGGTTAGTGTGTACATGCTCCTCTTCTTTCGCTTCTCGCTATCTCTTGCTCTTGTCGTTTGCTATTTCTATTACCTTTTCTTTCTCTCTGTAAATCATAGCTTTGCTTGCCTTGAAAGCCATCCTTCCTTCTTTCGCTTCTTCCTTCCTGCTTTACCTCGCTCTTTCTTGCTTTCTTTTCCTTCATTTATTCTCTTTCTTGTATTTATTCTCTTTCGTTTTCGTTTTTTTCTTTTTTGTTTTTTTTCGTTCTGTTATATCTCTGTCTCTGTAAACAATTCGGCTCTGAGTTTATTTCTTCACTTCTGCAGGCTGTCTTGTTCTGAGGGGGGTTGCTTTTTTAAGTTTTTCACAATAAAACATTTTTTTCGTTTTTCCTTCTCTGTCTCTAATGAACACTGCGTTCTTGTATTTTCTTTCTTTCTTCTCTTTCTTTTTATAATTCTTTCTTGCGTGTGGCTTTCCTCTTTCCTCTCTCAGTCTTTATTTCCCTTGACGGCTTTTGGTGTTCTTTCCTTCTTTCATTGTTATTCATGGAATGTTTTTTTTCCGTTTTTCTTATTTCTGAAACAATATATTATTTTTTTCATTTTCGCTGGGGTGTCTTTTCCCTCTTTACTTTAAAATGCTTTCTTTCTTCTTGACGTTCTTCTGTCTTCTTTATGCACTTCTTTCTCTCTTTTCTGCAGTAGATCTCTGGGATGGGTATGGTTACTCTGCCTGATTTTACATTCTTTGCACTTGTGCCCGGTGTATCTTTTCTTGTCCTCTTTTTTCTTTTTTTTTTTTGGCTTGCTCACTTTCCTCTTCTCTGCTCCGTCTCTCTCTTTCTCTCTGTCTGTTCTGACCGAAGATAACTTTGATCATCTCTACATGAAGAAAAGTTTAATCCCGGTTTAGAGCAGTAGGACACGAGCAGAGAGAAGAGACTTGCCTCCATACAGCGACTATAACCCGGAGTGTGTCCCGGCATAAAAAAAAAAAAAACCAAAAAAAGAACCCAAAACAAAAAAAAAAAACACACAAATAATGAACAAAAAAAAAAATAAACAACCAAAACAGCTAAAAATGAAAACAAAAAGATCCGTATACGGCTCTCGTTCTGACACGGTCTACTGTGAGATCTGTTTAACGGATGGCACACACAGTGATCGGTTTCTCGCGTCTGCTGATTTGTTGAACTCTGTGTAACAGGATGAGGCTGTGACACTCCAACAGTACTCTGGCAAGAGCCCCGTCACTGGTTTCGGAGCCTCGCAGTTTCCTCCGCTGTGCTCCGGAAGGTGAGAAGCAGCCTGCCGAGTACTGGAGGCGGCAGGCTGCAAAATAAACTACACTCGACATGTTCAGTTAGCTAGAATCTGAAATCTAACGCAGTGCTGTGAAGAGCTGTCCTGCGTGAATTACTGCCTGCTACTTCGAGGACTATGCAGTCATAGCACTTGAGGCCTAGCTTAAACGATGGAACTGTCACCTGAAAAAATAAGCTTAAGCTCCTCTGTTAATAATAATAATGATAATAAAATAATAATGTTATTCTTATTATTATATAGTTTTAGACTTAGGTCAGTATGCTATCCACCCAAACCACAACCCCATAACCCAACCCCCGCAGGCTGTAACAGCAGTGGCGTATACAGTACACGAGTTCAGTACTCGAGGCAGCAACAGTAACACTGTAGGCTACCTAACGGGCTACGCAGGTGAACAGTATAGTATAGGTCCAGTTACCATCCAAACCACCGCTAGTACCCCCCCCCGCCCCCCCCAGGGCGCAGCGGTACCAGTATGGGAGGGCGTAACTGCAGTAATGAGTAGGAGCATTAACAGTAGGAAGTCAGTAAGCAGGGCACTGAACATGTAGCTGAGCATATCAGCAGCAGCAGTATCAGTAGATGAGCAGTAACACGCACCACTGTAGACAGTAGGAGCAGTAACAATAAAAAGTAAGCAGGTCAGCAGCAGTATACATTAGGAAGCAGTAACATGCAGTAATAGTAGGGAGCAGAATTAGTAGGGCAGTAACAGTAGGAGGCGAGTAACAGCTAGGCCAGCTGAAGCAGTATGAGCTTAGTACAGTAGCAGCAGTAACAGTAGGTAGCAGTCAGCAGTGGGAGTGCGTAACAGCAGCGCAGTAACAGGCACCATCCACGATGTAACACGTAGGAGCAGTCATACAGCAAGCAGTAACGAGTAGGAGTCTTAGTAACGCGCAGTAGTACAGCACTTAGTTTTGGAACTAGCGTGTAACAAGTAGGGGCAGTAACTAGCATAACAGTAGGAGTGTAGTGAACACAGTAACAGTAAGCAGTAGGAGCTCGTAACGTTTAGTATACAGTTATGGAGTCAAAAAGGTAACAGTCGAGTAATAATAGAGAGGCAGTAACGCAGAATCATTTTAATTAATTTAAATATTGCTAATTATAGGAGGCAGTTAACAGCAGTAACAGTAGGAACTAGGTAAGAAACAGAACAGTAGGGAGCAGTACGGCAGTATACAGTTGGAGCGTAGCGGGCAGTAGCGAGTAGGTAGCAGCAGCAGCAGTATAGTTGGAGGCTAGTTAACAGCATAATCAGTAGTAATGTCAATTAACAGGGCAGTAATAGTAGGAGGCAGTAACGCTGTAGCAGTACAGAGCGAGGGGCAGCACAGTAATAGTAGGAGGGCAGTTAACAGTCAGTAACAGTAGAAGGCATAACAGCAGTATACTATAGTAGGAGGGCTAGTAACAGCAGTAACAGTAGGAACCATAGGCGAGCTATTAATAGTGAGGAGGCTTAACAGTATAGGGGGCAGTAACAGCTGTAATGAGTTAGGAGCTAGTACTCAGTAACAGTAAGGAGGCAGTAATAGTAGGAAGCAATACAGTAGGAGCGTATAATAGGTCAGTATCGCGCATTTATAGTAGGAACAATATAGCAGCAGTATACATTGTAAATGATTGAATAATTCTTATGTAGAAGGCAATAATGCAGCGAGTAATAGGTATAGGGAGCGTTAGTAACAGCGTAATACTTAGGAACAATAGACACAGTAACAGTGGAGGCATTCATCACCCGCAGTATATAGTATGGGTAGGTACAGCAAGTAATAAGTAGTGAGCACGAATAATAAGGTAGCAGTAACAGTAAGAGCAGTAACAAGCAGTAAAGGGGCAGCAGTACTCAGTAGGAGGCATTTTAAAAAATTAAAAAAAGCGAAAAAAAAGAAAAAGGAAACAAAAAAAAGAACAGCAGTAAAAGCAGCAGTAACAGTAGGGAGGCTAGTAATAATGAGGTAGCATTTTTTATTAAAAAAAAAAAAATCTAATAAAAATTTAAAACAAAAAAAAAAAAAATTGTAGACACAAAAAAAATAAAAACAAAAAAAGCTACTATTCTAAATACAATGGTAAAAAAAAAAAAATTAAAAAAAAGAAAAGATTTAAGAAGACAAATTTTAAAAAAATTTAAAACTGTAACAGCGAGTAACAGAGGCAGTATACCGCAGCAGTACTAGTAGAGCATAATAACGAGGAGGGCAGTAGTGAGCAGTTAACAGCAGCGAGTAACAGTAGCGTAGGCGTGAGTAATAATAGTAGCTAGTAACAGCATACAGTAGGAGCAGTAACAGCTGAGCAGTAAAAAACTGGTAACGGAGGGCAGTATAATAGGGATCATGTTAACAGGCAGTAACGTATGAGCAGTAAGCCGTAACTAACAGCAGCAGTTACTGTAGGACACATTAACGAGGCTAGTAACAGCGCATGTAAGCAGTAGGGCAGTAATACATAGGAGGAAAAAAAAAAAAAAAAAGAA
>JAMWET010003064.1:0-62500 GCA_024036415.1 Prochilodus magdalenae
CCCAACTCATTCCAACTCAGCCCTCCAGAAAGAATGGAGTCAGAATGGATAGCATGCGCAACAGGACGACCTTATATAGTCAGACAGGTACAGCAATAAGGCCCGCCCCTGCTTACGTCACATGCGTCTCATGGGCACACCTGATGGCTGATTCCTTCTGGGTACTACTTTTGGCAAATGTCTCGTTCCATTTGTGGGAAACGGCTCCAAAGCAGATGTTAATGATTGGCTAAAAGGAGGGACTGTATTTGGGCGTGGCCAAAGACCACAGTGTGAAGGAAGTAGCTGAATCTGCAGGTGTATGGAAGCGTACGGTCATACAGGTCAGTGGCTAAAATCCCAGTCTACAGGAAACTCTCCTCAGAATGGTGCCAGGGAAGGCATCCACCAAATCTGACCCAACTGACCAATTCTTTGATGAAAGTGTGGCTAAACACTGATGTGACCTCCATCCAGAAACCTGTCCCAGGTGACTTATCTTGCGTCTGGTGAGCTAGTTTGATGTGTTGACAGCTTACCAGATATACATAATGAATTTTCCGAGCTTAAGTTGAAGCAAAGAGCTACCCGACTTTCTCGTCACGCAACGGCCTTTTGTCTTCACCGACGGTAGCTGCCATTAGAGCTAACTGCTGTCAGGCCTTTAAGCACAAGGTCATTACATACATAAACATAACCGTGCACCCAGCCAGCGGAGCGGGGCGCACAGGACGACGCTAACAAACAGCTTGGCTGTGGCTGTAATTGGTGGTCGAGTCTTCACTTTTTGGGCATCCGGCAAAAGCATTCTCGCTCTCTGCCGGTTAGCGCATGCAAATCCTCTTGTCTAACAGGCCCAGTGTAGAGTGCATTAGCGGCTTTGACCTCATTACGGGAAAAGGAGCTCATTCACTCCACACCCGCACGCCTTCATAACAGACTCGGCCAACTCAAGGCTAATGCAAGGAAGCCATTATTCTCGCCGTTTGAGTGCCCTTTAGTGTATGTAAGTACACGTGTTGCCGGTTTTTTAATGGGGGGCGCGAACGCTCACTTGTTTGTGTACGTGTGAGAGAGAGTGAGAGAGAGAGAGAGAGAGAGAGAGAGAGAGAGAGAGAGAGAGAGAGAGAGAGAGAGAGAGAGAAGTTAATTAGTGCCCATGGCTGCTGAAGGTTATGAAAGAGTTGTGGTGAAGCTTAAAGTCCCTTGTGTATTCCTGCCACCGACCGCAGAAAGAGAGAGAGGGAGGGAGAGAGAGAGAGAGAGACCGACCATAAAGCAAACAGGAAGGAAAACACTGGAGATGAATGGGCGAGTGAGAGAAAGGGAAAGAGAGAGAGAGAGAGAGAGAGTTAGAGAGGGAGAGAGGGAGAAGAGAAGAGGAGAGGGAGGATAATGGATGAAAGAGTAAACTCAAAGGGGCCTGAGAGGAAGGGGGGAAAAGAGATGGATGTATCAAAAAAACAAGATGACAAAGAAAGAAGAAGAATCTGAAGGTGCAGCCAAAGCGGATGGGTACTTTGTGGTGTGCACCCTTTCTCCTCCTTTCTCTCTCCATCCTTTCAGAAAATCATAATTAAGCTGAGCTAATTACCATCCGTCCCTCATTCCCCGTGCTCCCTCCACCTCCATTTTTTTTCCTGCAGAGCTTCCTCCTTTCGCTTTTGTCATCAGCTCTTAAAAGTGCTGGCCTCAGTCTGTTTTCGTGCTGCAGGAGGGCGATAGGAGGAGCGTGACACAAATGCTTCCAAAACGCAGCCCTTAATACCTGCGCTGATGTACAGGGGCCCACAGGGGCCAACTTTGAAGCTAGCACTGCTGCAGCATTATGAGTGATTCCGATACAAGTAGACTCTGATACAAGTAGACTCTGATACAAGTAGACTCTGACACAAGTAGACTCCGATACAAGTAGACTCTGATAGAAGTAAACTCTGACACAAGTAGACTCCGATACAAGTAGACTCTGACACAAGTAGACTCCGATACAAGTAGACTCTGATAGAAGTAGACTCTGATAGAAGTAGACTCCGATACAAGTAGACTCTGACACAAGTAGACTCTGATACAATTAGACTCTGACACAAGTAGACTCCGATACAAGTAGACTCTGATACAATTAGACTCTGATAGAAGTAGACTCCGATACAAGTAGACTCCGATAGAAGTAGACTCCGATACAAGTAGACTCTGATACAAGTAGACTCTGATACAAGTAGACTCCGATACAAGTAGACTCCGATACAAGTAGACTCTGATACAAGTAGACTCCGATACAAGTAGACTCCGATAGAAGTAGACTCTGATACAATTAGACTCTGATAGAAGTAGACTCCGATACAAGTAGACTCTGATACAAGTAGACTCCGATAGAAGTACACTCCGATACAAGTAGACTCCGATACAAGTAGACTCTGACACAAGTAGACTCTGATACAAGTAGACTCCGATACAAGTAGACTCCGATACAAGTAGACTCTGATAGAAGTAGACACCGATACAAGTAGACTCCGACACAAGTAGACTCCGATACAAGTAGACTCTGATAGAAGTAGACTCCGATACAAGGAGACTCTGACACAAGTAGACTCCAATACAAGTAGACTCTGATAGAAGTAGACTCCGATACAAGTAGACTCTGACACAAGTAGACTCCAATACAAGTAGACTCCGATACAAGTAGACTCTAATACAAGTACACTCTAATACAAGTAGACTCTGATACAAGTAGACTCTGATACAAGTAGACTTCGATACAAGTAGACTCTGACACAAGTAGACTCTGACAAAAGTAGACTCTGGCAAAAGTAGACTCTGATACAAGTAGACTCTGACACAGGTAGACTCTGACACAAGTAGACTCCGATACAAGTAGACTCTGACACAAGTAGACTCCGATACAAGTAGACTCTGATACAAGTAGACTCTGATACAAGTAGACTCCGATACAAGTAGACTCTGATACAAGTAGACTCCGATACAAGTAGACTCTGATACAAGTAGACTCTGATACAAGTAGACTCCGATACAAGTAGACTCTGATACAAGTAGACTCCGATACAAGTAGACTCTGACACAAGTAGACTCCGATACAAGTAGACTCTGATACAAGTAGACTCTGATACAAGTAGACTCTGATACAAGTAGACTCTGATACAAGTAGACTCTGACACAAGTAGACTCCGATACAAGTAGACTCTGACACAAGTAGACTCCGATACAAGTAGACTCTGATACAAGTAGACTCTGATACAAGTAGACTCCGATACAAGTAGACTCCGATACAAGTAGACTCCGATACAAGTAGACTCCGACACAAGTAGACTCTGATACAAGTAGACTCCGATAAGGGTCCCTTTGGAGGGCTCTGTGAAGCGAGATGGTCTTATCGCCGTTAGCACAGTCATACTGGTTGTCCGAATCCTAACATAGCACCCTGCTGGTGGCGGTGGATAGAAGAAGGAATGCACCTGCGACATGAAGGTTTCTGGCGACGTACGCTAACCACTGAGAGAGAACCCACGGATTATCCGACTTGTGCAGAATGACCCAACAGCCACGATTGCGGCCCTCCATGAGTCATCCTGTTGGCGCCAGCACCGCTGGCAGACGGCTAAACGACACAGGACTACATACATGTAGCCCATTATTACAATGGGCTTAGCACCACGTCAGCTTTGCCAAAGACTGCTGGTGCCAGACTGTCATGGAGCGACTCGGAATGGCAGCAAGGACATCTTCAGTGACCAGTCACACTTTGGTCTTGGTGGACGACCAACAAAACCATGTATGGTGGCACCGGGTCAGTGCAAAATCAATGGTTTGTTTTCGCACGTCACACGTCCAGAAGGCCTGGTGTCACTCCACCTCCACCCCTACTGCAAAATCTGCAGGAACTGGGTGACAATGTTGAAGCTACTTGGGATGGACTATGGCAGGACACCATTAGGAACCTCTAGGCTAAGACATCTGGGATGATGCGTATGCACACATGGTAGCCCAACGCCATACTGATAGACACTACTTCTGTATGTGTAGCTCAATAAATATTGATCATATCAGTCTACATGTATCATCATTTATTGTCCCTGGTCACCTTTATCTTCCTTCCCAATAGCACTGCAATCCCACACTTCCTTCTGGGTCCAACTATTCTTTTGATGATGACTGACGATCGATACTCTGCCACATAACAGTCTCGCCTACTTTAATCACGCAGCTCTGAGTAAGCATTTAAAGTCTATGATATTACAGTCAGGTACAATTTAAAGGATCTGTAAAACAGGACCTGTGCACAGCACATCCTGCCCGCAGCACCAAATGGCCTTAACGGCTGCATGAATGTACTTGCATCTGACAGGGAGCAATTAAACCCACGCCAAAGGAGGAGGAAATGGAGTGCTGGGCTAGGTTTGGCAGCACCGCGTGTTTAAATAACTTTGATAACAGGAGAGAATGCATTATAAAACTAATTGCCTGCCCCATGAAATCAACTCTAATACCACAGGTATAGAGTGAATGCACTACAGCTCATAAGTAATTGTACTAAACTGTGATTTAACCCCTTAAACAATAGTTGGTAAACTTATCTACCAAGCTGATCATCCCTTAACTACTGGGAACTGTCCACACAGCATGTAGTTGAGTTACCCAAGGTAAAATATCCCACCAGTATAAGTAGACGTTCCTCCATTGAGACCTCCATCTGAGTAAAAATACTAAAGTATTTACCTTTAAATGTACTTAAGTATGGAGAGTAACAGCAGCATGATTTATCATGGCTATAATGTCCTATTATCATTTCTGGAACAAGACTCTTAATCAGCTCAAGACTAACTGCACTCTTGGTCCACCAATCTTTTGAGAGTTCTAGATAAACTTGCAGAGTCAAAATTGATCACAGTGTTAGTGATGGTAACCAGACGTCCAAAGAGTTTAATACCTCTGAAAGATCCCTCAAAGAAAGTTATTACATAACATGGTAGGATAAGTTCTGCCAGATGTTTCCCAAATTGTTCTATTAATTTTGGCTTTGGCTTGGTGGAGGAGTACATGCTGGGCGTTGTTAGGTAAAATAGTCCCAAAGAAAACATCAGCATTACATACTGTCGCTGTCCAAAGAAAAACATGCATCTCCATGTTTGTTGATTTTTACTTTTATGCATCATTTGATTATATAACCTGACCTTTACATTGTGTGAAAATCTCATGACGAATGACCCAACAGAAATGGACCAAACTCACTTGGAAAGACGTCTGGTTCCATTGACTTATGTTAGAATAAAATGAGGTTTTTGCCCTCTCCTGTAAAGTTGTCATTTTGGAGATACATGTTTTTCTTTGGACAGCGACGATATAAAAACAGACAAGTGCAGTTTCACTGGTGGTCACGGATAGTAAATTAACTGGCTACATTTATACTGTAGACAAGGTGACCCCAGATTCCCATCACCGTTGCCCACTCTCTGGTTCAAACAATCTAATGGAGTGCAATAATGTATGCAATGCATAAAAGTATGAATTAAATCAGACGAGATGACCAATGCAAAGTGTTTACATATAGCATGTATATGTCTTCACCTTAATGATGCACAGTTAGCCCCCTTCTAGCCCTTTACCCATGATTGGTTTCAGACAACATGGCTACTCTTGGATAGATATGTTTGGGTGGTGCCCAATCTCAACCCATCGGTAAACCCTGTACCATCACAACCATGTACTGTATAGAATGATATCTGTGGCACAGAGGTCCTGATTAACAAATAGAGAATGCATTCAGGAGATCTGTGATTGTACACCTAAATGGTGGACTTGCAAGGTAGGTGGAGCGTATGCATGATGATTGGAAGTAGGAATGTTTCTATTAAAGTAGATTATGTACACCAAAGAGTCTTCTTTGCTGTACAATAGGGAAAAGTTTGCATACGGAATCAACACTTTGAGCCATGAATTGGATTTCTGGGTAAACACTGCATAATACATTAGCACGGCCTGAACCTCTGTAGAGTTACTGTGTATCTACCACTAAAAAGCACCATGCAAATAAAGCTGAACAGGATAAACATAAATAGAATGGCTTAGGATGGGGTTGTCCTGATAGCACCTAGAGACTAGTAGGACATGTGTAATTAAAATGTGCACTTGAGTATATGCACAATGGTGGTGTAAACCAAATTAAATAGCTGCACTGGAAAACGAGGAGCCTACTCTTTGAGAATAGCTGAGAATACACCATCCATTTAATCTAAGCAAAAATGTATGTGCAAACTGCTTTAGTAAATCAGACTCTACGAGTTCAACATACTCCCGTTGGGAACATCCTAATTGCCTCTCATTTGCTGTTAAAATGCATCTCCATCACTGCAAGCACTTGAGATGATGCTTTGAAATGGAGACGAGTAAGTGTATCCTACTTTTACCACCATGCACAAACAACTATATCACCCAGCTAGGCTAGAAGAGCACTGGGGCTGGGCAGTATGAGCCACTTTCCCGAGCATATCACGGAAATTGTTAGTATGTAAACAATGCTGACCAACTCCATGTTTCATTTAAATGAGATTTAACCAGGGCTCTGGAGCGGCGCAGCTGTCTCAGGTGTTGTCTTATTGTTGGTGATGGAGGGTGTAATTGGCCCTGCTTAATTGGATGCAGTTCTGCACAGTATGTGGGGAAAAACAGTACTTTTTAAGCAGAGTTTCCCCACACACAGGTTACACTTCGCTGGTGCACCACGGTATATATGTATACGCACTAAAGTAGACATCCACTATTTAAATAGTTTGAGAATTTTTTAATAAGCTGTTCCATTCAAACATGCTTTTATTCTGACAGCTACATGAATGCAGCTCGGGCTGGTTGAGCAGTTAAACAGATACACAGATACAGTTAAATTCGATCATTCAGTCAGATCATTCATTCTGGTGCCACATGCCTTCTCTCGTATAACCCTTGTAACCCTCACCACTGCAGGCTGAATGAAAGAGCTGGTTGGCCATCACTAGCTATTTGCTAGCTTATGTTTCTATATTCTGTGTTTTTCTATAAGTAATGGTAACTATCAACTATCGCTCTGATGACCGGATCACCTGTCAGGTACCTAGAGTTCTTCTGTGTGCAAGCACAAGTAACATATGGTGCTAAATTCTAGATTCAACTTTCCAAATTCTAGATTCTAGATCCTACTTTCGAAATTCTAAATTCTAGATTCTAGATTCTACTTTCCAAATTCTAGATTCTAGATTCTACTTTTCAAATTCTAGATTCTAGATTCTACTTCCCAAATTCTAGATTCCAGATTCTACTTTCCAAATTCTAGATTCTACTTTCCAAATTCTAAATTCTAGATTCTACTTTCCAAATTCTAGATTCTACTTTCCAAATTCTAAATTCTAGATTCTAGATCCTACTTTCCAAATTCTAAATTCTAGATTCTAGATTCTACTTTCCAAATTCTAGATTCTAGATTCTGCTTTCCAAATTCTAAATTGTAGATTCTAGATTCTACTTTCCAAATTCTAAATTCTAGATTCTAGATTCTAGATTCTACTTTCCAAATTCTAGATTCTAGATTCTACTTTCCAAATTCTAAATTGTAGATTCTAGATTCTACTTTCCAAATTCTAAATTCTAGATTCTAGATTCTACTTTCCAAATTCTAGATTCTAGATTCTACTTTCCAAATTCTAAATTCTAGATTCTACTTTTCAAAAAAGAATCTAGAATCTAAAAAAAATTCTAAATTCTAAACTCTAGATGCTAGATCTTTGGTTCTATTATTCTTACCTTCATTTTTTATCCGTATGTTCTACTGCCATTTTATGTACCTTTATTACCTTTAATAATCCCTTTTCATTATGTGAATTTAATGTTTGGGCACCAGATAATACAGAATGCTTATTAGCAATATGGACGAACACTACTGTGCAAAACAAACGACGAAAGAAGCTGAAAGGATGAACAATTGGTTACTGGTTGCAGCAGAACAAGCGAATTTGCATATCCATCCTAAACAGCAATCAGTCCGACTAACCGAATGCACATCTGACTACCAAGTGTAAATGCATGTGGCTAAATCATATCAGGGCACAATCCAGATACTAGTCACATGACCAGATGTAAACAGGGTCAATAGTCTACCCTAATAAAGGTTTTATTAATACTTTGAAATGAGTTTATTCATGATTATTAATTAATTACTAAAAAACATATGAAACATTATTCATAAGTAGTCATAAACGAGTGTATTACAAGCAATCTGATAGGCCAGTTCGTCTCGACTGTATATTGTTAAAATATCTCCAACTGATTTAGTATTTCGGCCATATTGCCCATCTTTGGAGTGTGTCCGCGCAAAGCTTCTCCGACAAGATAGTTTTGCTATCTAACCCCTTTAGCTGATGGAGTGGATGTAGCCGCTATTGATCCCATTCAGATTAACAAACAGCTGCTATGTACTAGTGTACCAGGTGGATTTATCGAGCTTCGCAAAGCCACCGGACAAAGCGTGAAATGAAACGACACTCTCAGACACAATTCTCCACAATGCTCTCCTGCGTCCCATCAGGTTCACGGATCCACAGGAAATAAGAACAGAGCTTTACATTGGCTTTTTCTCCAGCTACCACTGCGAGAAAGAGATGCTAACACGGCTGGAGTCCGTGTTCAGTTACTGTAGCGCAGCGAGAGGGAATCAGGGATACAGGGGGAAGAAGCAGATGGGACGGGCAGAGGGGGGAGAGGGTGCTGGGGAGGCCCGGCTGGTTAACTGTTATTGTCCGGAGGAGGCTAGATCAGGCTTTTAGCATCGATTGGTGGGCAAGCTGTGGGTTGGCTGAATAAAAAGAGAAGAGAGAAGCGGGAGGGGGGTTCTATTTCTCTTATCTTCGGATCCTACTGAAAAAGATGCATTGTTTCTCAGTAGATAGACAAATAAGGGGAAATAAAAATCACGGCCCTCCACAGTGTCTTTGAACACAGACTAGAAGCAACTCAAAGGTGGTCGGAGAAATACTACACATACGTTCTAGCCATTCAGGTATTCATCACGAGTGTCGTTACCGCTATTCCTGTTAGAACTATTTTCCTACACTATTGAAATCTAATTGTACAACACCTTCTTAACAAGCTCAAATTACACTCATCATCCAAACCACTCGGAAGGAATCAACCAGCAGGAATGAAACTCAGGTAGGTTTGACATTGTGAGACATGCAAATGATTCAAGTTAAACGCTCGGCTGTGCATGTGACATAAGCAAGGATGGATCTTATCACTATGCCTGATTGACCCAACACTCTTGATTGCAGACATGACCTGTTAGTGGCAGCACCATTGGCAGGTGGTTGCACGATGCAGGACTACATGGACATGACTGTTATGACGACTGTCTTTAACACCACATCAACATCACCAAAGACTGCAATGGGTGTCGTGCCAGACTGTCAAGGAGTGACTCAGAATGGCAGTGGGTCATCTTCAGTGATGAGTCCCGCTTTAGTCTTGGTGGAGACAATCAATGAATCCGTATATGGAGGCACTGTGGTCAGCACCAAGATTGTTGTCAAGTGTCACATGTCCAGAAGGCCTGGTGTCACCCCACCTCCAGCCCTACCGAACCATCTGCAGGAACTGTGTGAGGATATTCAAGCTGCATGGGATGGATTATCACAGGACACCATTAGGAACCTCTACAACTGCATGCTGAGATGTCTGGTATTTGGGTTAGCTCTGAGAGACACTACTTCTGTATGTGTAGCTCAGTAAATATCACCCATATCAGTCTACATGTGTCATCGGTTATGGTTCCTGGTCACCTTTAATCTTCCTTCCCAATGCCACCGCAATCCCACACTTCCTTCTGGGTGCCATGCAACAAATACAATTACATGTCACAAGAATGCAACACAAATCTGCCAAAACAGAACCACAGATACCAAACTGTGCAATTTCATGGACTGAACCCATTCGTGATGTACCCCTAGTATTCCTAGAGCAAATTAGAGTTCCAAAGGCATCACCATTAGCTCTGCCTCAGTCCTGTGTGGCAGGTTAATGCACACTGTCTGGATATTCATGAGCAGGACCTCGAATAAGACGTGATGACTTCAGAAAGAATAGAAGTGACTCCTTAAAACAGACAAGCCACTCTATCCTTCACTTCTGCATGTATCACCACGGCACACCGCCATCCAAAACAAACGCCGCAGTGCATACTTAACCAACTTTGGAAGGAGATGGAGCTTTCTAAACAAACAACTCGGAAAGGGAAAAGAGGGAGCGAGAGGAGAGGTGAAAAGAAAGAGAAAGAGAAAGAGAGAGACAGGGCTTGGCTGCCTCACAGCTGTCTCCTCAACTTTATTGTCATTTCTCCTTATTAAAAGAGTATAGAATATATATAGTTAGTTAGTTAGTTATATATAACACTTAATAAAACAAGACTGTATCATTTTATAATATTAAGTTTTATAATGCATCTGCTCACAAGAACACTGTAAACTTTAATGAACTAGAACAAACTAAAAACTTATTACTGATTTAAACTGATTTATTAAGTATTATGCATTATATATTAGGTTATTGTATATATTATAATATCGTCCAAAGAAAAAACAAATATGGGTACCACTTCAGAATAAGGCTACCGTTATAAAGAGTTTATAAATGGTTTAAGAAATTAGTATTAGTTGGGTCATAAACACCTCATTCATAAGCAGTTACAGCGCATGCCAGGGCAGGGATGGGCAGCAGTGACCTGTCGTCCGTCTGTTATTCTGTTAAAGCTCCAGTTCATGCATGTAGCAAAGAAATGTGTTCTGCGGCTGTAGTCCTCTCAACAGGCCCCAACACTGAGGCTGTGGATCTCTCAACTAGTGTCATTGCTTCCTCTCGAGAAACTGACTTATGACATGAATCAGAGACCAGACAAGTTTTGGCAAATATGGTCTCGTGTGATGATGGACAGACAGACTGTGATGCGTGCTGAGCTAAAAGCAAAGCTAGGTTAATTAAACAGGCTCGTAGCACAACACAGCAGCAACAGGGCACAAGCGGACATAACCAAGAGGGCAAGGACTGAGTCAGAGTAAGGAGACGAGCAGAAGTCAGAACTAGGCAAAGCAATCAGACCAGCAACAGCATCCAAAGGGAGAAGACAATAGAGTAAACCAGAAAGTCAAAATAGAGTCCAACCAGGTAAACAAACGAGAATAACAACAGTGAGAAACGCTCAGTAAGCACAGAGTGGCAATACTTCACAACGGGTCAGTGGGAGAGAGGAGTATTTGTACAAGAGGCTAATCAGCTACAGGTGTAATCAATATTCTGGGGACTTACACCTCAGAGACGGAACGTGACTGGGAGATGGTGGACATGTGACTGTGACATCTTCGAGTGGTGGATTATGGGAACCGGAGTCCAGGAGATTGGGGATGAGAGGAGAGCCAGCAGGCGTGACATCTCCTCTCTGGAATTATCTTGAAAATATTAGTTATTCCCTTTTGTTTCTTTTTCTTTTCTGTTCTTTTTTTATTTATGTATTTATTTATTTATTCAATTTTCTTTCTTTATATGTAACTGGAGATATTGTGTATGTACTGTGGCTGGTAATAGAAAGTGCAACAAAATAAATAAAATTTTAAAAAGCTCCGGTTCTGATGTTTACTGAGCCTACTCCATCTTTTCCATGAGTCCAGATACACCCTGTCAGGTTCAATACATATTCAAATACATCTAATGGGGGAGCTCATTTATTATGTGTTATAACTGCTTATTAACACTTTATAAACAGGTTATGACCTAACTAACAACACATTATAACCTACTTTTGAGCCAATATAAGGGTAACCTTATTATGTTGGTCCATTCATCATTAAGTCTTTACACAATGTAAGTAGAGAGCAGCTGCTGTAGCTTAAATGATGCATACAAGTAAAAATTGACAAAACTGAGATACGTGTTTTTTATTAGACTTTGAGGATGTGTGTCATTATACGTACTTATAGGGAACCAGTGATTTCTCAAAAACCAAAAAATGTAATTAGATGTTTATGTAGTTGGTCATGTAAACAAAGCCCTTTAGAGTTCAGCACAAGCTGTTTAAGTCTAGAGAAACTCACACAGCCAGAATCGTTCACACAGGTGGTGAGAGGAACCAGACGGCCACCTCTAAAAGCTCCCTCACAGTAAGTTATTGCTGAAATTGATAGAGATACACTGTCTGATGTCAAGCCTTCATGATAGTTTTGTGACTTTTGGCTTATAATGTATTCAAATCTATTTATGTTAAACTATTTGTGAGACATGCTAGCCTCCAAAGAACCCTATAAGTGTTGATCCATCACCGACATTAAAATACAGAAGCTCAGAAGACGTGTGTAGGTTCACTGGTAGTTTGGATAGAGAATAAAATGACTGTGTTTGTATTGTAGACATTGCGACTCCTGGTTACTATCAGCAGCACTGTAAAGGAATCGGGTTTCTGAAGTCTCTACATCTCTACCGTTCTACAGAAAACCACTGTGAATGACCCACAGCGCCGTGTTGTGACTGGGGGTTCTCCCCACCCATGTACCAGACTCTGGCTGTGTAGATGACTGTAGCTTAGAGGTTGAGGCAGGTTGCAAACGCACATTGGTTTCATTTAAGTTCGTCCAGGAGACAGGGGTCAAAACACAGGTGGGTATTAACAAAGACATGTCCACTGAGAGAGAGGCAACAGCCAGGAACCAAACAAGGGTCAAACTCAAAACACAAACACTACAAATAACAGGGAACCAAACCAGAAGGGAAACACAGCTTAGAACTCATGAGGGAGAAACAAAGACTTCACAACGAGCAGGGCAAACAAATCAGTCTTAATAGAAGTCCAGATTAGTATCAGGTGTGGGAGAGGGTGGAGTCAGGGTGGAGCAGGAAAAGCTGTGCAATGATATGAAGTAACCAGAGGGGGCTTAGATTGACATATGGACATGACCAGACAGATAGACAAGGGTGTGACAGTGACCTTGATGCTTGATTTCGTTTGGAGGGTGGAGGAGGTGGCGACCTTTGGTTGTGGTTTTTGCATTTCATCACTGTCCAATGAAAAACATGTATCTCCATCGTATGCATCATTTGAAAACAGCAACTGCCGTTTGTGAATGAATTCCATGGTGAATAGAAATGACCCCCAAACGCCTGGATAAAAGTCTAGTTCCACTGACTTACATTAGAATTAAATAAGGTTTTGGCCTGTTCTGTAAAGCTGCCATTTTGGGGGTACTTGTTCTTCTTTGCACGGTATGCCTTTTCAGCTAGGGTTAATAAAGGGCAATTTATTACATTTACGGCATTTAGCTCTTATCCAGAGCGACTTACAAGGTTAATCATATTACAGGTAGACCAATGTAGTGTTAGGAGTCTTGCCCAAGGACTCTTATCAGTGTAGCAGACTGGGATTCGAACCCCAGTCTCCCGCATGTGGTGGTGGCTCTGGCGGGCAGCGGTGTCATCCGCTGAGCTACACAAACCATAATCCCTTGTTGATCCCACAGTGGGGAAACTTAGTCTCCGCATTTAACCCATCCGTGAAGTGAAACACCCACACTAGGGGGCAGTGAGCACACTTACCCAGAGCGATGGGCAGCCCTATCCATGGCACCTGGAGAGCAGTTGGGGGTTAGGTGCCTTGCTCAAGGGCACCTCAGTCGTTACTGTCAGTTCAGGGAATCAAACCGGCGACCCTCCGGTCACAAGGCTGTTTCCCTAACCTCCAGCCCACGTATTATGGTGAACTGCTGGAAGACTTTGTTATGAGTTTATGGTAACATTGTCTATATGGATTGCTGGCCAGATGCTCAGGGCAATAAGTTTAAAAAGTGTAACTGAGATTGGACTTGTTAAAAGTTGATTTTGTGTCCTATTGCCATGAAAATGCTCACACAATGTAGGTGTTTAATAAAATGGAAGACTGGACCATGTAGCTGGTATCCTATTCCTCATTTGCTTTAATTGAGCTGAGGAGCGAGATGGTGGAGTAGGGGTGCAAAAAAGAAGGGAGGAAGATGAATTTAAAAAATGGCAAAAGTTCAGAAAGTACGAATGTGAATATCGTGTACAATTTAATCTTGTGTGAAACTTAAAAGGGAAGAAATGGTTCAATTGAAGCCTTATTATCTTCCTTTTAATTAGCCAGCAGGTTTGCAGGGTACTGTATAGAGAGAGGGGATTTCGGAAGCATGTGTTTACTTTAAAGTGCTGTTGTTATTAAATGTTATCCAACTTTCTGAATACATTACTGTATTAGCCTTTTTGTCAGGTGAAAACAAGTCCCTGATTGGTCACCCTCTCGCTTTTCTCTTCTGAAGGTTTTCTTTCCCTCCTTTTTTTCCTGAATGTTACTTTTCACACCTTTCTCCTTTTTCTGCAGCCAGCAGTAAAATGTCTCTCCATCTTAACAACTGTCTGGCCATGTAGGGCGACTCAGCAGAAACGCGGGACCAGGGGAGAGCTATAGAGCCCAGCTCAGCGCTTCCACAATTATTACCTCATTGACCTCTTTGTGCCTGGGAGGGCAGGAACACATGGCCAAAAAAATATAATAACAACAATAACACCATACGCACATACCTGGAAGGGTCCGCTGGGGTACACCATGACGCTGGCCTTCAGCCAGTTGGGGCCCTGATGCCCAGAGCGGCTCCACACTACAGAATCCACAGTGGCTATGCTCTTGACTCGCAGGAGTACATTCAGAGTGCCTGTAGAGTAAGAGAACATCAGGGAGTGAGCTGGAATTCCAGATCCAGTTCCTACAACATCCAACATCCACCACCAATATTTAAACACCACCTGTATACACGGTGCCATGAATTCATCACAGCCCCCTCCTGCTTTTTTTTAGCTGTGTGTATTTAAGATGAGGGGGAAAGAAAGAAAGGGCCAAGAGGGAGGGGAAAAAGAAGAAGAGATAGATAAAGGGGAGTAAGCAGGCAACATGAAGAAATGACAGAGAGACAAAACAGGGAATAAGGGAGGGAGGAGAAAAAGAAATTGGAGAGAGAAAAGGAGTGCGATAGTGAGAAAGTGGAGAGAGCACAGATTTGGGATGAATTGGAACACTGCCTGTGAGCCAGGCCTTCTCGTCCAACATTACTGCCTGCCCACCTAAGTGCTGAGTTGTGGGAAGCAGGGGACCAGCCTTGTGAACTGACAATGATAGAGATAGTGAGAAAGAGGAGAAAGAGCGAAAACAGAATGAAAGAGAAACACAGAAAGAAGAGAAACAGAGAAACAGACATACAGAGAGAGAGTGTGAGAATGAGTGAGAGAAAGAGAGAGAGAAAAGAGGGCAGTAGAAAAGAAGAGACACAGAAACAGGGGAAGAAATAGAAAGTGGTTGAGAAAAAGTGAAAATGGGGAAAAAAGAGAGAGAGAAACCGATATAAAAAGAGAGATAGAGATAAACTGGGTAAGACGGCCGAAAAAAGGACAGAAAATGGGATAAGAGAGAGACATTCAGAGAAGGGAAGAAAAGAAAGAAATGAAAAAGGTGGAAGAGAGTGACAAAAAGAAAATGAGAGAGGATGAGAAAGAGGGATAAGAGCAAAAGACATTAGCAAAAAGAAAAACAGGCAAGAAGAGAAAAAGAAGCAGACATAGGGAGAATTAAAGGGAAAGAGGGAAATAGAGACCCAGGGAGAGAGGGAGAAAGAGAGAGATGGACTGAGAAAAAAAGGCAAAAACTGCAATAAAGAAACAAAAGAAAGGGAAAGAGAGAAAGAAAGAAAAACTAGGCAAAATAAAAGAGAGGCAGCAAAGAAGAATAAGAGAGAGACACACGGAGAGAGAGAAACTGAAAGAAAGAAACAAAAGAAAGTGAGAGAAAGAGAGAGAAAGAAAAACTAGGCAAAATAGAAGAGAGGCAGCAAAGATGAATAAAAGAGAGACACACGGAGAGAAAGAAACTGAAAGAAAGAAACAAAAGAAAGTGAGAGAAAGAGAGAGAAAGAAAAACTAGGCAAAATAGAAGAGAGGCAGCAAAGATGAATAAGAGAGAGACACAGAGAGAGAGAGAGAAACTGAAAGAAAGAAAGAAAAACAAATTGAAAGAAGAGGGAGAGACAGTAAGAGAGAGAGACAGAAACAGACAGAGAGAGAGAAATACAAAAGGAGAAAGACACGAGACAGTAAGGCAGCAGCAAACTGAGAGAGAGAAACAGACGAGACAGAGGGAGAGACACTGTGTTCACTGTGTCTGGGCGCTGAAGCTTCTCGCTGAGTGAAATGAGCAGCATGGCAGAGATTCAGTCCAGTGTGGCGTTCACACAGCAGACAGATGGCACGAAGACAAAACAGCATATTTACAAACACAGCACAAGAGGCTGTGGCACACCGACAGCAGTTCAGTGCAGCTAGCGGAGGAAGCACGCCTGCGTTTACAAACACTGCTCAAACATTACCCCGTCGCACGTAACACAGCCTGAAAGAGAGGAGGACTGCTCGTCAGGGGCTTTATCTGTGTGCATTAAGGCACACTGCCGCACCCGGCTGGCGTCCTAAAGCGAGACACCGTTAGCTGAAGGGACGTCTCCTATTAAACACATTGTGTTAAGTCCACGCACAACTCCAGCTGAAGGTGCTGGGGTACACACACAGTGCCAGTCCCTCAGGGAAGAGGAAGAGAGAAAGTAGAGAGGGTGAGCTAGGAAGAGAGGAAAGTGGGGGTAGACAGAATAATGAAGAGAATAAAAAGGAAGAGACCAAGAGACTTCGTTAAGTATGAAATATAACAAAGACTATAACACATGGGATAATAAGCTCACTGGACAAAAAAATTTCGTCTTGCATGGTAGTGCCTTCAGGCTCCTGCAGGTGGCGCTGCACAGGGTTATAAATACCTGAAGGGTGTGAGTGGTGGGATTCATAGACTGGATGGTACAGTGCAGTGCATGTGTCGTTCTATGTGGGGTATATGGAAGTGTACAGTCATATGTACCTGTCAGTGGGTCTACCTGTCAATGGGTCTACCTGTCAATGGGTCTACATGTAAACGGGTCTACCAGCAGAAGCAAAAATCTGGGATAGGCATCCACCAAATCACATCCAGCTGTGCAATTCTTTGATGTGAGAATGGCTGAACATGGACGTGGCCTACAGTGCATGGCAAATCCAGTTACAGCTATTGCTGGTGCTTGTGAAGGTGTTATACACTATTAGGGGCCACTGAGTCATAGGTGACTCATGTTCCTGTCCAGTAAGCTTAAAAGGTTTTCTCTTATACCATCCACTCCACGCTTGGTGCATGGAAATAGCCTGTAGATAGAGCTGCCTGTAGAGTCCGCGTATCGTGTGAGGACCCGTGTTATGCCATGATCTGCGTTTTCATACTGTGTGAGGATATAAAGCCTGGCTCTGCTTTAATACAGTGTGCTTCTACTCACAAAGTGGTCACTGGAGATGACTTGGGATGGCTGTTAATGCTGGACATGTACCAGGCTTTGGTACTTTAGTGCCTTTGTGTGAGCATGTTGCCAAAGACACGTTGTTAACAAGGATGTGATTGAGAAAGCAGAGATGGTGCCGCTATCTGCTGTTGCATCACTCACTGTGGAGTTCCCAGCTGCCTCTGGAAGCAAGATCAGCACAAGTCCTGTGTGTCAGGAGCTGGGTTTCCAGGCAAGCTAGCCAAAGGGAAGCCTAATGCCAGAGTAGTGGTAAAGGCTCATCGTGCCTGGGTGATGAGCTATGTTTCACCATCGGGTGATCTGATACATGAATCTGAGTATGGTGGATGCCAGGAGAAAGAAAGAAAGAAAGAAAGAAAGAAAGAAAAAAAGAAAGAAAAAGAAACACAGAAGAGACAGCAAAGCAGAATAATAGAGAAATACAGAGAGAAAGACAAAAAGAAAGAAACAAAAGAAAGAAAACAATAGAAAAACTATGTAAAATAGAGGAGAGACAGCAAAGAATAGAAAAGAGAGAGAGAGAGAGAGAGTAAGAGAGAGAGAGAGACAGAGAGAGAGAGATAAAGAGAGAGAGACAGAGACAGAGAGAGAGAGAGAGAGAGAGAAAGACAGAAAGAGAGAAAGAGAGAGAGAGAGAGAAAGACAGAAAGAGAGAAAGAGAGAGAGAAAGAGAGAGAGAGAAAGAGAAAGGGAGAGAGAAAGAGAAAGAGACAGAGAGAGAGAGAGAGAGAGAGAGAGAGAGAGAGAGAGAGAGAGAGAGAGAGAGCGAGCGAGCGAGTGAGAGAGCGAGAAGGAGAAAGAGAGAAAGAGAAAGAGAGAGAGAGCTAAAAAGAGGGGGAGAGAGAGAGAGAGAGAGAGAGAGAGAGAGACAGAGAGAGAGAGAGAGAGAGAGCGTGAGAGAGACAGAGAGAGAGAGAGAGAGAGAGAGAGAGAGAGAGAGAGAGAGAGAGAGAGAGAGAGAGAGAGAGAGAGAGGGAGGGAGGGAAAGACAGAAAGAAATAAAGAAAAGAAGGACTAGAAAAGAAAGAATGCTACCTTGTAAAGTGTGGTGGAGGTTGAATGATGGGCTACAGTAATGCTACACCCTACAATGAGATGTAGACAAACATGTGCTTCCAGTTTGCTGACTGTGCCCTTGTGCACACAGCACGGTCCATAAGTATACGGTTTGACCAGAATGGAAGTCCAGTGGTGTGGAATGAGATTTGGGATGAATTGGAACACTGCCGGTGAGCCAGACCTTCTGGTCCAACATTACTCACGACCTACCTAAGTGCTCTTTAGACTAAATGAGCGCAAAATGGGGCAGCTGTGGGAACCAGGGAACCAGCCTTGTGAACAGAGGGCCAACTGTTCCATTCCCTGAAATGACAGGAATGACTGAGGAGCCCTTGAGCATAGCACCTAACCCCCAAATGCTCTCCAGGTGCTGTGGATAGGGCTGCCCACTGTCCCGGGAAAGTGTGCACACTGACCCCTAGTGTGTATATATGTGGGTGTTTTACCTCATGGATGTGTTAAAGACGAATTCCTCTGTGTGCAATGACAAATGGCAAGGATGTCTTTAAACTCTCTACTCAGAGAATGACAGGCCTCACCGAAATTCCCACAAACCAACTCTAAAATTCCATGGAAAGGCTTTCCGGAGGAGTGGAGGCCATTATAGCCACAAAGAGAGAAAAGGTCCATATCCGGACTCCATGTGTATGCCCATGGTTTTGGAATGAGATAAGTGATAATGAGATAATCATATGAGACAAGATGATGTTGGCATGATGGTCAAGTGTCCAGATACTTTCGGTCATACAGTGAATGTAACATAACAGTAGTTTCGAATCTCTAATCCTGACCAGGGTCCTTTGTTTCCGCAGCTACGACTGGGAAACAATTAATATCGAATTGCGCCTACTGTGCTATTGTGTATGTTGGCGATACCCACAACGTCTAATGGCTAATGGCTAAATGTGTGGCTTGAACACGTACTGTGCAAAGAGAAGAGCCTCTAAACGAGAACACAAAGCCTAATCCATCTCTCCCTGCCGTATGCTCCCTGCTGTAGAAAGCAAAGAAACTCCTGCCTGCAACAAGATGATCCTGTGATAAAGCTTGCACAGGCTCGTCCAAACACTCGTTCATCACCCTAATGAGCGAGAGACAAAGAGAGGAGAGGGTGCTAGTCACAGTCAGAGCCAGTGGCATTCAATCAGGAAAGGTACCATGCTTTTAGACCACAGTGCTGACGGCTTGAAGCAGGTCGAGGCCCTGCAAATCCATTCTGACATATTAGGCAGCTGGCCAATTTTTCCCATCTGGATTTTATATCCATGTTGGATTCCCCAAAATATTCCCCTTCATGCCGCTTTGCACTCAGCCCCAAAGAAGATTCACATATGTATTTGTAGACTGATGGAAAGTGCTTGTTGGGGTGCAGAAGGAAGTGGGGGTTGGAGTGCTAGTGGGAAGAAAGATATATAGGCATATATATATATATATATACACAGTATATGTAGCCTATATGTCCTACATATAGGCTACTATTACAGAAGTAGTGTCTCTCAGTATGGTATCGGACCGCCATGTTTGCTAATGCGACATGCCAGACATCTCGGCATGAAGCTGTAGAGGTTCCTAATGGTGTCCTGTGATAATCCATCCCATGCAGCTTGAATATTCCCCCACAGCTACTGCAGACTGTGTGGTAGTGGTAGAGATGGATTGACACCAAGCCTTCTGGACATGTGACATGTGACAACAAACCGTTTATCATATCTCTCCACATTTATCATCATCTATTGTCCCTGGTTACCTTTATCTTCCTTCCCACTAGCACTGCAACCCCACACTTCCTTCTGTGTGCAGCTGGTCTTTTGATGAAGTGTATAGAATACAGTAAATACAATTACATGGCACAAAAACGTAACACAACTCTATCGAAATATAAATAACACACTGGGCATTGCTGATTGTGCCAGAGACAAAATTTGACCCCTAGAACAAATTACAGTTTTAAAGGCATCACCATTAGCTGTGCCTCAGTCCTGTGGGCAGGTTAATGTTCTGGATATTCATGAGCAGGACCTTGAATAAGATGTGATGACTCCAGAAAGACTAGAAGCGACTGCCGCTATCTTTGTGATGATGAGTGGTATATGTGTTTTTATGTAAAAGGCCTGTTTTGGGAAACGACTTCATTGTATTGCCTGCTGTAATAAGAAAGCGTCTACATTTGTAATAACATTATTACGGAGCGAGTTGCGCTGTGGTCAGCGGAGACGTTGGGCAGGGTGTGGATGGCATACGGTGCTGTGTTTGTTCTGATGACAGACCGGCACTGTTCTCTCTCCTCTGCTCAAACAGAGCAGCTTCTGATAGAGGAGCGAGAGTTCTGTTTGTTCAGCTCGTACTGCGTGTTCTCATCCTCTCCATCCAAGTTCACAACTGATTTACTGGCACCGGGCGCATTTCAGCATATTTTCAATCTTCCATCTAGGTTATGTTTAGGGGTTGCTGTTGCCATTCTTATTATTTCACTTCTATTTGTTGTATATTATGTTTTAATAATCACACAACTCAATACAATTCTCAGATTGCTCAGTATTTAGTATTTGCTCTAATTGGTGGTTGGTATGGCTCAGTGGTTAACACCACTATCCACCAGAGAGCTACCACCCCATGTGGAAGACTGGAAGGGTTTAAATGCCAGTGTAGGTCACAAATGCTGGGCTATACCAATAAGAGGCCCTGGGCAAGACTCCAAACACTGCACTGGCCTAGGTGTAAAATTAATAACCTTGTAAGTTGCTCTGGATAAGAGCGTCAGCTAAACACCAAAATGTAAATTACAGCTTCTCTTCTTCTGTGTATAACTGACTTCAGATTTCGTAAAGTATGAGTCGATGTTGGTCAAAAACAATAGTGATATCATCAATAAAAGATCTGACTATAAAAATCTGTGACAAAGCTGAGGTCACAGGTCAGTAGTGCGTGATGGTCCCTTTCCAGCTAGCCGTAAATCTGCTAGCCCTCTGGTAACCGGAAATATGTAACACAAGACTCTTCCACACCTGCATTTGACTGGGCTGCATCCTAGGTGGCCTTGCTGAGACCCTCGTCTGCAGTGGAGGTCTGGAGTGCTAGAGAGATTTTGAGCACCATAGCTCAGTAGAAAATCAGAATAACTGACCACAGTGCCTCCACACATGGATTCATTGGTCGTCCCCCCCAAGACTAAAGCATGACTCATCACTGAAGATGACCCGCTGCCATGATAGTTTGGCACGACACCATTGCAGTCTTTGGGGACATTGATGTGGTGTTAAGGGCAGCCATCCTAATGGTCTACTTGCATGTAGTCCTGGATCGTATAGCCGTCTGCCCATGGTGCTGGCACTAACGGGATGATTCCTGGAGGGCATCACCTTTACTGAATGTTCGCAACTAGGGCTATTGGATCAGTCAGGTACAGCCATAAGGCCCATCCATGCTTATCACATGTGCAGCCAAGCATGAAACTTGAATCATTGGCATGTCTCACAATGTCAAATCCACCCACCAAGTTTCATTCCAGTAGAAAAAAAAAAATTTAATACCTTATTGATCCCACAGTGGGGAAATTTACAAGTCTTCGCATTTAACCCATCCGTGAAGTAAAACACCCACCCACACACACTAGGGGGCAGTGAGCACACCTACCCGGAGCGGTGGGCAGCCCTATCCACGGCGCCCGGGGAGCAGTTGGGGGTTAGGTGCCTTGCTTAAGGGCACCTCAGTCGTTACTGTCAGTTCAGGGAATCGAACCGGCAACCCTCCGGTCACAAGGCTGGTTTCCTAACCTCCAGTCCATGACTGCCCCCAACGGAAAGTATATTTACTATAGTATGAATATTTCTAATGTACATTAATGGTGTGGAGGTTTATGCAGAGCCTTCTAAGGCACACTAGCATCCTAAGACAATTCCTTAAGACCAAATTCTCTTTTTGTGACAACGCTACCTCTCCTATCACCTTCTCTACAATAAACCCCTTCCCTACCTGTTCATAGCGTTCCCCAACAGCATATTCCGGAACTCTATTCTGTCCATTGTACACCTCTGAAAGTATCTTAGATACATTTGTACTTATGACAATAAAGGAGAGAGCACATCTGTCTCGACCGCGTGACCTTTCTTTTTTATATAGCCGCTATTTCCCTCTCTCTTTCTCTCTCTCTGCGCATGTGCTTTTAGGGAGCGCTTTCTTGCTCGTTTAAACGTGAAGTGCGCACTTCACTGGACCCGTAGTGGCTGTTTTCTCCTCCTCTCTCCTTACTATCCTTGGATCAACCTGCTTGTTAGGCTCTTTCTCCTACGTTGCTACTAGAAACGTGTTCTTTGGCTTTACCCTTCAAATGATCAGCTCTCCTGCGCAATTGAAATCCATGAATTTAGCTCTATTCCTGCCAGGGTCTTGCAGGTTACCAGTACGCGCTCCCGACACGTTATACCTCTATTAGAGCCAGAGTTGATTAAGCACCTTCGAGGTTCACCAGCCAGCAAGTATGAGCTCATTTGGGAGCAGATGCCTATTACTTAAGCATGTTTCCCTACTTCACCTCAAGGAGCAGAGGACCATTCAGTTCTACAAGTTATCCTTTTTCTGCCTTTATATGCATAGGGGATTCTAGAAATGACAGCATGAATAAGAAGTCATAGAAATAAAGAATTATTATTATTATTGTACATTTTACATTTACATTTTTAACTGGTACTGAATGCTGCCGCAAAGAACTGATAGTGGTGTACACTAAAAATGGTGCTTTGAATTGACATGATGCAATATTTACTTTATAAATCTTTCAGATGACTTCTATTGACCATATTAAGTTTACATAAGACATCCTTCCTAAATGCGAACATCCTGTAGAGTGAGGAATGCCTTGAATTTATTCCGACTACGAGCAACAAGGCAAGGTGAGCAAGTCTTTGCCAATGGCCCATTACACCTGGAGAGGCTTTTAAAGGTTTAACCTTTACAAATCTTAAATGATTACTTTTGTTTTGAAACTTGTAATTGTGTCATTAGATATTTAGTCACAGGAATGGTCAGAGGCCGTCCTTCGTTTATTTAATTTGCAGTTAAAACAGTCATTGTGTCACGTTAATCATTTTCAGTGCCAGATAAAAAAAGAAAAACACATACTACACAAAAACAACATGCAAATGTGAAATATTCTAGCACTGGACGTGACTCAGTGTTTGCCATGTTGTCTGTGCCAAGTTCTAAATGACCAGAATACACTCATCAACAAAAACGGTTGCACAAATAGCTGCACCCAGAATGAATCAACCAATAGGAATGGAACTTGGTGGGTAGGTTTGACATTGTGAGACATGCGAATGATTCAAGTTTCATGCATGGCCTTGCAAGGGTGCTCCTTTTTGCTGTACCTGACTGACCAAACAGCCACAATTGCAGACATTCATTCACCAGTGATGCCACCCATGACCCATCCTGCACCATTGGCTGTTGGCTGCATGACGTAGTACGACACAGACCATTAAAATGACTCCAGATGACTTCTGTTGACCATATTAAGTTTACATAAGACCTTTTATTCAACATACATTTCTTCAACATACATTCGGGAATCAGACACACTCTCTACATTCAAACTAGACTGTAAACTTATTGTTTGCACAAGCATTTAGCTGACACCATCTGTTTACCTCTATAATTTACATTTCTGCATAAATAGACCAAATACCCAAAACTCTCACCCTCTCATTTGTATTCTCTATGAGCGGATCAACACTAATGGACAACACTGAGGGTCTATCAGTGCAGAGGAATCCTCTACAGGAATCTCAGGACTACGCACACTCAATTCATACAACAAGTTACAATGTCTACCTCTTAGTCCTCCTAATCAGTCTCTGTCTCTCTCTCTTTCTTTCTCTCTTTCCTTCCTCTTCTTTAAGCACAAGAATGACATTTCTCCAGAGTGGTCACATCGGAACCCCCAGAGCAGCTAGAGGCACCTGAGCATCAGCTCCACCGTAGGTCTCCTGCCCTGTTTCTGCAGTTCTACACGACCACATGGCATGACCACAACCTTTACAATGACCAGCGTGAACTATCTATGGGTTCCATCTTGCAGTCACTCTGTCCTGGACTAATCAGACTGGATCTATTAGATGTCCTAAGCTCTTTTCCTGTTAGTTCTGTCTTTCTCTCCTTATCCAGGTTTGACCTTATGATTTCCAATCACTGTGGACAGCCAGTCCACACAATGGAAATCAGACTATGACTCATTATTCCTCCTCCACCAAACCTTACAGTTGGCAGACGGTATGCTGATAATAATGAAGCATGTACAGAATGTGTCTACAGTCCAATGACAGTGAGCTAGGCATCACTTCGGTCAATGCTTGGCATTGAGCAAGGTGGTCTTACCCTACACTCACACTAGCAAGCGACAGACATTTCCTTTGGGACTATGCAATTTATAGATGGGATTTAGCAACAAGCAGCAAGCGAAAGCCCGACAGAGCAACAAATCGAGTTCAGATTAGACTTTATGCCAAGGAATTATAAATGACTGGCTCCGGCAAATTCTTTACATACTTGGCTTCAAGGTCCTGAAGCCTCTGCTCTCTCAACATTTTGTTTCTACCAGCATTTGGTGCCAGTTCTCAGCAGTGTGGTGGTAAACATGTAGGAGAAGCTCATAAACGCCATTTTTCCTTTTCCCAGTTTATATGATGCGTCTTTGCAAATTGGAAGAAAAATGCAACATGAAAAAAAGCAGATATTGTTGATGTCTTTGGTGAGTTAGGGCACTCAGTAGCTAGCTAGGTTAGCCAGCCTACTATTTTGCCATTAAAGCTAGCCACAAATGCAATATAATGGGGTTCAAAAGGGGTAAAAACTGCTTCACGCATCACAGCTTCTGTCACCACTGACTTGCATTGATTTTAGGCCTTAATGGACGATTCAATGACCTGTTTCAAGAAAACTATTGTGCTGATGAAATTAAATATCTTTATCTTCTAAGCCACTTATACCTCTGGGTCACTGAGTGGGAGGAAACACCCTGGACACCCTGGTATACTAACATGAACTGGTGTCTACATACTTTTGGCCACACAGCATATTGCAAATGGAGGTAGTGGCTCTTCAGTTGGGAACAAGCTATGATTCTGCCTTGCCTTTCCCACCACCACCCAGTCTTAAGTAGCGCTTATACAGGATCAGACAGCACTCCACCCATTCAGCATGACATGGTACACTCAAATACCTCCTGCTTTGTTCTCCCTTTCCCTCCCTGGTTCAGTTATTGATCCAGTGAGGTAATGTAAAGCTTGCCTATGAGGCTGTGAAAGAGAGTCAGCGGCGAGGCGACGGCTTAATTTGCCCAGTGCTTTGTGCACACACGCACGCACCCACTCCCCGCCTTAATAGGCTGAACTATCATAAACTGACTCGT
Source organism: Prochilodus magdalenae (assembly GCA_024036415.1). Taxonomy (NCBI): domain Eukaryota; kingdom Metazoa; phylum Chordata; class Actinopteri; order Characiformes; family Prochilodontidae; genus Prochilodus; species Prochilodus magdalenae. The sequence goes on from JAMWET010003064.1 coordinate 25,888, forward strand.
GCTCTCTACACTAGAAGCAAATGAATCTGTTTTATATGAGACTGAAGACTATACAAGCTAAAACCTGTTAGTGAGGGCTGCTCTGTTGGAGGTGGGGATAGATACCTCTGCAGGGTACTTCGAACTTAAAGCCAGTCTTCTGTGGATAATGGAAGCTGTGCTACAGGCAGAGAGTGGACACACTGAACACACTAAACATTTGAACTTGGATTCAGCTGTTTAGGCCTCAATGTTATTGCCTATGAAAATATGAAGTATTTGTTTTATGCTCTTGCTTTCGTTCACTGTGTTGAAAAATTCATAACTTCTACGTAATGGCCAGTTTTACTGGAGATCAATGTTTACGACTACAGCTTTGGGAGCGGTTCTTTATGTTAATGAGCCTGGCCGTGCACTAACAGAGCAGTGTTGGGTTTATCATTGGTCATTGCGTAGAACTGTGTGTATGGATGCTTGATCATTTCCCGATTGAATAATCTTTCAGGTTTCTTTGGGAATTAACTTGGATTTATATTTATTTATTTATTTATTTAATTTTATTTATTTATTTTAGCCACACCCCCACATTTCAGAGCAGGTAGTATGTATCGCTTCCCTGTATGGCCACATGGAGCAGCTCAATCCTATTGTGTTGAAGCAAATGGGTCTGAATTCTGAACAATCACTGCAGAACTTTAATAACAGCGTGCAAAATCAAATATGCTATGATAAAAAAAGAGGGAGGAGGTACAGTGACACCAGACCTTCTGTATGTATGACATGGTTGCATTTACATTTATGGCATTTAGCTGGCGCTCCTATCCAGAGCGACTTACAAGGTTAATCACATTACAGGTGGGCCAATGTAGTGTTAAGAGTCTTGCCCAAGGACTCTTATTGGTGTAGCACAGCATAGTCATCCAGACCGGAATTCGAACCCCATTCTCCCACATGTGGTGTTGACTCCTTGGTGGGTAGTGGTGTTCTCTGCTGAGCTACACCAACCACCATTCTGAGTCACTTCATGACAGTCTGCCACGACACCATTGCAGTCTTTGGCGACAGTGATGTGGTGTTAAAGGCAGTCGGGTAACGGTCTGCGTGCATCTAGTCTTGCTTTGCAGCCGTCTGCCAATGGTGCTGGCACAAACAGGATGACTCATGGAGGGCATCACTGCTTGCTAAATGTCTGCAGTTGTGGCTGTTGGATCATGCAGGTACAGCGATGAAGCCCTTCCTTGCATGTGTCATATGCACGGCCGAGCGTGAAACTTGAATCATTGGCATGCCTCACGATGTCCAACCTCTCCACCAAGTTTCACTCCTGTTAGTTGTTTCCTTCTGGGTGCATCTATTCTTTGACGGTCACTCAAAGCATAAGAGATGTGGGAAGCATCCCATCACATGGAGTGGAAATTCCACACACGCACTTTGTCTTCCACACCACATTTCCTTTTTGAGCTAAACCCATGTTAGCTAATGCCACAGCTGGGCGCTGGTGTTCTGGAGTCCTGCATGTAAAGACATGGTTTCCTCTAAACCACTGATTAGGACTGTCACTGATTACATACCGCTTTTTTCATTCTGCTGTGTCTTTTCTGTTGGAAATGACAGCACCCCGGGCGTGAAGTAATGTAATACATTCCTCAGTGCTCAAATATGCATGGATTTTGATTGCAGTCAACTCTCTAACATCCTTCCTAAATGCGAACATCCTGTAGAGTGAGGAATGCCTTGAATTTATTCCGACTACGAGCAACAAGGCAAGGTGAGCAAGTCTTTGCCAACGGCCCATTACACCTGGAGAAGCTTTTAAAGGTTTAACCTTTACAAATCTTAAATAATTACTTTTGTTTTGAAACTTGTAATTGTGTCGTTAGATATTTAGTCACAGGAATGGTCAGAGGCCGTCCTTCGTTTATTTAATTTGCAGTTAAAACAGCCATTATGTCACGTTAATCATTTTCAGTGCCAGATAAAAATAGAAAAACACATACTACACAAAAACAACATGCAAATGTGAAATATTCTAGCACTGGACGTGACTCAATGTTTGCCATGTTGTCTGTGCCAAGTTCTAAATGACCAGAATACACTCATCAACAAAAGAACAGTTGCACAAATAGCTGCACCCAGAATTAATCAATCGTCAGGAATGAAACTTGGTGGGTAGGTTTGACATTGAGAGACATGCGAATGATTCAAGTTTCATGCATGGCCACGCAAGGGTGCTCCTTTTCACTGTACGTGACTGACCCAACAGCCACAATTGCAGACATTCATCCACCAGTGATGCCATCCAGCACCACTGGCAGTCGGCTGCATGACGTAGTACGACACAGACCATTAAAATGACTCCATTTAACACTACGTCAGCGTCGCCAAATGGTGCAATGGTGTCGCGCCAGACTGTCATGGAGTGACTCAGAATGGTAGCGGGTCATCTTCAGTTACAAGTCATGCTTTTGACTTGGTGGAGATGACGCCCATGTGTAAAGGCACCGTGATCAGCACCTAGATGAACGGTTTGTTGTTATCGCATGTCCAGAAGGCCTGGTGTTACCCCACCTCCACCTCTACCATACAATCTTCAGAAACTGTGTAAGGATATTCAAGCTGCATGGGATGGATTATCACAGGACTCCATTAAAAACCTCTACAACTCGTCTGGCATGTTGCATTAGCAAACATGGCAGCTTGACACCATACTGAGAGACGCTACTTCTGTATGTGTAGCTCAATAAATATTACCCATATCGGTCTAAATTCATCATCATGTATTGTCACTGGTAAACTTTATCTCCCTTCCCAATAGCACTGCACTCCCACACTTCCTTCTGGGTGCCGCTATTCATTTAATGATGAGTGTACATATCACCTCCTCAGGAAACAGGACAACTGTGAGATGTACAGGATCATTTCTAGAACTGGTAGTTTCTCCACCTCATTTTAGGAACGAAAAACTTTAAAAGTGCTTTGACTCACAGCTGGGGTCTCAGCTGAGTTTGGGCTGGTGTTGGAGATGTAGCTCCACTAAGATCTAATTCTTTGCTCCCAGCAGAGTGGACAAACACTGCTGTACACTTTGAAAAAGTAGCATAACAAGCATCTTCATTCATTCATTCATTCATTCCTTTATTCATTCAGAAGGCTTCCACAGGTAAGTCAGACATTTTCAGGCTGTGTTGAGTTGCCTTCCGAAATTCTGACCCAACATGGCAACAGCTGGGATGGGCGTGATTGGTTATAAGTTTTTGTTGCTGGTGAAAGCTTGCAAAATCCAACGAAGGGGGAATTAAATAACATTGTACGTTCACTCTCTGAAAATTGTTTGTGCACTTGCTTGAATTCATTTACCTCCATTCAGATGTACTGAATGATGAAAGCATGTTCAGGGTCAAACAGCCATTAGAAGTTACACCTACACCTTCTCACAGACACATTCAGTGGTGCTGAGGTCTTCACTCCTACACCTTCTCACAGACACATTCAGTGGTGCTGAGGTCTTCAGTCCTACACCTTCTCACAGACACATTCAGTGGTGCTGAGGTCCTCAGTCCTACACCTTCTCGCAGATACATTCAGTGGTGTTGAGGTCCTCAGTCCTACACCTTCTCACAGACACATTCAGTGGTGTTGAGGTCCTCAGTCCTACACCTTCTCACAGACACATTCAGTGGTGCTGAGGTCCTCAGTCCTACACCTTCTCACAGACACATTCAGTGGTGCTGAGGTCCTCAGTCCTACAGCTTCTCACAGACACATTCAGTGGTGCTGAGGTCCTCAGTCCTACACCTTCTCACAGACACATTCAGTGGTGCTGAGGTCCTCAGTCCTACACCTTCTCACAGACACATTCAGTGGTGCTGAGGTCCTCAGTCCTACACCTTCTCACAGACACATTCAGTGGTGCTGGGGTCTTCAGTCCTACAACTTCTCACAGACACAATCAGTGGTGCTGGGGTCCTCAGTCCTGCAGCTTCTCACAGACACATTCAGTGGTGCTGAGGTCCTCAGTCCTGCACCTTCTCACAGACACATTCAGTGGTGCTGAGGTCCTCAGTCCTACACCTTCTCACAGACACATTCAGTGGTGCTGAGGTCCTCAGTCCTGCACCTTCTCACAGACAGATTCAGTGGTGCTGAGGTCCTCAGTCCTGCATCTTCTCATAGACACATTCAGTGGTGCTGAGGTCCTCAGTCCTACACCTTCCCACAGACACATTCAGTGGTGCTGAGGTCCTCAGTCCTACACCTTCTCACAAACACATTCAGTGGTGCTGAGGTCCTCAGTCCTACACCTTCCCACAGACACATTCAGTGGTGCTGAGGTCCTCAGTCCTGCATCTTCTCATAGACACATTCAGTGGTGCTGAGGTCCTCAGTCCTGCATCTTCTCATAGACACATTCAGTGGTGCTGAGGTCCTCAGTCCTGCAGCTTCTTGGTTTGATTTGCAATGTCTGATTTGTCTGTTTTCTTTAAGGAACTTCTTTAGAGCCACACCACATTTTAAAGCCGTAGCGTTGACTTGCCCGCTCACTGGAAGCTCCTCTAGATGTTTTCAGACCTGATGCAAGACTGGAGCTTGATTTTCTCCTGTCTCTCGATCGATGAAAGCTGTGTTAAGACAGTTTTGGTGGTCTACTAGGTCTTGCATGATTAGGACTTTTTCAAATGATGGTTTAAACTGGAGTTGCATATCTGAAGGGCGGGGTCTGACCTTAGCACAGTGCTGTACACAGAAGCTGATCTTTAGTTTACTGTGTGGTTCAAGCTGAGTTACTTGTTCTTATTCTACCTACAAGCACAGATGTGATAGCGATCCTGGTTTGGAAGCCACACCTTCCACATACACTGCTTGCTTGCTTCGGTAAACCGGAGGGCATGCCTTTGTATAAGCATGGAGAGTGGGGACGTCGAGCAAAATGCATTTTACTCAGGCCCATATTCCATGACATCATTAAACTGTGATAGACATGCATCACTGCCCCCACATCCTAATTTATAGCCCCACCGGTACTATGACCCAGGTCAGCATCCTCTGATGGCATTCAGCCTTGCAGCACATGGAATGGCGGTGACTACCATGCCCTGCCCAGCAATTTCACCAGGCAGACAGAAACGCGTCAAGCATTCACTGCCACACTCTACAGAACGTAATTAAAAGAAGATAGACATACATCATCTCTGCTCTTATACGTAATTTATAGTCACACCGACACCCTTATACGGATGAGCATTCCGTCTGATGGCTTTCAGCCTCTCGGCTTGCTGCAGAGAGGACAGATGGGAGCTTGACTACAGTACTTTGCCCAGTGCTAACCTATTAGCATTGTGCACACGGTATTCTCAGGGTAGCACTTTTTACTGCAGTGCTTGCTGCTGTTTGAAGAACGGAGGTTTGGATAAGAACAGTAGGCCTTAATCCTACTTAACAAGCCATCTGTGATGCGTTCAGAGACATGCGTGCATTGTGTCCTTTAACTCATTCAAGTCTGACTGTTGACACGTTCACTTCGCTAGCACATTACCTGAGAAAAACAGTGGGCTATATAGTTGGCAAGCTAGCTAAGCCAGCTACGTTGACCAAGACACTGCTGTCATATCTATATTTAACATTACTGATCATTGTTGTATTAGTCCTTTACATTTACATTTTAGGCATTTAGCTGACGCTCTTATCCAATACAACTTACAAGGTTATCCGTATTACAGGTAGGCCAGTGCAGTGTTAGGAGTCTTGCCTAAAGTCTTGCCTAAAGCAGCTCAGCATTTGCTACCTAGACTGGGATTCGAACCCCCGTCTCCCATATGGGTTAGTAGCATCCTGGTGGGTAGAGTGCTAACCACTGAGCCACACCAACCACACCAACCACTAACCACTTTCCGTCTCTTACATATCAGCCTACTTCTGAGGGAATGACGTTCGCGTGGGTTTGGCAAATGATATTGCAGGAAACTAAAAATCTCATAGCACGGAGACTACACTCGCTGTGTCGAACTCCATAGACAAAAACACTATGCAACAGAGCGTGTGATTAGCCGGTACAAAAGAGACATGCCATGAAACAAAGATGGATGAGTTTGAAGACCTCTGATCGACTTGAACTCCATCCCATCCCTAAACTGATTAGTCTATACACCCCCCTCCCCCCCATTTGATTGTCTTGCACCTTTGATTCTCTCAAAATGGCAATTTTGCCCAACTATGAGGAGTATGCATATCTAAAACAAGAGACAATATACAATATCTTACGACCTGGCAGGCCAAGAAAGCACTGCAAACTTAATTCAAATTCCTGGGAAACCCTAGACTTTTTTGTGCAAGCATCATCCTGCTGCAAAATACCATTGCCCCTGTCATGAGAGGCAACACATGTGGCCAGAGGATGTCCTGCACATATCACCAAGTTGCTGGTGTCCCTTGTACCACTACTAGGGGTGAGCGACTGTCATATGCAATGCCCCTAAGATCATCGCACCAGCAGTTGGCGCAGTGTGTGGCTCTACAGCAAAGGCACGATTAAAGCCCTCACCATGAGACCCCCATCCTTGAACCTAACCATCACTGGATCCCAAACAGAACAAAGGCAACGGTGGCTGTCTGTCATTGGCAGGGCACTTAATGGGCACTGTGCCACCAAATTTCCCTCAGCTAAACCCCTGGAAATGGTCCAAACAGGAACAGGGGTGTGTAATGAAGGTGCCACCTGTGTCTGGATGCTGGACAAGGAAACTGTGGGAGCTGCTTGTGCTTGTCGGCAGATCAAAAGATCCTCACTATTGGTGGTCGGTCTGGGCCATCCGGAGCTTGTTCGCTGTGTGTGCGTGCCCTCATGTAACCTGACTACACCTGTCGAGACGTACTCGCATGCCCTGCAGCAATCCAACACTTCTATCTGGGTGCCTTTGTTGTTTGTTATTGAGTGTATCAACTATGTGTGGACATTCAGGCCCCAAAAGTGCTAATGGTGAAACAGCATTGGTGCTGTCCTGTTTCTTAGCCTCTTCTCTTTTCCCCCCTCACAGTTAATGTCCACTCGCCGCCTCCACTTTCCAAAGTGAGATTAATAAAGGGGAAGGAACATAAACACTGAGATGATTCAAGGCCAGTGAGGTCCCTTCTGCCAAAACACTGTTTCATGTGTCTGAGCTGTGCTTTTTAGCGCTAGCATATTATAGCTAGCGTCAGACCCTGTTCCCATACTGCTAATAGAGGGTTTGTTCAATTCCAGTATGAAGTATCTACTGCAGAGTCTCACACTGCTAAATCTAAGCCACTGTTATCTACTGTTAAGGTGGCACAGGCAGCACCGAGCTATTTTTCATGTGGCTAATTCAGGGCATTGTTAATGCTTGGCTCGCATGGCTAGCGTGAGACTTATCTCTCGCATTGCTAATGGCCGCGTCTGAGTCTCTGCAGGACGCCCGGAGTAATGAGGGCTCAGACAGCTGTGCCTCCCTCTCAACCTAGCATCTGCGCCCACCGCGCTGCCCACATGCCAACACTAAACCTAATCATTAGCAGATTATGCACACGGCGCAAGCGATCAGCCAGCGCTGGGCCCAAGCAGGGAAGCCTGAGCTTCCTAGAGTGATCAGAGATGCTAATACAGATTTGAGGCAAAGAAGCTAGTTATGAGCATGATTTATGATGCAGCTACAACAGTGAAAATACGGCATCCATCAGACTGAAAGGAGGGGGGCTAATTTGGGATGGAATCATGGTCTGGCTTAACAGATGATCCATGGACATGCTATTAGATAGTCAACATCAGTTACTGCTTTCTAATTAGGTTAATGTTGGCCATGCAACATGAATGCATAGGCCCCGTTTCCAAGGTCTATATCGCCACTGTCCATAGAAAAACTAATATCTCCAAAATGGCGGCTTTACAGGAGAGGGTAAAAACCGAATTTAATTTTAATGTAAGTCAATGGAACCAGACTTTAGACTTCCAAGCAGTTTGGCCCCATTTCTGTTGGTCCATGGAATTTTTACACAATGTAAACGACAGCTGCTGTGATCAAATGGGGCATAGAAATAAAAATCAGTCAACAAAAATGGAGATACATGTTTTTCGATATGCACTCCAACGTCTGTGTAAACTTTTGGCCTTTCTGTGTAAAGTGAATGGTCCAGTTTGGATTAGTCAAGTCAGCAGAACCCTCACCAATCACAAAGCTAATGTCGCCAGGATCTCACGCATAGCTTTTATCCTAATTTTCCATCCTTGCTTGGGAGATTTCATGGTCTTTGAGTCTGATTACTCAGTGATTACCACAAAACTGACAGTAACTACCATTAATTATTTAGAACCTACTATAAAAAAGTCAATGAGTACTATGAACTTCACAGTAACCATTAAGAACTATTTAGTATTTAGTAGATACTGCAAAATTCCACCATTCCAAACTACGATTCCCATAATCCACCATCTCATATCCACAAGCACCAATTCTGAACTGTTTTTTTTTTCCAGAGTTCTGATTGTACTCACCATGCAGGGAATTCCATGGCTTGTATAATAAGTATTAGTTTGCCTCATTACTTTGCGGGGTGTTGCCAACTCTCCGCATTCTCCATTTGTCTTTTTTATTGTCAGGTTTTGTACTCTGTTTTTTTGTCTCTGGTTATTTGTCTCTGGTTTTCCCCTCTAACTTGGTTGCTTGTTTATTTGCCCTGATTGGTTTTTGAACTTGTACCTGTATTTTGGTTTTCTGCCTATTTTGGTATATTTACCCTTGTTTTGCTGCAGAGCCTACTTACCCATTCTCAAAATAAATCAGGCTTTGCACGCGTCGAGTTATGCCTGTCAAACGTTACAAAAATTTTCAGTAACTACTATGAATTATTCAGCACCTACTACAAATATACAGTAACCACTATGAAGTTTTCAGTAGTGACCATTAATTAAGTTAAAGTTAATCCTGTAACTACTATAATACTATATATTACAAAGAAATCTACAATATAATATTATGAAGTTCAGAAACCTCTGCAAATTATTAAGTAATTACTATAGAGTACTTGGTAACTGCTATGAGTTGTATCTCCTCTGAAAAGTACTAACACCCACCCAACAGCAAAGGTAAACCAACAACGTGGCTGATATTTTGAGGCGGCATCTTGGGTAGCCAGTCTGATTTCAGGTAGGAAACTGGCCACCATGGCCACCACAGCCACCACTTTAGAACCATGGATGCTTCTGGGAAGAGGAGGCAATGCTACCATATCATAGCCCCAGTGAAAGACTACTACAGAGCCACTGACGGAAGGTGATAGCTCCTGTGTAGTGACGTCAAATGAAAGATGGTAAAAATAAAAAGGTGAAGCTGTAAAAAGAAGGCTAGTTCGATGCCCATACGTAACAGAAAAGGCAATATACACAGCTAGACAGTCCAATCGATTATATAGAATGCGAAAGTTCTATCTGGCAACACTTCTATCTATCAGCACTCCCATTTCACGGCATTCGGTGTGTGCGATACGTGTACCTGTGTGCGCACTTTGCCTGGGGTGATTCCGATCGTGATTAATGTGCTTCGCCTTTCAATTATAATTTTCATTAAGGATCTGCTGTCTGCTCTGTCTCTTAAATAGCAATGGAATTAATAAAACATATCCTTTGAAATAAGCAGCGCAGGCCCGGAGCAGGAAGTGTGAGAGTTTTTTCAAAAGGCTGAGAGAATACGAGAGCCGCGTGTGTTAACCCTGCAGCCTCAGCTGACAGCTCAGGCTGGCTGGTGAGTGGCAGATACTCAGATCATGAATCTCTGAATAAAGCAACACTGAAAGAAGGGGTGACCGAAAAGCAGAGAAAGCAAAAAGGAAGAAAAGAACCGGGGCCAGATGTACATACAAGTGAAGTAGACACTTATAACGCATCACGGAGAAATGGACGCCATCAAGAATTCGAGAACAAACTGAAAGACGGTGCTCCTGAGGGAAATACACTGGCATATGCAAGGCGATGTGAATTATCGGAGTTTGAACGAGGCATGTGCAGGGACTACGTCATAGAAAGCATTACTACCCACAGTGGACAGCGCAGTGGTCATCCATGGGGGTTCTTGATCATGACCAGTGACTGTCTGTGCAGATAAGCAACTCTGGCAGAAATCACCTCCACATCCAATGCACAGTGCCCACATGCATATCCTGCAGGTAACTGAACTTCTCTTTGGCTTCCAAGGGACAAGGGAACAGAAGACCCTTTAGCGTGGCCTCTGGTAATACCATGACACCGGACACATGCCCTTGTGAGGCCTTGTACCAATCGTATGGGTCTGATGGTAAGGTTTGTGTCTGGCCCAGACCACATAAAGTCCTGGACCCCAGCTGTCAAACAGGCACTGTGCAGGCTGGCTGTCCTCCCATACCAGAGTGGGGTGTGTTCTCATGGCTTGGGTCGGGTCCATTGGTCCACCTGAACGCGCTATTGGCCTGTGCCAGCTATGTTTCACTGCTTGGTGACCATTTCCAGCTCTTCGTAGAAAAATGAAGACAGTGTTCCGACAGTGATGATATGCTGTTTATGTCAGCGGCATACTTAGCTCTAATTCTCAGCCATTAGAGTCATAAATCAGCCTGTCTGCAAATGTATCGATGTGGATGGAGGATCTACTCAGCGGACCTAGTGGTCTGATGGAGCACTGCGTGACGAAGAGTTAACAAAATGACTGATAGCATCTCAGGTCCTCGTAAATCAGTTGCTGATCTTCCCTGACCCTGTCATCACACACACACACTCATATAAGACTGTCTAAATGGCTATTGAAAAAAAATACCTTCCAGTTCATAATTTGTGAACTGATAGTTGGCAGAGTGAATGTTTTGAGGCAGCGTGACCATACGCCCTCAGAATCCCACTGAAATGCCTCCTATGGAGTCTAATTAGAGTCAGTTTAAGCACTACACACTGAAACTGAACATACTGTTACTTTCCACTCAGGGGTGAAGGTCTAGTCGAAGTCAGGGTTACTGCAGGGAATTCAAATAATCACTAACAAACCTGCGAGAGAAAACGTTTAGAGTACAATGGAAAGCTGAAATAAAGCAATAACATTAATGATTGCCTTGAATAGAAATGCATAGAAACTGACAGAAAACATATATGTTAAATCACAAGCCAATACTGTGTATAGCAATTGGGTTGCAGAGCAGATGTTAATGATTGTTAGTGATTGCTTTTGGGCGTGCCAAAGACCTTAGTGTGAAGGAAGTAGCTGAATATGCAGGTGTATGGAAGCGTACGGTCATACAGATCTACCAGCAGTGGCTAAAATTCAAGTCTACAGGGAATTCCCTTTGGAATTGTGCCAGGGAATGCATCTATCAAATCTGGCTCAACAGTTTGCAGATGCAAGAGTGTCTGAACTTGGATGTGGCCTACATCCAGAAACTTGCCCATGTCCATGCCAAATCCAATCACAGCTGATACATATATACATATTTATATTGATAGATAGATAGATAGATAGATAGATAGATAGATAGATAGATACTTTATTGATCTTGAAGGAAATTCTATTCTAAATTTATTCTTGCTTATGGAGGTATTATACACTATTAGGTACGTTTCAGTCACAGGTAACTAATTTTAGGTCCAGTGAGCTTATGTATTTTATAATTTATAGGAGAACCAAAAAGTTCTATCTAAAAATCTACTGTAATAATTTCTTATCTGCTGAATACGAGTCTTTCTGGGAGTCTTTCTGGACATTCTATAAAGTTACAGAGCAGTCTACAACTTTTTAAACTGCGTTGAGAACAGTATACCTAACTGGTAGCCGGAGGTGACAGCTAGCATAGCAGTGGCAGGTGTAGGAATACAGGAATATGGATCATCCAAACACCAAGTCACCTTCTTCAGTAGTACTAATGGTTTTCCAGCAGTGGACAGGTTGTCCTACACTCATGAGCTAACTAATACGATTTTGAATATGTGTCCAAGTCTATTTGTTAGAAGTTTCTGTGTATTATTGGCTGAAACACTGACTAGTCGGCAACAAGAACGTGAAACGCAAAGTCAAGACGTGGACTATTTTATACCAGTCAGTCATCTGATGACATACTGATGGTGAACTGCACCTTACTTACTCTTTTTCAATGTTTAATGAATGCTAGAATGTTGTAAATATCAAGATGTATATAAAATATTATTTCTGCTCATTTCATGCTGTAAGGCCAATGTATAGCTAATACAGCTAGCTGCAGGTTGATTCATGATGACTCATGATGCCAAACCTACCCACCAAGTTTCATTCCTATTGATTGATTGCTTCTGGGTGCAGCTAATTGTGCAACTATTCTATTGATGGTGTATTGGTAGTGTATCTGCACAGCAGGACAGTGAGCCTTTCGTCTTCAAATGTCATCTTTTTTATATTTCTTACTTACACACAGCATTAGACATTCTCCTGTCCAATTATATGTTTTGTTGAATGTCTGTGAACATAATATAAATTAATAGAAGTGAATAGAAGTTCCTGTATATAGAACAAACTTACATACAACAAGTTGTAGTGCTGAATTTCTATTTTAACACATTGGAAGAAACTAAATCATAAAATATTATTAAATATGCTGCAACATTGGCACAAGCCTCGTTTAATGCAGTCCCCTCCTCTTTCCCCCACCCCCAATATGTTGTGTTCAGTGAATAAACAGTAATTAGCCCCTAGAAAAGTGCAGAAAAGTGTGCACTCCTTTAGAGGACTTATTTTCACCTCAGTAAATCTGACTGGGAATGTACATGCAACAGTACATTCAACGTTTCAGCTTTTATCATCACTATTGCAAACACTTACATACGGCAGGCTGATAACGTGACATTTCCCAGAAAACACGCTGTCAGACTAGAACGTTTCGCAGAACAGGGTCCTATGGGATGTGACTCAAATTAAGCCAAGAGCCCACCCACAGACGTGCTGGTTCTGAAGAGGAGGCTCCGCTATCTGCCCTTAATACACACAGACTGTACATGCTCTCAGTCAGTGTGATGGAACTCGCTGAGAGGGAACAGAGGCGGCTGATGAGCTGACAGACACAAGAGGAGGCGGAGATTGCAGTAGTGACAAACACTCTTCCCACTTTTGTGCCAAGCCCCCCGACTGCGCCAGTGCATGTGTTGGAGTGTTTGCGCGAGTGTGTGTGTGTTCATCTCTTGCGGGTTGCAGGAGCGACATTAGTGTGGCAGATGTGTGACAGATGTCCTCCTCCAGTATGGCCTCCTCTCTGGGAAGGTGCCAAATAGCAAAAGACAATAACACACATCCACACCTAGCTGCTTTAGAACAGTGGGAGCAGACAGATGTCACTTTAAGTTACAGCTCCAGGTTTTTTATACTCCAAATAACGTATTCATCTCTCTCTCTCGCTCTTTCTCTCTTTCTCTTTCTCTCTCTTTCTCTCTCACACTCACTCACACACTTTCTTTCCCCGTAGTGGTGGTATGTGACTGACCGATGTGTTTGCCCTTCATGTGGTAGAAGAAGGAGATGCAGTGTGGCACTCTGCCGGAGCCGGAGGGACCCCTGGCTGGTGTGACGTTATAGAGCGGCGACAGGAGGCGAGCTCTGTCTCCTTTCTCTCGTGGCCGTGAAGTCTCTATGTACATGTAATAACCTGTAATGGAGGCAGAGGCAGTTAGAGGAGCACTTCAAAGCAGTGGAATTAGACCATCAAACAGCATGCTGAATGGGCTTGGAGGCTATGCTCTATCTGCACATACTGAACGTTGCTTTACTTTTGCCATCAGAAGAGACAAACATAGTTAGTTAATGCACAAAAATTGTTATTATATTATTTAATAATAACTGAAGCAATTCAAACAAAACACACAAAAGCACAATCCAGTATGAAGTCTCTGGTTTGTGCCTTGATGCAGTCCTTGCTTTGCGGACCAGTCCAATGATGCAGTCGCAGTTAAAGCTTCCTGGCTCCCAGTCAAAGTCCACTATCATGTGGTTTAGTCACCTGCTTGCAATCTAACCCAAGCTCCACGATCAGAATGCAGAGTCCCGACTTATGGCCCAGTCAAACTCCACTGCTAAGGTATGGGGATGCCTGTGTGTGGCCTACTCAAACTCTGCGATCACAATGCAAAGGCCCTGGCTCATGGCCCAGTCATGGCCCCCCACTGTCATAAGGGTGAAGTCGTCTACTTGTGGCCTACTTATACTCTACTATTACACTGCAAAGTCCCAACTCTTGGCCCAGTCAAACTCCACTGCTAGGGTATGGGGTGCCTGTATGCGTCCTACTCAATCTCCACTATCACAATGCAGTCATGGCCCCGGCTCGATCATAGCCCACTCAAATTAGGATAAGTCATCTACTTGTGGTCTACTCAAGACCCTGCTATCACAATCAAAAGTCCTGCCTCATACTTCACAAACTCCCCTGTCAGAAGTCGCTGGCCTGGCATACTTGGCTCCGATCAAGTCCTGGCAATGACCCAGTAAAGTCCCCTCTTCGGATTTGAAGTCATCTGCTTGTGGTCTACTCAAGCCCTGCTATCACAATCAAAAGTCCTGCCTCATGGCCCAGTCATCCCCCACTGTCATAAGGGTGAAGTCGTCTACTTGTGGCCTACTTATACTCTACTATTACAATGCAAAGTCCCAACTCTTGGCCCAGTCAAACATCGCTGCTAAGGTATGGGGATGCCTGTGTGCGGCCTATTCAAACTTCGCTATCACAATGCAAAGTCATGGCATATGGCCCGATCAAAGCCCACTGTCTTAGGATGAAGTCATCTACTTGTGGTCTACTCAAGCCCTGCTATCACAATCAAAAGTCCTGCCTCATGGCCCAGTCAAACTCCCCTGTCATGGGGAGAAGTCGCTGGCCTGGGCCTACTTAAACTCTGCTATGACAATGCAAAGTCCTGGCATATGACCCAGTAAAGTCCCCTGTCTTCGGGTGAAGTCACCTGTCCCTGATCTACTCAAACTCCGCTATCACAATGCAAAGTCCCTGGTTTGTGGCCTAATCAAATTCCCCTCTCATGGGGTGAAGTCGTCAACTTGTGGTCTACTCAAGCCCTGCTATCGCAATGTGAAGTCCCATGTCATGACCCAGTCATCCCCCACTGTCATAAGGGTGAAGTTGTGTACTTGTGGCCAACTTATACTCTACTATCACACTGCAAATCCTGATTCATTAGCCACTCAAATACCTCAGTCATGGGGTGAAGACGTTTGCTTGAAGACTACTCATACTTCGCTATCACAATGCAAAGTCATGGCATATGGCCCGATCAAAGCCCACTGTCTTAGGATGAAGTCATCTACTCGTGGTCTACTCAAGCCCTGCTATCACAATCAAAAGTCCTGCCTTATGGCCCAGTCAAACTCCCCTATCATGCAGTGAAGTCGCTGGCCTGTGGCCTACTGAAACTCTGCTATCAGAATGCAAAGTCCCTATTTCGTGGCCCAGTCAAACTTCCCTCTCATGGGGTGAAGTTGTCAACTTGTGGTCTACTCAAGCCCTGCTATCACAATGTGAAGTCCCAACTCATGACCCAGTCATCCCCCATTGTCATAAGGGTGAAATAGTCTACTTGTGACCTACTTATACTCTACAACTACAATGCAAAGTCCCAACTCTTGGCCCAGTCAAACTCCGCTGCTAAGGTATGGGCATGCTTGTGTGCGGCCTACTCAATCTCCAATATCACAATGCAAATCCCGGTTCATGAGCCAGTCAAATTCCTCTGTCATGGAGTGAAGACATCTACTTGTGGTCTACTCAAGCCCTGCTTGGCCCAGCCAAACTCCACTGTTATAGAATGAAGTTGCCTGTCTGTGGCCGCTATGACAATGCAAAGTCCCGGCATACGGTCCAGCCAAAGGTCACTTTCATTGGGAAAAGTTCCCTGCTTGTGTCCTACTCAAAATCTGCTGTCAAAATGCAAAGTCCCGGCATACAGCCCGGCCAAATTCCACCGCCGACTTTCCATTCGTGCATTCTACTAGCCATTTCAATCTTAAAACCAACCAGTTACAGCTGTGTTCCCCTTATGAAAGCCGTTCCTAAAGCTCTCACTGACATTGTTAACCTTCAAAGAGACTGCCCAAATACCCAAACCTACACTCTAGCTGCTTTCATATGAGTTAAATAAATGAAAAGCTTTCTGACATTTACACAACACTGCGTATGTGCTTATGTGTGTAATACCTTCTTTGGTCCCACTCCTATCCATATCGGGGCCAGTGTTGACGGAGCGCTTGGGGTTTTGACTTAGATGGTTCTGCCTGGTCCAATCAAACACTTCACTGCGGTCCTGAGAGAAGCCGCATATCCGCACATCCTCAAAGCCACACACATGATCTGTGAGGGAGCAAGGGAAAGAGGAAGGAAGGGAGAGAGATTGAGAATGTGGGTGCTAATCTCTAAATATGGGTGCACGTGAGAATTAAAAAAAAAAAAAAAAAAAGAGTGTGTGTGGCCTGCGGCGTTTCAGGAAGAGTGAAGAGCGAAAGGAAATAGAAAAGAAAGGGAGACGGAGAGGAGCCAGAACCGCTACGGCATAAAGAAAGAGATATGACATCCATTTTCTCCTTTTTTTATTTCTCACTTACACACAGCATTAAACTTGATTAGCACGTGTAAAAGGCCTCCTCTCATTTGCGTCTGTTACATCCAGGAGAAGCCGCATTTCTTCAATTGGCCATTTTCTGGGCCCTTAAATATCCTTTGCCTATTTGAACATTAAGAAAGACTGCCAGGCATGAGCAAATGACTCAGATACTGCGACTAATTACTCGGGGCTTTTTGCATTCATGCCTTCTGCAGCTGTTTAGGCCTCATTTTTACAAAGGAAACAGGATTATTCCTGCACCGGGGGGGTTTCGAAATAATCCACGACGACAATTCACGTTCCCCAGCATACCGCGTCCCACCTCTTCAATTTGCTCCACTGTCCTCCGATCTGTTTTAATCTATGTTTTTTTAATTGTAGCACTTTGGCAAAGCTCTTAGAGCTGGCTGCCAGTGGAGCCGTGTTGAATTTAATTGAACCGAACTGGAAAGCTGAGCGAGCAGTGGGAAGAGAGAAAAAGAGAGGGATACAGAGAGGGAGAGAGAGAGAGAGGGGGGTGGAGAAATAGGGCAACAAAAGGCATGAGAAAGAGAACATGATCCATCTTACCTGAAGGTCTCGGAGAGGTGTAGGCTGCAAAAACAAGAAACACAAAAATGCATAAGAAAACATCCTGAGCATATTCAAAATGGTGTACTGATAGAGGTTCACTGCTTTATATACAGGCCACTCGGCAGAAGGAGCGAACTGGGAACTACCAATTGTGCCACAGGCTAAGCACTACATGGAGGTTGATTTCGATTGGTTCTTAAGTTAATGAAAAGAATACTGAAATCCAAAACCGGTCAATATATATTTCCTCCTGTGTTCTACACTCATCATCTAACGAATATCTGCACCCAGAAGGAAGTGTGGGATTGCAGTGCTATTGGGAAGAAAGATAAAGGTTACCAGGAACAACAAGTGATGATACATTTAGACCGATATGGGAAATATATATTGAGCTACACACAGTAGTAGTTAGTAGTGTCTCTATGGAGTCGCCATGTTTGCTAACACAACATGCCAGACGTCTCGGCATGGAGTTGTTGAGGTTCCTAATGGTGTCCTGTGATAATCCATCCCATGCAGCTTGAATATTCTCACACAGTTTCTGTAGATCGTGTGGTAGGAGTGGAGATGGAGTGACACCAGACCTTCTGGACATGTGACGCATGACAACAAGCTGCTCATCTTGGTGCTGACCACGTGGGTCCACAAACAGATTCATTGGTCACATCCAGCAAGACAAAACTTGTCACTGAAGATCAGGGTGCAGCTATTTGTGCTAGTGTTTGGACAATGTGTATATGATCATGCACAATCATTTGGAACTGGCATTAACTTATAAGAGCCCAGACCCGTTTTCCCTTAAGGGAAAATAAAGAAGGGTCAGTTATAAGATCGTAAAAAAACATTCTTATTGTGACAAAGAGGTCACATGGTGTCTTCTGTAAGTATTATAGAATCATAATACTGGTAGCATATGTAACAACAACAACTATTTCATAACTGGTATTCCATCATAGTGTTCTAGAAATGGCGTAAGAATGGGTATATGTTATATAGAATATGGGTATATGTTATATAGAATATGGGTATATGTAATATAGATATGGGTATATGTTATATAGAATATGGGTATATGTAATATAGATATGGGTATATGTTATATAGAATATGGGTATATGTAATATAGAATATGGGTATATGTAATATAGAATATGGGTATATGTTATATAGAATATGGGTATATGTAATATAATATAAGATATGGGTATGTGTAATATAGAATATGGGTATATGTAATATAGAATATGGGTGTACGTAATATAGAATATGGGTGTACGTAATATAGATTATGGGTATATGTAATATAATATAAGATATGGGTATGTGTGATATAGAATATGGGTATGTGTAATATAGAATATGGGTGTACGTAATATAGAATATGGGTATATGTAATATAGAATATGGGGATATGTAATATAGAATATGGGTGTACGTAATATAGATTATGGGTATATGTAATATAATATAAGATATGGGTATGTGTAATATAGAATATGGGTATATGTAATATAGAATATGGGTGTACGTAATATAGATTATGGGTATATGTAATATAATATAAGATATGGGTATGTGTAATATAGAATATGGGTATATGTAATATAGAATATGGGTGTACGTAATATAGAATATGGGTATATGTAATATAGAATATGGGTATATGTAATATAGAATATGGGTGTACGTAATATAGATTATGGGTATATGTAATATAATATAAGATATGGGTATGTGTAATATAGAATATGGGTATATGTAATATAGAATATGGGTGTACGTAATATAGATTATGGGTATATGTAATATAGAATATGGGTATATGTAATATAGAATATGGGTATATGTGATATAGAATATGGGTATGTGTAATATAGAATATGGGTATATGTGATATAGAATGTGGGTATATGTGAAATAGAATATGGGTATATGTAATATAGGATATGGGTATATGTAATATAGAATATGGAAATATGTGATATAGAATATGGGTATATGTAGTATAGAATATGGGTATATGTAGTATAGAATATGGGTATATGTGATATAGAATATGGGTATGTGTAATATAGAATATGGGTATATGTAATATAGAATATGGGTATATGTGATATAGAATATGGGTATATGTAATATAGAATATGGGTATATGTGATATAGAATATGGGTATATGTGATATAGAATATGGGTATATGTGATATAGAATATGGGTATATGTAATATAGGATATGGGTATATGTAATATAGAATATGGGTATATGTGATATAGAATATGGGCATATGTGATATAGAATATGGGTATATGTGATATAGAATATGGGCATATGTGATATAGAATATGGGTATATGTGATATAGAATATGGGTATATGTGATATAGGATATGGGTATATGTAATATAGAATATGGGTATATGTGATATAGAATATGGGTATATGAGCTGGTTTTGTCTCTAACTGCACTAACCAAGCTCATCGCCATTTTCTAAACAAAGTCATATGTTCACCAACCGTCATGTGACTGCATCCAGGATGTTGGGTATAGGTGACTCAGGGACTCCATGTGTGTAGGTGGAGGATAAAGCTGTATAAAGAACTTTACAGACTTTTAAAAGGCTTGTGACACATACGCCACTGTGGGCTCTTATGGGTTAAGAATGCATGTTACTGAAAAGAGATGGGAAGTCTCATCCCTTCTCCACTGGCTTTGTTTTATGATTATGATTTTGGTGGCATATTTAGCCGCTAACATGTTGTTATTGTTTGAAAGCATAACATCTGTCAACAACGCTAAGGTCCATGTCATGATGTTTTGGTCCAGGCTATGTGCGGTAATTACCCCGATCCTTTATCCTGTACAAATCCTGTGCAAGTAAAAAGTGCATTTTTCAGAGTGTTCGTGCTCTTGTTTTAATGATCTGGAATTATACCATGCTTTGATTACGGCCAGCAAGTTGCCAGGGTTAGACTAGAGGTCTATTGTAGCATTAAGGCAGTGTAAAAAAAAAAAAAAAAGGATAATGAAAGCATGCTGGGCAGTCTAGTGAGATTAGGCCAACTCGTTTTTAACTGGGACATTATATAACAACGAGTAAACAGCATGCTCCACCTTTCACCTACAACATAACAACCATTTGTCCAGTTAGGATACCTTCATGAGCTATTATTCTTATTCCTACATGATGTTCACCACCCACCACCTTTATGACTCATTTCTTTCTGAATTTTTCATCAAGTGTTAATGGAAATCTTTATTTATTACTCATTTAAGAGTAAGGCTGGAGTAGAAAGGAGCTGATCATGCATCACTGTAGACCAGCAGCCTGCAGTAGCCTGTAGGCTTTAGCTCCTCCTTTTACCAACTGAACCCCAAACCGGCCTTCTAAATGACGTCTGCGTTTCCAAAAACAGGTGAGGACCATTTATACTGCCTGGCAAAGTCTGGATGAGGATGTACCCCATGTTCCCGCCATCCGGTCCTCAAAAGGCAGACCTGGCAGCAAAACTTTCTTCACAGAATTGTCCTATAATCATACGCATTATCTGTTCCTTTCCAGAAAGTGACTGAAGAAGTCCCTCACAAAATAAGCACTCGGCAGCACTAGCGAGCGGGAGGCCGGGGGTCCTGTTTTTAGTGAACCCGGGTTTTCATTTCTGAGCATGGTTTAGGGGATAGAAACATGGCTTTCTCTCACTAGAACATTTAACGTTAGCCCTGAGGAGCAATTTAGCAGCATCCATATTGTACAATAATGAATTGCATGCCATTAAATTCCCCCACTGTTGCTTACAGGAGCTATATGCTTGGTTGCTAATGTTCTCTACTAATGAAATAGGCTCATGTTCAGGAAAGATGGAGTAAGCTGCATCTGTATTTACCAATGGTGGCCAAGACTGAAATGAAGGACGTTAAGATGTACCATACTAAAGTCTGTACACATCTACTCATAGATATGGCCACATGTATGTGGACACATGGCCACTCCATGCCATTTTAAATTAATAATGGAGATTCTTTCCTCAGCTTTCCCAACTAGAGTAACCGCACAATTGTCTTTGAAGACGTTTCACAAGAATTTGTGCCTATTCAGGGGCTTCAAAAGAGCATTTGAGAGATCAGGACAATTAGACTCGCACCCAACATTCCAATTCATCCCAAAAGTTTTCAATGGGGATGAAGGCTTGCTGCAAAACTGGAGTTCCTCCACACCAAAGTTGTCAAACCATCTTTGTATCCCACCATACAAGGTCAAAAGAGATCACAGTGACTTACGTTCAGAGTATTCTATAGTCCGGGTTACGGTGTCACCGGCGGCCAAGCTTGTGATGGGCGTGAGCCCAACCTCATAAGACAAAGGAATCCGCAGGTCCATAATGACGTAGGACATCAGCAATCCCCTCCCTGGGTCTCTGGGGTTGATCTGTTTGGATAGCACCTTTTGGCCCTTCTGCACAGACAAGAAAAGGAAAGGCTTGTTTTAATACACAGCCGAGTCATATTATTATGACCACTTCCTACTTTCAATGGCGGCAGCGCATAGTGCATAGGAAGTCATGCGTCATGAGCTGGGTTGGTGGGTATATCGGGTGTGCAATAGGCTGTCTGCACACATATCTCTAATTGCTGTTATGGGTAAGAGACGCGAGACATGCTGATTGTCTTGCCACATTAACAATAAATTGAAGGGAACCAGTTCCATTGGTGCATGTCCACACCGTCACACTACCTCCACCATGCTTCACAGATTGGGTGGTATGCTGTGGATCATGAGCCCTTCCCTGCATTCTCCATACTGTACTCTCCTATATTTATTCTGGTCAAGTTAAGTTTTGTCTTATATGTCTGTAAGACGTTGATTCAGAACTGGAAAGTTGTTTTTAAAGAATTGGTGAAACTGTTAAACTGTGGCCTTCCAGTTTTAAGGCTTACAAATGTTCTGTATTTACTCTGGCAGTCTTTTCTGGACAGTTATTGGCTTACCCAGACACATCTACCTCCTATAGCATGTTTATTATCCGGGCTTAACTGTTATAAGGAGTTTCTTTCTCCTACAGGTAGAGCATTTTTCCTATCCACTACTGTTGTTTCTTGTGGTCTTCTGGGCATTTTGGTGATTCTGAGCTCACCAGTTTATTCTTACCTCTTGATAATTTCCAACTACTTAATTTGACTATACCTAATGTTTTGGCTCTCTCCTTTATGCATTTGTTGTTTTGTTTTTTTTTCAGTTTGATTTATCAGGATTCTAAACAATTCTGTCATCTGTTGTTTACATCCATTTGGGCATATATATATATATATATATATATGCTCCTATATGGTAAGTGAAGCTGAATAATGGATGATGAGTGTATTTGACTATATTTGACTTTATATATATATATATATATATATATATATATATATATATATATATATATATATATATATATATATATATATTATAGATATTAATTTGTATATTCGTCAGCTATACTACATCTTTGTTCATTTCAACAGTTCGTCAGCTCCACTTACCATAATGTGCCACTTACAATTCTATAAGTACCCTCTGTAGCCCGTCTGCCCGTCTGCATACTCTGTTAGCACCCTTTTACCCTGTTCTTAAAGGTCAGGACCCCCACAGAGCAGGTATGTGGGTGGTGCAATACACTGCAGTGACACTGATGTGGTGGTGAGGTGGATCAGTGTTGCTGGAGAACTATAAAGTGCTCCTATATGGTAAGTGAAGCTGAATAATGGATGATGAGTGTATTTGACTATATTTGACTATACCTCATGTTTTGGCTCTCTCCTTTATGCATTTGTTTAGTTTTTTTCTTTTAACCCAATGACAGCTTACTTTACTGGCAGTAACACTACTTTGAACTGGAATTGAACGTCAACAGGCGCAGCCAACATCTTGACAGCTGAGAAGCCAATGTTCAATTACCCATCTACCCATGAGTCCCATATATAAAAATGATTGTCATTCCTACACCACCCATCAGATTTGGATTATATGCCCTAAGACTAAAGCTGAAAGTCTGTCCTAGATACTGCAGCCTCAACACCAATGTGCTACTGTAGATAATACCTTTGCCCATGTCAAAATATTTGTGTGATTTTTCTAGAAAATTGGAGATTTGACTCAAACACCTATGGGCATACTATCAGTAGTTGATAGAACATCATTTATTTTATTTTTCATGTGACGCTTCATGAGTTTCATTAATTCTCCCGAGTCACAGACCAATGACATTCAGAATTGAATGTACTACACTTATTATTCACGGTTACTGTACTGAGTACTTATAAGTGCATAGTGCATTTGCTTTACGGAGTAAGACAGACATTTCCATTAAAACCTGATCAATTATTCAGAGTCTTTATCACAACTCAACAGCAGTAGAAAGGGACCCAGTGACAAGTAGCATAAGCCCACAGCACCAGGAGCAAGACAGGAGAATGTTCCTCCTTTCTTTATTTACAATGCGTCTTGTCAAGCCTTGAGGCTATCGTGTCTGTATTATATATAGGTTTGTACATAGTGAAAGTTTTTCATTACAAATTACATTATCAGCGTAACGATTTGAGTGGAACATTGAATCTTTGAGTGCATGAATCTCAGAGGTTCTTATAACTTGCAATGTCCCTCTTTTTTCTTTAAAGACAGTGTGCACTCAAACTAGCATTGGAAATCTGTACTAAAGGCTCTGATCTGTGGATCAGGTCCACCTGAGTGGTGAACTGTGACCTAGAAATAGTGCAGAATCATCAGTATATCAGCAACATCTTACATTAAGTGTTGACAAACTAACATGAGGTAATGCATTAGCTAACATGACATGGTACAAGTAACTCTTAAGTAACCACATATCAACTGCAGCATGTTTATGTGTATGGTTACCATGGGAATCGTTATGTATTATAATGTATATAAATTCATGTTAGTTAGTCAACACTTAATATAAAGTGTGACCAATAATTCTTCTTCATTGTAATTGGTACCAGTTTGATTTATCAGGATTCTAAACAATTCTGTCGTCTGTTGTTTACATCCATTTGGGCATATATATATATATATATATATACAGTGAGGAAAATAAGTATTTGAACACCCTGCTACTTTGCAAGTTCTCCCACTTAGAAATCATGGAGGGGTCTGAAATTTTCATCTTAGGTGCATGTCCACTGTGAGAGACATAATCTAAAAAAAAGATTTTTTAATAATGTATTTGTGTGTTACTGCTGCAAATAAGTATTTGAACACCTGCCAATCAGCAAAAACTGGCCCTCAAAGACCTGTTAGTCCGCCTCTAAAGACTCCACCTCCACTCCACTTATTATTCTAAATTAGAAGCACCTGTTTGAGGTCGTTAGCTGCATAAAGACACCTGTCCACCCCACACCATCAGTAAGACTCCAACTACTAACATGGCTAAGACCAAAGAGCTGTCCAAAGACACCAGAGACAAAACTGTTGATCTCCACAAGGCTGGAAAGGGCTACGGGGCAATTGCCAAGCAGCTTGGTGAAGAAAGATCAACTGTTGGAGCAATTATTCGAAAATGGAAGAAGCTAAACATGACAGTCAATCTCCCTCGGACTGGGGCTCCACGCAAGATCTCACCAAGAATCAAGAAGCAAGATCTCAAGAATCAGCCCAGAACTACACGGAAGGAGCTGGTCAATGAACTGAAGAGAGCTGGCGCCATTGTTTCCAAGGTTACTGTGGGTAATACACTAAGACGTCATAGGAAGGTTCCCCTGCTGGGGAAGGTGGTGGTGAGGTGGATCAGTCACAGCAGTGTTGCTGGAGAACTATAAAGTGCTGCTATATGGTAAGTGAAGCTGAATAATGGATGATGAGTGTAGATACATGGACTTATAACGATAACACACTGGTCAGCTGGTGTATATTGTTTGGTGTCTGTGTTTTGGAAGCTCGGTGTATACCTTCAGCACTTGGTGGTAGTATAAGAGATTGAACGGCGGAGGGGAGAGAACTTGGGCTTGGGCTCCTTATAACTGTGTTAAAAGTGATATTGGACTGAGGAACAAGGAGGATATGAGGTGACCGTGGAAACTTTATGGGATGTTAGACTGGAAGAATGAGAAGGTTGATGATCCTCCCCCCCATAAACTGTATAAATATATTACCAAAATTCAGAGATATTAAAAAGCCACTGTGGAAAGACTTTCCTATGTATAAGTATTGTGAGTAGCAAGATTGACTAGTGTTAAATTATCTTCAAGATCCATTACTTTACAGTTAGCTAGCCAGTCGTCTCCGGAATGGAAATTAGCTGGTTAATAGAAATAAATATTTTTTTATTATTTATTCCATATTTTCTCTAGAATTTAACTGATGTGTATATTTTAGGATAATAAGCCATTGTTTTGACAATGATAAGGCATCTACTCCTATCTAACTGGCAGGAGATTTGTGATCCGGGAGCCTGGATTATACATACAATACTTCAGTTTCATATGGTATTTCTGTCTGCAGTTGGAACCAATCAGAACATAATAATAAAAACATGATTAATATTAGTGTGTTGCCACATGTCTAATTTAGCTACTGTCTTAGATACAGGGGTTGAACAATGAAACTGAAACACCTGTCATTTTAGTGTGGGAGGTCTCATGGCTAAATTGGACCAGCCTGGTGGCCAATCTTCATTAACTGCACATTGCACCAGTAAGAGCAGAGTGTGAAGGTTCAGTTAGCAGGTAAGACCACAGTTCTGCTCAAAATACTGCAATGCACACAACATTATGGGTGACATACCAGAGTTCAAAAGAGGACAAACTGTTGGTGCACGTCTTGCTGGCGCATCTGTGACCAATACAGCAAGTCTTTGTGATGTATCAAGAACCACGGTATCCAGGGTAATGTCAGCATACCAACAAGAAGGACGAACCTTCACCAGCATCACGTAGTGACCTGGCCACTATCCTGCAAGAAGAATGGCTTAAAATTCCTCTGACCACTGTGCAGGACGCAGTATATGTCATTCCCAAGACCAACTGACGCTGTATTGGCCACAAAAGGAGGCCCTACACCATACTAATAAATGATTGTGGTCTAAAACCAGGTGTTTCAGTTTCATTGTCCAAGCCCTGTATCTCAGCAGGTAAATGGCGTGGCTAGCTGATCAGTTAAACAATAAGCTAAATTTAACTTTTTTAAGATTCATTTTTTACTCATTTACATCAACAAAGGTCAAATCAATTTCATCATTGCACCCCTTTATCATTAACACATGCACTAAGCTGTAAAAGGTATGGATGATGATGGTTCGTATAGCTGACTACTGTTTGTTAGTGTTCAGGTTTTAGCACCACACAGCCTAAAGTCTTTGTATAAGTGCCATGAATTTTGAATGGAATTGAAGTAAACTAGTACCCTAAGCAAGACCACTCCCGCCCCGGAAATGAGGCTCAGCAAACCAAATGCTGATCAAAATCAGGCACCCATGCCCAGAGAGGACGTGTCAAAGACGGAGCGGAGAGGCCAGACAGCTCTTCTCTGACTGAGAATTCATGTCAGTCTTCTCCACAGTGTATTTACTGCTTTGTTCGTGACCAGTGAATGCTCCGAGTACAAAGCGTTCCTCTGTTCACTGGTCTGAAAAATCAGTGAATGAACATTCATGGTTATGTTGAATGATTTTGGTGAATTCATTGACCCACATTCTCTGCTATTCTAACAGCTTCGTCTCGTAATACATTATCTTTTACAGCCTCACATGAATTTCCCTCATCCTTCTTCTACAGCTGCACTCGCATAAAACATTCACCCTGTTTTAACCCTTAGTGTTAAAACATAATATTACTGTTTAATATCAAAGCTATATGTGTGTGTGTATATATATATAGCTGCCAACGGTATGAAAGGTTCTCTATAAATAAAGTATTATTATTATTATTATTATTATTATTATTATTATTATTAATAATACTAAGACTTCATAATAATAAGAACACATCACATATCCAAATTATATTGTGACAGTACACTAACGCATTCCACTTACTGAGTTACTGTACACCAACACGCTACTTACAGTACACTAACGCATTACACTTACTGAGTTACTGTACACCAACACACTACTACAGTACACTAACACATTACACTTACTGAGTTACTGTACACCAACTCGCTACTTACACTACACTAACGCATTACACTTACTGAGTTACTGTACACCAACACACTACTTACAGCACACTAACACATTACACTTACTGAGTTACTGTACACCAACACACTACTTACAGTACACTAACGCATTACACTTACTGAGTTACCATACACCAACACACTACTTACAGTACACTAACACATTACACTTACTGAGTTACTGTACACCAACACACTACTTAAAGCACACTAACACATTACACTTACTGAGTTACTGTCCACCAATACACTACTTACAGTACACTAACACATTACACTTACTGAGTTACTGTACACCAAAACACTACTTAAAGCACACTAACGCATTACACTTACTGAGTTACTGTACACCAACACACTACTTACAGCACACTAACGCATTACACTTACTGAGTTACTGTACATCAACACACTACTTACAGCACACTAACACATTACACTTACTGAGTTACTGTACACCGACACACTGCTTATAGTACACTAACACATTATACTTACTGAGTTACTGTACACCAACACGCTACTTCCAGCAAACTAACACATTACACTTACTGAGTTACTGTACACCAACACACTACTTACAGTACACTAACACATTACACTTACTAAGTTACTGTACACCAACAAGCTACTTACAGTACACTAACACAGCACTTACTTAGTTACCGTACACCAACACACTTACAGTACACTAACACATTACACTTACTAAGTTACCATACACCAACACAGTACTTACATTTCACTAACACTTTACACTTACTGAGTTACTGTACACCAACACACTACTTACAGTACACTAACGCATTACACTTATCTAGTTACCATACACCAACACACTACTTACAGTTCACTAACACTTTACACTTACTGAGTTACTGTACACCAACACACTACTTACAGTACACTAACGCATTACACTTACTGAGTTACTGTACACCAACACACTACTTACAGTACACTAACACATTACACTTACTGAGTTACTGTAGACCAACACACTACTTACATAATACTAGCATATTCCACTTACTGAGTTACTGTACACCGACACACTCCTTACAGTACACTAACACATTACACTTACTGAGTTGCTGGACACCAACACACTACTTACAGCACACTAACACATTACACTTACTGAGTTACTGTACACCAACACACTACTTACAGTACACTAACAAATTACACTTACTGAGTTACTGTACACCAACACACTACTTACAGTACACTAACACATTACACTTACTGAGTTACTGTACATCAACTCACTACTTACAGCACACTAACAAATTCCACTTACTGAGTAACTGTACACCAACACACTACTTACAGTACACTAACACATTACACTTACTGAGTTACTGTACACCAACACACTACTTACAGTACACTAACACATTACACTTACTAAGTTACTGTACACCAACACACTACTTACAGTACACTAACACAGCACTTACTTAGTTACCGTACACCAACACACTTACAGTACACTAACACATTACACTTACTAAGTTACCATACACCAACACACTACTTACATTTCACTAACACTTTACACTTACTGAGTTACTGTACACCAACACACTACTTACAGTACACTAACGCATTACACTTACCTAGTTACCATACACCAACACACTACTTACAGTTCACTAACACTTTACACTTACTGAGTTACTGTACACCAACACACTACTTACAGTACACTAACACATTACACTTACTGAGTTACTGTACACCAACACACTACTTACAGTACACTAACACATTACACTTACTGAGTTACTGTAGACCAACACACTACTTACAGTATACTAGCATATTCCACTTACTGAGTTACTGTACACCGACACACTCCTTACAGTACACTAACACATTACACTTACTGAGTTGCTGGACACCAACACACTACTTACAGCACACTAACACATTACACTTACTGAGTTACTGTACACCAACACACTACTTACAGTACACTAACAAATTACACTTACTGAGTTACTGTACACCAACACACTACTTACAGCACACTAACACATTACACTTACTGAGTTACTGTACATCAACTCACTACTTACAGCACACTAACAAATTCCACTTACTGAGTAACTGTACACCAACACACTACTTACAGTACACTAACACATTACACTTACTGAGTTACTGTACACCAACACACAACTAACAGTACACTAGCACATTACACTTACTGAGTTACTGTACACTAACACACTCCTTACAGTACACTAACACATTACACTTACTGAGTTACTGTACACCAACACACTACTTACAGCACACTAACACATTACACTTACTGAGTTACTGTACACCAACACACTACTTACAGTACACTAACACATTACACTTACTGAGTTACTGTTCACCAACACACTACTTACAGCACACTAACACATTACACTTACTGAGTTACTGTAGACCACTCTAGTTTGGTGATGTTTGGACCCACAAACCAGACCTGAACACTTACTGTGAACAGTTGGCTCAAAAGAAACAAACAGGATTTGAACACAGTGTTGTTAAATTGAATGTTAATGTGAATAATATATACAGTGGGAGCAAAATAACAATAATCCATGTTGATGTGAGAAACTGGGATGTGAAAACAGTGCAGTCAGCGAGGAAGCCAGTAGCGTGACACTACAGTGCCCGGGCAGTGTGGCATAACAGGCACGCTGGGGCCAGCCGTCCCTCGGAGGCTGCAGACAGTAATTACAGGACAGCGTGTAATCCCCGTGGCAGTCACAGGTTGCCGTGGCATTGCTCCGGGCTCATTAGAGGGTTCAGGCTGGCAGTGAGGAGCCCTCATCCCAGGTTCCACTCCAGTGCCAACCGAGAGCTAGCGGACATCTCTCCCAGCACCACACACCAAACACTGCACAATACAAACTATGTGAATATCCTATTGCAGCAATATTACCATGCATATCTCCATCGTACAGTCTCTGTGGAAGCTCTCTTTTCACTAGCATGTTTTGCTAGGAAGCACACCTTCATTCCACACTCATCATCAAAAGAACAGCTGCACCCAGAAGAAGGTGTGGGATGGCAATGCGGATGGGAAGGAAGATAAAGGTTAGCAGGAAGATGGATGGATAATAAATGTAGACTGATATGGGTAATATCTATTGAGCTACACATACAGAAGTAGTACCTCTCAGTATGGCATCGGGTCGCTGCATTTGCTAATACAACATACCAGACGTCTTGGCATGGAGATGTACAGGTTCCTAATGGTGTCCTGCAATAATCCATCCCATGCAGCTGGAATACTCTAACTGAGTACCTCCAGATTTTGTGGTAGGGGTGGAGTGACACCAGGCCTTCTAGTCATGTGACATAAGACAACAAACCATTCATCTTGGTGCTGACCACAGTGCCTCCACCCACGGATTCACGGTTGTCTCCACCAAGTGGGACTCACTGGTGATGACCAGCTACCATCATGAATCGCTCCATGACAGTCTGGCAAGACATCATGGCAGTCTTTGGTGACGTTGGTGTGGTGTTAAGGGCAGTCTTCATAACGGTCCATGTGCATGTTGTTATGCGTCATGCAGCTGTATGCCAATGGTGCTGGCATTAAGGTGATGACTCATGGAGTGCAACGCTGCTCGCTGAATGTCTGCAGTCGTGGCTGTTGGGTCAGTCAGGTACAGTGATAAGACATGTCCTTCCGTACATCACATGCATGTCCAAGCGTGAAACCTGAATCGACTGCATGTCTCATAATATCAAACCTACCCGCCAAGATTCAGTCCTGTCGGCTGAGTCCTTATGGGTACGACTATTTGTCCAAATATTCATTTGTTGATGAGTGTACATTCATTCATTCCTTCATTTTCTAAGCCACTTATTCTTCCAAGTCACATGGGGTGCTGGAAGCCATACCAGTGCTCATTGGGCAGAAGGCAGGAAAGACCCTTAACAGCCCTGGACAGGTTCGCCACACACACACACAAACACACACGCACGCACACACACACACACACACACACACACACACACACACACACACACACACACACGCGCACACACACACACACGCACACACACCCACGCTCACCCGCACACCCACACACACACACCCGCCCGCACACCCACACACACACACACCGGCACACCCACACACACGCTCACCCACACACACCGACACCCACCCCCAAGCACACGTTCACCCACACCCGCACACCCACACACACCCCCAAGCACATGCTCACCCGCACACCAACACACACACACACACACACACACACACAAACACACACACACACACACACACCAACACACCCAAGCACATGCTCACCCAAACACACACACACGCACACACACACAGCGACACACACCCACACACACGCACACACACACACACACACACACACACACACGCACACACACCCACGCTCACCCACACACACACACGCACACACACCCACGCTCACCCGCACACCCACACACACACACCCGCCCGCACACCCACACACACCGGCACACACACACACACGCTCACCCACACACACCGACACCCACCCCCAAGCACACGCTCACCCACACCCGCACACCCACACACACCCCCAAGCACATGCTCACCCGCACACCAACACACACACATCCACACACCGACACACACACCCACACGCACACACACACACACACCCACGCTCACCCACACCCGCACACGCTCACCCACACACATACACCCACACACACACAGCTAGGGGGCAATTTAGCACCTCCAATTCACCTGACTCCAATGTCTTTGAACTGTGTTAGGAAACCCGAGCTCCTGGAGGAAGCCAGCAAACTCCAGACAGATAGGACCCCCGGTGCCCCACCCGGGAATCAAACCCCGGCCCTTCTTGCTGTGCGGCAACAGCGCCACCCACTGTGAGTACATATTATAGGCATGTATTACTTAGGCTGCAGAAATCGTTAGGCCTTGAGGGTTCCTCACTGGTATTTACAATAACCTTTCATCATCGTTAAATCAGATCCAGATCAGTTCTGCTTACAAACACAGCTTCAGCCGAGAGTTTAAAAGCCCAGGAGCGGAAAAAGAAAAGAAGTATGAGGGGTTGGGAGATTTTATGACAGCGAATGTATTAAAAGACATTTGTAAAGCGGGGCTGAAAGACCGGCCTGCACGATTTTAATGAGTTTATTTTTATTAGCTCATTTAAGCTCCTATAAAAACACCAGCATAAACAGTCATTAGGACACGAGTGAGCTTGTTGAGGGTGCACACAGCACATCACAGAGGATGGATATTTATTCTCAGTTAACTCAGTTGCACAAGCTTTCTCCAGTATCAGTATCCCAGCGGCCTATATAGTGATACAGACTTACACACTGCCCTACTCCCTTCCTCTCCACGCCTCCTCCCTTGTCCCCCTTCTCCACTGCCAAAGGCAGAGCGAGGGTGAAAGAGAGAGAAAGAGGAGAGAGAGAGAGACAGAGGAAGAGTGGGAGTGTTTGTGTTGTTAACCTTGCCGGGTGGAGGTCAAACTCATTTGTTATGCACCTAATTAGGTGTAGCAGTAAAAGCCCCTGCTCCGAGGACCACTGCTGAGGAAACTGTGCATGCTAACGCATTAGCCAGCGCTAATGCAGAGCGGTCCGCGTGCTGTCACAGACCACCCAAGAAAGCCGCGGCAGCCGGCTCACAAGTCGCAGTCCACACCAGCAGACACGCGGGCGCTCACACGCATGCTCTCGAGCGTGCAATATGTTACACGTCTGCCCACTGTTACTGATTACGCGTTCACACCTAAGCCTCGACCCGTTCATTACAGCTGCTCCTTCGCTTTCTCTTTCTTTTCTTATCCTTCACTCCTACGTGCCTAGACGCCACACCTGTCCACGCTGCCTCCCACACACGTACCTGTTCTCTACCCTCATTCTTCTCATTTAAATATTGTAAAAGGCTTTCTGTGCATTTAACTTGAGTCAAATCTGACTCACTTACTCTCTATCTCTCTCCGTCTCTGCATCTGTTCTTCTTACTCTCTTCTCTGTCTTTCTCTCTCTGTATGTTCATTTTCTGCCTCTCCCCTGTTTCTCTCTCTCTCTGTTCTCATTCATTCTTTCCTCTCTCTGTATGTTTTCACTCTTTAACCCCCCGTCTCTCTTT
The DNA here is from genome assembly GCA_024036415.1 of Prochilodus magdalenae. Lineage (NCBI taxonomy): Eukaryota > Metazoa > Chordata > Actinopteri > Characiformes > Prochilodontidae > Prochilodus > Prochilodus magdalenae. The sequence goes on from JAMWET010003064.1 coordinate 59,362, forward strand.
ATGTTCTCTCTCTCCATGTTCTCTCTTTCTCCCTCTCTCTGTGTGCTCTCCTCTCTCTCTCTCTGTATGTTCTCACTTTCTATCTCTGTATGTCCTTTCACTCTCCCTCTCTCCATGTTCTCGCTCTCTCTCTCTGTATGTTCTCACTCTCTATCTCTGTATGTCCTCTCACTCTCCATCTCTCTCCATGTTCTCTCTCTTCCTCTCTGTGCTCTCTCTCTATCTCTGTATGTTCTCTCACTCTCCCTCTCTCTTCATGTTCTCTCTCTCTCCCTCTCTTTGTGTGCTCTCTCTCTCCCTCCCTCTCTCTGTATGCTCTCTCCCTCCCTCTCTCTGTATGTTCTCACTCTCCATCTCTGTATGTTCTTTCTCTTTCTCTGTATGTCTCTGTCTCTTCTCTCTCCACACATGTTCTTCAATCTTTCTTACTCACTCTCTCTTCTCTCCTTTTCTCTTTCTGTATGTTCTCATTCTCTCTCTGTGTCTTTACTCTATCTCTCTCTCTGTATGTTCTGATTGTATCTCTTTCCCTCCTCTCTCTCTTTCTCTCTCTTCCCTCCTCGCTATACATGTTCTGATTGTCTCTCTCGCTCTTTACACATTAAGTCTCTCTTCCTTTCCTTATTCTCTCGTCCCTCTTTTCTCCCTCTTTACATATGTTCTCATTCTGTTCGTTCTCCCTCTCTCTCTCCCTTATTCTCTTTCTAAACTTTCACTCACTTATTCACTTTGCTCCCTCTCTCTCTTCTAAACTCCTCCCTTTTCATATTTTCACTTTCTTGCACTCACGTTCTCTCTGTTCTCATTCTATCCAATCGATTCCATTTTCTCTTACTGTCTCACTCTATATGTTCCCAGTCTATTTCTCTTACCCTCTCTAAATGTCTTTTTTCTCTCTCTCTACAGTTCTGCTCACTGTATATACTGTACATTTTCATTCCTTGTTTCCTCTCATTTTGTTTTCCCCTCTTTCCTGCTCTCTCTCTCTCTCTCTCTCTCTCTCTCTCTCTCTCTCTCTCTTTCTCTCTCGCTCTCTGAATATCTCTGCAAACCAATCATCTCAATCTCCTTTTTCCAGCCCCTTCTATTCTCTCCCTCTCTCCCTCTGTCTGTTTCTTTCTGTCTCTCTGTCAGTCTGAGAGAGAGCAGGTGGGCGAACGAGTGACTGAAACTGTCAGAGATAGCGGGATGTGTAACAGGTAGAGAGTCTGAACAACTAAATATCACCTCAGTTCGCTCAGTGTGTGTTCCTCCTGCGTTAGTGTAACTCCACTCTCTCCTCAGTGTTAACCCCATGTTAGCTCACCCAACAACCCAGTGCATCTCTATGCTAGCCAAAGGACCTGTAAATGATGCTCTATGATCTGTTCACTCAGAACAACACAAGTTTACTGCAGTGTGAAGTACATTCCTGTAAGTAGTGTGTTGGTGTACAGTAACTCAGTAAGTGTAAGGTGTTAGTGTACTGTAAGTAGTGTGTTGGTGTACAGTAACTCAGTAAGTGTAATGTGTTAGTGTACTGTAAGTAGTGTGTTGGTGTACAGTAACTCAGTAAGTGTAAGGTGTTAGTGTACTGTAAGTAGCGTGTTGGTGTACAGTAACTCAGTAAGTGTAATGTGTTAGTGTGCTGTAAGTAGCGTGTTGGTGTACGGTAACTCAGTAAGTGTAATGTGTTAGTGTGCTGTAAGTAGTGTGTTGGTGTATGGTAACTCAGTAAGTCTAATGTGTTAGTGTGCTGTAAGTAGTGTGTTGGTGTACGGTAACTCAGTAAGTGTAATGTGTTAGTGTGCTGTAAGTAGTGTGTCAGTGTACAGTAACTCAGTAAGTGTAATGTGTTAGTGTGCTGTACGGAGTGTGTTGGTGTACCGTACCTCAGTAAGTCTTCTGAATTAGTGTGCTGTAAGTAGTGTGTTGGTGTACAGTAACTCAGTAAGTGTTAATGTGTTTAGTGTACTGTAAGTAGTGTGTTGGTGTACAGTAACTCAGTAAGTGTAATGTGTTAGTGTACTGTAAGTAGTGTGATGGTGTGCAGTAACTCAGTAAGTGTAATGTGTTAGTGTACTGTAAGTAGTGTGTTGGTGTACGGTAACTCAGTAAGCGTAATGCATTAGTGTGCTGTAAGTAGTGTGTTGGTGTACGGTAACTCAGTAAGTGTAATGCATTAGTGTGCTGTAAGTAGTGTGTTGGTGTACAGTAACTCAGTAAGTGTAATGTGTTAGTGTACTGTAAGTAGTGTGTTGGTGTACAGTAACTCAGTAAGCGAGCACACCAATCAGGGTACAGGGGTCACTTTGTTCTGACCTTGTTCTGACCTGTGGGACTGAGCTTGGTTCTAGCTAGCTGTTCTAGCTGTTTGTGCTTATGATGATTTGAATAGACATCAGACTAATGAATGAGCTTCTATTAAAGACTGGTGGACTGAGAGACACTAGAGTCTCTTCACCTACACTGAGCTGATGAAGAGTCTTGTTTCAGAAATGATAATAGGACATTAGAGCCATTATAAATCATACTACTGTTACTCTCCATACTTCAGTACATTTGAAAGTACATACTGTAGTACTTTTACTCTAGTGGAGGAGTAAAAGGAGGCACTTCTAATTTTCCTGGAGGGATATTTGACCTATTCTCTCTACTTTAACTCTACTACATGGTGTGTGTACTTCATCCACAGCTGATTGTCCTCTAGAGAAGTTTCAGCTTCAAACTAAATGCAAGGGCAACATCGCGAAAGCAAGTTATTAAAGGAGAACAGAAGATTAAAAGGTGGAAATATCTGACTCAGCGTGAAACTGTTTAGACAAACTAGCCCAAGGCTTAGGCCTCAGCCATGCAGGACAGATAGGGTCTAGAATAGACAAGTAAAAGTTTAAATTGGAGTACAGTGAGAAAGTAAGAGAGAGAGAGAGAGAGAGAGAGAGAGAGAGAGAGAGAGGTGGAGGGGGGGTAGAGATAGAGGGAGAGAGGGTAGAGAGAGAGAAAGAGGGAGAAAGGGAGAGAGGGTAGAGAGAAAGAAAGAGAGAGAGAGAACGAGAGAGAGCGAGAGAGAGGGGGTAGAGAGAGAAAGGGAGAGGGTAGAGAGAGAGAAAGAGGGAGACAGGAAGAGATGGTAGAGAGAAAGAAAGAGAGAGAGGGAGAA
>JAMWET010003064.1:67500-75000 GCA_024036415.1 Prochilodus magdalenae
ACCGCACGCGCACACCCGCCCCACACACACATACAGCCACACCCCCCCACCCTAAAGCCGACGGTCCCTGACTTAACAGCTTTAGGATGTTAATTCTCTGCTCCCTATAGGCTCTTACTTAAGGTAGATTTTCGAGGCGGAGAAGATTAGCTATTCATGCACACAAAGACAAGTGGCTAATCTTCCCTTCTCTCCCTTTAAAACCCTGCCACTCTCCATAATTCATCGCTCTCTTCCTCTCCATTCTGCTCCGGGCCAGCTTCTTATGAATAGATGATTAGAATGTTGGAGTAGAGAGTCACAAAACACACACACACGTACGCACACCCTCCTGCCACCAGCAGCGCGGGCGTTTTGCTGTGCCAGCAGTGTGCACCTGGGCACTCGTGTGCCAGGCGTGAGTTGGCATCCTCTAGACATTTCGGGAGTGTTTGCTTTAGCCTTTTTTTTGTAAATGCCCCAGTAAACAGCGAAAACACTGAAAAAAACACTCCTCAAAACGGAAAAAAGCGAGCCGGTGTAAGCCTGAGTCCACATCACTGAGTTTGTGCTGACAGAGACAGAGTGAGAGAGAAAGGATGTGCGTGCATGTGTGTTTCTGTATGTGCAAACTTCTACACTAGCCGCCACTGTATTAGCATACGGGGCTTGGAAGAGTGGGCGCAGATGGTCATAAGGAGGACACAGTATAACACAATAACAACCACATGGACAATGAAAGCTGTGGAAGCCGTAAATGGGGATAGCAGCATTTCAGAAAAATCATATTAGTCGAACCATTCAGTGGTTCAGTGAGAAGTGCTTAGTTCTGGAGAACGTACTAAATCAGAATTGTTCATGGTGGCAGTGACAGGAACCAGATAAATGCTCACTCACAAAAACATTAGCAAGTTTTAATTATGAATATCGGTTTTGTGGAGGTTTGGAGCTAATCCTTGGGCCTATTTCTAACCCTTAAAAAGTCCGGGAAGTTCCTTATTCAGCTTTATCCATCACTTAAACTCATGGACCCAATATATCGTTGCTGCCCAATGAAAAATATGTATCTCCAATTTTGTCGATTTTGACTTTTATACATCATTGGAACACAGCAGCTGCCATTTACACTGTGTGAGAATATTATGATGAATGGACCAACAGAAATGGCCCAAAAGTGTTTGGAAAGACGTCTGGTTCCATTGACTTGCATTCACATTTAATGTGGTTTTTGGCCTCTCCTGTAAAGTTGCCATTTTGGAGATACTTGTTTTTCTTTGGACAGTGACGATACGATCTCATTTACAAAATGGCAATTATGCTTAGTAAGTGCACAAGACTAGTGCACAAGTTTTGTGTCTACAAGGTCTGTTATAAACCCAGTTACCAATTTTGATGCTTTGATAATATGTTTCATATGCCATAGAACTCATTCTGGCCCATCTAGAACAAAATGATGAAATACAAGTTCCTGAGACATACAGTCATCATCAAAATTATGGTAGCATGAATAGCTGCACTCAGAGGGAATTAATGATCAGGAATGAAACATGTTGTGTAGGTCTGACATTTTGATTCAAGTTTCATACTCGGCCGCCCATGTGACGTTAGCAAGGACTGGCCGTATCGCTGTACCTGACTGACCCAACAGCCATGATTGAACCTCCACAATTCCATGCTGTGGCATTGACTTCATACTGAGAGACACTACTTCTGTAGGTGTAGCTCAATAAATATTACCCATATCAGTCTAAACGTATCATCGTTTATTGTTGCTGGCAACCGTTATCTTCCTCCCCAATAGCACTGCAATCCCACATTTCCTTCTGAGTGCAACTATTCTTTTAATGATGAGTGTATTTTCTTATTGTGTCCTATTGTTTATGTGAGCTGGCAATGGTCAAAATATTTAACTGCCTACTAGTTGTACCATTTATGACTACAGTATGTATGTGGCAAATAGGTTTTGTTTTGATTTGAAAATTAAATTGAAAATAATTTTAAGATGGGTTTAAGTTTGCTTGGTGGTTTCTGAAACAATAACGTTTGGATGTCACCCCTGTAATACCATATTAGAAATGAAATCAAACTACACACTGGTTTCCTTATAGATGACAAGAATTCTGGATACAGTCCAACAGTGTATGCCAACATCACTGTCACATCAAAGCCCTGTTATTTTAACATACTCTAAAGTTTCATACATCAGTGGCTGTTTTCCTTTGCACCAGGTTATTTGATGTAATTTACAGTGTGCTAGTAAATGAGGAACCCTTAGAAAACTAGTTGTTCTGGGTTAGAATGAATGGCAGGAAGCCAGAATGTAGATCTTTTAGAAGCACCTAGAATTCAAACCCTCTACCTACATGGTACTCTCAACCTCTAAGCCCCTGCTATCTATTTTAGGACTATAATCTCCAATGGTGGATTACTGATCTAATCTTCCATAGAGGATTATTGATTAATTTCAAAGTAACATTAAATTTCCTAAAGTATGCCCACATGTGCGGTTTTATGTAAGATATGATATCTCAGGTGTGCAAAAAATAAGGCCATGTTTATACAGTGAAATGCATAGGAGAAAAAAAAAGCCTCCACAAATGTGAGTGGCTAAGACTGAGTAATAGCCAGTGAGGCATGTACAAGTTTTTTTGCATTACAATGGAAATAACATTCCCTACTGATCCATTATTATTATTATTATTATTATTATTACATATAGATATACAGGGGTTGGACAATGAAACTGAAACACCTGGTTTTAGACCACAATCATTTATTAGTATGGTGTAGGGCCTCCTTTTGCAGCCAGTACAGCGTCATTTGGGCAGCTGTGGTTTTATGTTTTTTGGATACAATCCGGGTTAGCACCCGAACATCCCTTTCAGACAGCTTCCTCTTGCGTCCACAGTTAATCCTGTTGGATGTGGTTCGTCCTTCTTGGTGGTATGCTGACATTACCGTGGATATCACAACGACTTGCTGTCTTGGTCACAGATTTGTCCTCTTTTGAACTCTGGTATGTCCCATAATGTTGTGTGCATTGCAGTATGTTGAGCAGAACTGAGCTCTTACCTGCTAACTGAACCTTCACACTCTGCTCTTACTGGTGCAATGTGCAATTAATGAAGATTGGCCACCAGGCTGGTCCAATTTAGCCATTAAACCTCCCACACTAAAATGACAGGTGTTTCAGTTTCATTGTCCAACCCCTGTATATTATTGTACTAATGATGCATAATACTCTCATTGTCAGGGACTGTCAGATTGCAAAGCCATTTGGAAGGTATATTCAGGTATCAACAACAAAGAGTTGTAGAGGTTCCTAATGGTGTCCTGTGATAATCCATCCCATGCAGATTGAATATTCTCACAGTTCCCGCAGATTGTGCAGTAGTGGTGGAAGTGGAGTGACACCAGGCCTTCTGGACACACAACGCATGACAACAAACCATTCATCTTGGCGGTGACCACGTGGTTTTACCAAGACGATGTGGTGGTGTTAGGGGCAGTCATCGCAATCGTCTGCGTGCATGTAGTCCTACGTCGTGCAGCCATCTAGGAATGGTGTGGTCACTAACAGGATGACTCATTAAGGGCATTACTGGTCGCTGAATGTTTTCAGTCGTGGCTGTTGGGTCAGTCAGGTAAAGCCTGTTCTTGCTGATGTCACACGCATGGCGGAGCATGAATCTTGAATCATTTGCATGTCTCACAATGTGAAACCTACACACCGTTCCTGACGGTTAACTCCTTCTGGGTGCAAATATTTCATAACAGTGTCTGGTACGTAATGTAAAAGAGGGACTATATCACACAACACCACATTACTAACAGCAATACAGCACAGTTATAATTACATAAATTATAGATCATTACATCTACTGTGGCGTCCCACTACTGGCTCATTCAGCTGTGGAAGTGTGGGAGAGGTGACCATGCAGAGCTGTGAGCTCGGAACACCTTGTGGTAGCATTAAAAGAGACTTAAATAATAATTTGGTACTCAAGATGGCTTAAAGATGTGTAGAGCTGTTGCTTGTGGCATTCTGCTTTGGACTGTGAGGATACCTGGTGGGGTAGCTGTACAGTGTTTGGCAGCACTTTCCTGTTAAAGGTATTGATGACCTGCCTGCACTCCCAGAAGCGCTGGGAAGTGGGCTCCGCGGCTGCTATGTTCAATAAAGATCACTCATTTAGTGCGATGTTTTCCATGTTTCCTTGTGTGCCCAGATGCCACAGTGGTGTCAGAAGTGGGACTGCCCCCTAGCAAACTGCCAAGAAACAGCAAGCCAGCAGAGAGAAGAGAGCTTGGCCAAGGACTGCGAGAAATGAGCAGCAAGGCAAAGTGGGTACAGCGGTCAAAGGAGTCAGCACAGGGAGGCCTGGTGACGAATGGCGGTTGAGGTAGTGGCTCTGCTGCTATTGTGACACTAAATAACACAAAGAGTGACGACACATATTGCGAGCAGGACAAAGTGCTAAAACCCTAACAGTAAAAAGTCTGTTTAATTGGTGGCCATATTGCAACGCCGCTGGGCAGGTACTTCCAGGCATACTAGATTTCTAGTCTCATATCTCTTTGAATGGGATAAGACCAACAATATCATAAACCCTTCTCCACTACTGATGTAGTCAGCAAGCTGATTGGCCCTTTCTCCTGAAAGGAAGGACATTCTCCCTCAATGGACGCCATGTCAAAACCTGCAAGCTTTTACATTCTAAACACTGACCGGTACCATCAAAGTCCCCACCAGGCTCTCTATTTGCTTTGCTGATTCTGGGAAAGAGACTACGAGGAACAGGAGGAACTGGTGGCTGGCTGGTATGTGACTGAACCATACCTAATCGCATGGAATGCCTTCAAGTGCATGAATAACAGCTGCAGATTGATTTGGCATGGACTGGACAAGTTTCTGGATTTAGGCCACATCAGTGTTCAGACACTCTGGCATCAAAGATTTGCGCAGTTGGGCCAGATTTGGTAGATGCCTTCCCTGGCACAATTCCCAGGAGAGTTTCCTGTAGACTGGGATTTTATCCACTGCTGGTAGACCCGTATGACCGTACGCTTCCATACACCTGCAGATTCAGCTACTTCCTTCACACTATGATCTTTGGCACGCCCAAAAGCAGTCACTGCTGTTAGCCAATCATTAACATCTGCTCTGGAGCGTTTTCCACACATGGAACGAGACATTCACTGCACTGTAGCACCTCTATCTTTGAATCCCATTACTCAGACCCCACAGGTACGTATAGCCCCATCATCCTCATGCAGCCCAACAGAGTTGTTTTGTTCGTGCTGCTTAATAACGCACACACACACACACACCTACACACCTACACACCTACACACACGCACACACACACACACACACACACACACATACACACCTACACACCTACACACACGCACACACACACACACACACATACAAACACACCTACACACACCTACAGACATACACACGCGCACACACACACACACACCTACACACACACACACCTATACACACCTACAGACACACACACGCACACACACACATCTACAGACACACACACACACCTATACACACCTACAGACACACACATCTACAGACACACACACACGCGCACACACACACACCTACAGACACACATACACGCACACACACACCTACAGACACACACACACACACACCTACACACACACACACGAATACACCTACACACCTACACACACGCACACACACACATACACACCTACACACCTACACACCTACACACACGCACACACACACACACACACACACATACACACCTACACACCTACACACACCTACAGACATACACACGCGCACACACACACACACACACCTACACACACACACACCTATACACACCTACAGACACACACACGCACACACACACATCTACAGACACACACACACACCTATACACACCTACAGACACACACATCTACAGACACACACACACGCGCACACACACACACACACACACACACACCTACACACACCTACAGACACACACACACACACACCTACACACACACACACGAATACACCTACACACACACACGAATACACCTACACACACACACAATTTCTTTAAAAAGAACATTTAATATTAAAATGTTTTGGGAAGGTTCTAAATGAATATATTTAAAATATTTAAAGTTTTAGAGCCTTAGAGATAATACAGTAGTGATATACAGGCTATGTGTTCAGCTTTGTCGGTGGAATCAATGAATCAGTAGGATGTGGTTAGTGCTAGACATCGAGGGGGCAGGGCCTTTACAGTGTAGCCCCTGCAATTCATGTCAGTGATGAAGCTTACTGAATAGAAGACCCTGATATAAGTACCCCAGCTGCAACACAGCAGTTGGACTGTATTGTGAACAGTGAAGTACTGTCAATTGAACTAACCTTGACAGCAATTGCTATAATTTGATGTATTCCAAATTATATGTCTAGTTTTCTATACCTCTGTACTCCAGCTCTACAAACACGTCCAGAGTTACCGTGTATACACAGAAACACAATGTGGCGACAGTAATCGTTATGCCTGATTTGGGTACTGTATTGTAAAGAAGTCAGAGATCATCCTTCACTTATTTCACTTCCAGTCATAATGGCCCAATATACAAGAGAACTGTAGGAAATGACTTTACACGGATGCCTAAGCAAATCCATTTTAGAATATCATTTTTTTTCTATATTTAGCCTGTCCATCGTTCCCATTCTTCCAGTCTTTTCAGTAGACATGCTTTGGGATTTCCAGAAGAATCTATGGTGAAATTTTTTCCACACTTTCAAAGTTCTGTCTTAGAAGTTGGTTGCATTTTATGCACAGTTCATTGTTCTGAGAGCACCAGTAACTTCTTAGTTGAAGTTTTGTATGCTTGGTTTTCTAAGTAAGGAGCTTTTTGAAGAGCTACTCACCCTTTCAGATAGTTAGAAAAGATCTAAAACTGCACGTCTACTTGAGGACTCTGTTGTTCGTTCCAGTATTTCATCGCTGTCTGGACCAAACCTTGTATCTCAGTTTCCTTTTGTATCATGTCAAAATTGAATGACATGTGGACGAACAGAAATGCTTCAAACTGACTTGGAAAACAGAAAGATAGATAGATAGATAGATAGATAGATAGATAGATAGATAGATAGATAGATAGATAGATAGATAGATAGATAGATAGATAGATAGGACACTATAGCCATTGCAGAGAATGCATAAAGAGATTGCGAGAAAAGAGAAGAGCCTACAGATGAGACCAGGAGTATGCATGGGAGAAAGAGAGAATGTAGGGCATTAGAGGAGGAGAGGAGTGTGGGATGAAGAAGGAAAAAGAAAATAAGTGACAGAAGATTCCAGGAATAGAGAGAAGGAGTGGGCAAATAAAAGAGTGAAAAGGTCTTTATGAGAAAAGACAGGTGGTTGGAAATTAGCGGCCACACTAAGACTCCCACATGTGCGTGTGTGTGTGTGATAGAGAGTGTGTGTGTGTGTGTGTCATAGAGAG
>JAMWET010003064.1:80000-100000 GCA_024036415.1 Prochilodus magdalenae
GAGAGAAAGAGAGAGAGAAAAAGAGAGAGAGAGAGAGAGAGAGAGCAACAGAGACAGAGAGACAGAGAGAGAGAGAGAGAGAGAGAGAGAGAGAGCGACAGAGACAGAGAGACAGAGAGAGAGACAGAGACAGAGAGAGCGGCAGAGACAGAGAGAGACATAGACAGAGACAGAGACAGAGACAGAGAAACAGAAAGAGAGAGAGAGAGAGACAGAGAGAGAGAGAGAGAGACAGAGACACAGAGAGAGTGAGAGAGAGACAGAGAGAGAGAGAGAGAGAGAGAGAGAGACAGAGACAGAGACAGAGAGAGAGAGAGAGAGAGAGAGAGAGAGAGAGAGAGAGAGAGAGAGAGAGAGAGAGACAGAGACAGACACAGAGAGAGAGACAGAGACAGACACAGAGAGAGAGAGAGACAGAGAGAGAGAGAGAGAGAGAGAGAGAGAGAGAGAGAGAGAGAGAGAGAGACAGAGACAGAGAGAGAGAGAGAGAGAGAGAGAGAGAGAGAGAGAGACAGAGAGACAGAGACAGACAGAGAGAGAGAGAGAGACAGAGAGAGAGAGAGACAGAGACAGAGAGAGAGAGAGAGAGAGAGAGAGAGAGAGAGAGAGAGAGAGAGACAGAGAGAGAGAGAGAGAGAGAGAGAGAGAGAGAGAGAGAGAGAGAGAGAGAGAGAGAGAGAGAGAGAGAGATCTACCAACAATCTGATTATTACAGCATAGCACCTTTTATTCCATTCCGGTAAGTAATGCTCTGATGGCTTTGCTCGTTTCTCACGTCTGTTTTGTTTTGTCTGTGAACTGCAAGTGCTCAGAGCCCAAATTTCAAATAAATCAGGGCACCACCACCTCCCACCGCCAGAGCACAAAACAGGCTATTAAGTCTAATAAAACAGAAAGTGAGAATCATCTGAACACGGCAGAATTATTGATGATAATTGGTCAAAGTTTATGCGGAAACCTTATTAGGCTAGATTTCCCACATAGCTGTGTGCCTTCAAAGTTGTGAAAATAACAAACAAGCTCAGGATAATTTTCACATGCTGATGATACGCAATTACACATTTCCCTCCCCTGAAAGTCAAGGCTCTGTCCACAGGCTAATAAAGTGCATGCCAGGCACCTCTAAATGGATGTCAAAAAAATTACAACGGATAATGATTTGTGGCGGAATCTGATTTGTGAGACGTTTTTGCATTTTTTGTAAAAATCTGAAGTTTGAAAGCTAGGCATTTTCTCATCTTTGTTTAATCCATCGTTTACATCATGCTACTAGGCTGAGTCCTATCGTGTAAGACCGGCTATATACAGTGAAACCTTCATGCAACTTCAGCTACTGTTGTAGATTTATCGTCAAAAAGATACTTCCACCCATGCAACATGCCAGATGTCTCGGCATGGAGTTGGAGAGGTTCCTAATGGTGTCCTGCGATAATCCATCCATCCAACACATTTACATTTAAGGCATTTAGCAGACACTGTTATCCGGAGTGACCTAGAACCGTGCTTAGTGTTCCGTTGAATAATGTTTCCCAGCTAGTGTCTTAAACTCACCATGAGCTCAGACACTGCCCACACAAGGGCCAGTGCGGATACCAAGAGAGACCAATACACAGATATATACAAGCATAAGTGCACTACCTAGCAACACCAGCCCAGCGCTCATACCCAGAGAAGAATCACAGCAGGACCACAGACAGTTTCTGCTGATGTTGTGGTAGAGGTGGAGGTGGAATTACATCAGGCCTTCTGGATGTGTGACAAACCGTTCACCTTGGTGCTGATCATGGTGCCTTCATTGCTCATCTTCGCAAGACCTTCACCAAAAATTCGGGTCTCATGACCGAAGATGACCTGCTGCCATTCTGGGTCACTCCCTGACAGTCTGGCACGACACTATTGCTGTCTTTGGTGACACTGATGTGGTGTTGAGGGCAGTCGTCGCAATAGCCTGCGTGCATGTAGTCCCATGTCCTCTCAGCCATCTTCCCAATGGTGCTGACACTAACAGGATGACCCATGTAGGGCATTACTGCTCGCTGAATGTCCACAATTATGGCTGTTGACATCATTTAAAACTTCATCATTCGCATGTCTCATGATATTAGACCTACCTGCCAGGTGGCATTCTAGTCGATTGATTCCTTCTGGGTGCAGCTATTTGTGAAACATTTTTTAATTTGCAGGGCAGAAATGCTCTTCAAACCAAGTCTGGACCTTTTGGGTCTACAGTGACAAAGTCGTGTGGCTAAAATTGATCTGCCTGCTGTCTTGGCTTCCCATGTCTTCACGATCTACACCAGCACCACAACATGCACATAAACCCAGACAGTGGGCATTTTAGTCAGATGTCCAGGAGTAGAGCTACCATTCTATCATCAATGAAAACCTTCTCTGCATTAAAGACCAAATCCTGAAAACCAGAAGATCCCAATGAGAGTGTGGGTGCCCTTAAACAGTAGGTGTTGTAGATGATTGTGTTTGATGGTCAATGTAAAAGGTGCCAATACTAATTATCTCCATCTGCCAGAGCCACTCACCTGAAACAACAAAGGTGCAGGTAGAGGTCCCGACCCCATTGCTGACTTTACACTCATACGTCCCATTGTTGGTGAGATCCAGTTTGAAGCGGAGCTGGGGCACATCCTGGGCGTCCACGGGAGGGGTCCGAATGGGAATGCTGTTCCGATACCAACGGGCACTGGCTATACGATTGGGATTGGACTTTACAACAACACAGCGAAGGATGACATTTTGAGAGCTCGGAGAGCGGACGTCCTGAAAGACTGGGTCCACCACAGGGGGGTCTAGAAATCAGAGAAGAACAAGAGGATGTGTTAGATTAGAAATCAACAGAGGAGTAGACTTCACAGATCGAAAATGGACACATTCGTTAATGTCTTGGTAAATCGGGGGGGGTGGCAGATCTATTTAGGGAACTGTATCTATACCCATGATTATCCCATGCAGCCTGGAGAGGAACTACAGTACCACTTTAGAATAAGGCTACCTTTATAAAGGATTTAGAAATGTTTTATTAATAGGTTACTATTGGTTATTAGTTCGGTCATAAACACTTTACAATTGATTAATAAGCAGCTATAACACATTATTAAAAAGAGCTCCTCCATATGATGCACGTCAATATGTATTGAAGCTGACAGGGTTATGTGGACTGATGGAAAAGACAAAGCAAAATTAGTAAACATCAAAATCTGATCTTTAACAGTATAAAAGTATGTGTGTTCTCTGTTAGGCTAATAAAAAGTCACTGTTGTCCATCTTATTCATGTGTTATAACTACTTATTAATGACTTTAATGTGTTTATTGACTCATTAATAACCATTAGTAAACTCATTTTAAACCATCCATAAACACTTTATAAAGGTAGCCTTATTTTTAAAGTGGTACCGGAACTATTAATAACAGCCACTAAACACATGAAGGCTGTAATTGATTCAGCTTTCAATATAGCTCTTATGAAATCAATAACAAGCCTCTAGAAGTGTGAATTCAGGCTTTTATTCAATAGTCTATTCATCTGGAATGTAAACACATTCCTTTTTTGTGGAATGTAGCATTCAAGTAACATTTCTTCCCCAAAACCCTTTTATGTTGTCAATAAAGAAAAAGAAAACAGCACACTGTGGGTTTCATAGTATATCAGGAGCTACACTATGTGGCCAATAGTATGTAGACATCTGATCATTATACTTATACCGTCGCTGTCCAAAGAAAAATATGTATCTTGATTTTTTACTAGATTTTACTTTTATGCATCCTCTGAACACAACAGCTGATATTTACACTGAGTGGAAATTTCTTGAACAGAAATGGTCCAAAATTGCTGGGAAAAAAAGGCTGGTTCCATTGACTTACATTAAAATGAAATTAGGTTTTTGCCCTCACCTGTAAAGCTACCAATGTGGAGATACTTGTGTTTTTTATCGGACAGAGATGATATTAACTTGTTGGTCATGCTGTTTCTTAGACCACATCAATTAGTATGGAACTTCTTTGCAGCTATAACAGCCTCCGCTGTCTTAGGAAGGCTTTCTTCAAGATTTTGGAGTGAATTTGTGGGAATTTGTACCCACCAAGTCAAAAGAGGTCAGGTGTTCTGATGTGGGATCTTGGCCTAGTTTGCGATCAACAAATTGCAACTGTGAAATTCATCCATAAGGTGTCCAGTGGGATTGATCTTAGGGCTATGGGCTTGGTGTGCTAACATTTCACAATATACTTTCCACTTACAGTTGACCAGGACAGATCTAGCAGGGCAGTTTGATGGAATAACTTGAAAGGTAATGATGGCATCCTATCAGCATGACCTATTCTATTGGCAGTGCTCACATAAAATGATTGCATGGCTATGTGCTTGATTATACACATACACATGTTAACAATTGCTCTAGTTGAAGCTCTTGTACTTAGTATTCAGTAGGGAAGACCATACTGTTGGCATCCTTAAATCATCCATAAATAAAAAAAAAAATTAAAATGAAATTAAACAGAACTACAACCAATAACTGTAATCAATAAAATATGTATATTTTAAACCAGAATAAATTGTATGTAATCTAATTATAAAACCCTTGTGTAATTATCAGCCTAGACAGTCTATGTCAAGACATGTAATATCTCAGACAGTTGTCGTGCTTCACCAATTATAATCCCATATCTGGTCACACGATCACTCATGTAACCCTCAGAAACATAACGGCCTGGTTCCCTGTTTGAGAATGAGACATCTGAATTGGTTGACAAGGCAGCCTAGCCCCATGTGGGTGCCACCAGTGGTGGGCAAACAGGAAGTGGGAGTGATGGAGTGAGGCCATTTGCCTCAGTGGGAAGCCTGTAAGAGGAGACAGTATTGGAGTGGGGGGAGGGGGGACGGAGGGACATCACTCTGTCTGCAGCTTCTGTCTGTTAGCCATGTGAATAACCAACTGGGAATGGGTGTCCTTTAAGCCTCCAATTATCCCTTGGAAGTCTGGAAGTTTCCTTTTTGGTTGACAAAGATAGATCAACTCTTAGGAGATCAAAGTGTTTGAATAACATACATCCAAAAAATACATCATTATCATCTTGTAATATTAACAAATGTACATTATGTTACACTTTGACATCCATGAACAGTACCATGTTTAACATTCAGATGCGAGTAACCATAAATATCAGTCACTTTACTTGAAACATTTCAAATGTTAATATGTTAATAATCAATAATAACTATTTAATTAATATGTATTCATTTGCTTTAAATTTTACACAGGTCGTTATAATGGATAGTAATACTTGTGTAACACATAACATGTGTATAAGACACCAAAAAAATTCTTAACAGCACATTATGACAGACCTATGAGGCATTTCTATAGCTCATAAGCATGTTTACAAAGCATTGTTACCATGTTATAAGCACATTTATAACTATTTATATACTATTTATGAATACAGGTTGCATAGAAAGTGTTGCCAAGAATATACAGTGGGTGCGAAAGTTTGGGCAGCCTTGTTAATTTTCCTGATTTACCTTTATAAAGCATTGATTGTTTGGATAAAAAAAATCATTAAATATATCATATAGGGGACAAACACAGTGATATTTAAGAAGTGAAATGAAGTTTATATGAATTACAGAAAGTGTGCAATAATTATCTAAACAAAATTAGGCAGGTGCCTAATCCTACAGCTTCTAATGAGAGTCTGGATTGTGACTGAAGGTATTTTAGACACCACAGATTTTCAATAATATTCAGGTCTGGAGACTGAGATGGCCATTCCAGAACGTTGCACTTGTTCCTCTGCATGAATGCATTAGTAGATTTTGAGCAGTGTTTAGGGTCGTTGTCTTGTTGGAAGATCCAGCCCCGGCGCAGCTTCAGCTTTGTCATTGATTCCTGGACATTGGTCTCCAGAATCTGCTGATATTGATTGGAATCCATGCGTCCTTCAACTTTAACAAGATTCCCAGTCCCTGTACTGGCTACACAGCCCCACAGCATGATGGAAACCACCACCAAATTTTTACTGTAGGTAGCAGGTGTTTTTCTTGGAGTGCTGTGTTCTTTCTTTCTCTCCATGCATAACGGTCCCTTGTTATGCCCCAAATAACTATATTTTAGTTTCAAGTTCCACAGCACCTTATTCCAAAATTGAAGCTGGCTTGTCCAAATGTGCTTTAGCATACCTCAAGCGGCTCTGTTTGTGATGGTGGGCGGAGAAAAAGGCTTCCTCTTCATCATCACTCTCCCATACAGCATCTCCTTGTGTAAAGTGCGCCGAATAGTTTGAACGATGCACAGCGACTACCATCAGCAGCAAGATCATGTTGTAGGTCTTTGGTGCTGGTCTGTGGGTTGACTCTGACTGTTTCTCCACATCCTTCGCTTCTGTTTTTATTCTCAATAGATTTTTCTTGGCCTGCCACTTCGAGCCTTGACTTGAACTGTGCCTGTGGTCTTCCATTTTCTCACAAGTGTTTCTCACACAGTGGAGACTGAAAGCTGAAATCTCTGAGATTAGCTTTCAGTATCCTTCCCCTAAACCATGACGGTGAACAGTCTTTGTTTTCAGGTCATATTTGAAAGTCAAAGTCGTCTTTTCGGAGACATCCCCATGCTGCGCTGTGACTCTTCAGAGAAGATGCAAAGAGGAGAAAACTTACAATTGTCCCCCTTAAATACCCTTTCTCATAATTGGAGTCACCTGTGTAAGGAGGTCAAGGGTCACTGAACTTACCAAACCAAATTTGAGTTCCAATAATTAGTTCTAAAGGTTTTGAAATCAATAAAATGACAACAGGGCCCAAATGTATGCACCTGCCTGCTTTTGTTTAACCAATTATTGCACACTTTCTGTAAATCATATAAACTTAATTCCACTTCTCAAATATCACTGTGTTTGTCCCCTATATGATATATTTAACGCATTTTTTTTTTATCCAAACAATCAATGCTTTATAAAGGTAAATCAGGAAAATCAACAAGGCTGCCCAAACCCCACTGTAAATAAATACAGTTTCGAATCTGCACTTTCAACATAACTCCTCCGCTTGTTTCAATGAGCTGTCTGAGCAGTAAATAACAACAAATTATACCATGCATTTGTTATTGCAATCATTACAGCAATATATATATAAGTATGTGCGAAAGAGGAAAGAAAGACAATGAGAAAGTGGTTGTGAAAATGAAGGGGTGCTGCCCGATAGACTATAATTACCATAACATATGACATATGTATCAGCGTACCGTAATTACTGCCTGTAATGCGGCCTAATTTAAATTGGGGAGGGAAAGTAACAGCTAGTGTATCTGAGCAGACTCGATGCCATATGTTTATATAGAGTCGGAATGAACAGCCTTTTCTCCCTCGCTCATCTGTTCTTGTAGAGCACGCTACGCTGGGGCTGTTTTAATTTCACAACACAATAGTTCTCATAAACAGAGCATAATCATCGGTCACATGTGAGAGGAGGTGTCTCTGCACCAGCAGGCTCCAGCACACCAACATTAGTCAAAGACTAACGGCAGGAGGAAAAACAGGAGGAGGAGGATGGAGAAGCGTGTGGGGGAGCTTAAGCACATATAGTCCAAGTTGGAGAAAGATGACGGGAAGGATAGAACAGAAAGGTTCTGACGTGAAAGTAAAAAGAAATTAGGATAGATAGAGGGATAGATAGATTGAAGGATAGATAAATAGGTGGTGGTGTGTTGGTGTGTGTTGTGTTGGTGTGAGTGGATCAGACACAGCAGTGCTGCTTGGCACCTCAGTGTTACTGCTCGACGGAGAATCGTCCACCAACCAAAACTATACTGTGGGCTGCATCCTGTGAGCTGCGTCCTATGGGCAGTGCCCTGTGGGCAGCATCCTGTGGGCAGCGACCTGTGACCAGCGTCCTGTGACCACTGATAAAGGACTACAAGATGACCCACACTGCACTGTGTAGCAGCAGATGAGCTATCATCTCTGACTGTACATCTATATGGTGGACCGGTAAGGTAGGAGTGTCTAATAGAGTGGACAGTGAGTGGACACAGTGTTTAAACACTCCAGCAGCACTGCTGTGTCTGATCCACTCACACCAGCACCACACACACTAACACACCACCACCACGTCAGTGTCACTGCAGTGCTGAGAATGATCCACCACCCACATCATACCTGCTCTGTGGTGGTCCTATGGCGGTCCAACCACTGACAGTGTGCAGCGAATCAGACGGACTACAGTCTGTAACTGTGGCACTTCAAAGCGCATCTATATGGTAAATGGAGCTGATCAAATGGCCAATAAGTGTAGGAAGCATATAAAGGCATACAGGACCTATGGGCCGACAAGCGTGAACTTCTCTTGGATGGGCCAAGAGAAAGAGAGAGAGAGAGAGAGAGAGAGAGAGAGAGAGAGAGAGGCATCAGGAGAGATGGATAGATGGAAAGAAAGACAGTGAGAGAGAGAGAGAGAGAGAGAGAGAGCAGGAGAACAACGCGAGCACGAAGAATAGGAGGGGGTCTCAGCGTAATTACAGGGTTGCCATAAAAAATGATGGTGTCTTTTTCAGGAATCGATCGCTGATGCTGCGAACGAGAGAAGAGAAAGCAAACAAACAGCAGAAAAGTGCAAGCGAGGGACAGAAAGGAGGGGCGCATGAAACCTGTAATCACAGAGTGAATGGCGGGAGCGGGCATACTAGCTCAGCTAAGCCTGGTCGTTCTTTCCTCTCCCAGCGGCCTCAACCACGGCCTCCGTGAGGTCCTCCTGTGCTTGGCCTGCTTTACAGCAGTTATGTCACTAATTCTAAGTAGATGGTTTGCCATCTAATTTCAGGTACTGAATCCTTAAACTCTACTGGTACTAAAAATGGTC
Organism: Prochilodus magdalenae; assembly: GCA_024036415.1. Taxonomy (NCBI): domain Eukaryota; kingdom Metazoa; phylum Chordata; class Actinopteri; order Characiformes; family Prochilodontidae; genus Prochilodus; species Prochilodus magdalenae. Next base: position 88,865 of record JAMWET010003064.1, read on the forward strand.
TACTCTGCTACAAACACAAACGTGGTATCGAATCAAAGCTTAGAATCCAGCTTCTATAGAACTCCTCTACTTGGGCTCCAAGGGAGAAACTGTTAATATCATATTAAACCATGATGTTATCATCACCAGCGATGCGGTCTTACTTCTGAATCCAGTGAAACACTTTATAACCAGCAGTTAACTGTAGATTATGAGTTAAGGTTAAAGCACATGGTAAAGCATGTGGAATTCAACCCGTATCTAAAAAATTCAGCAGAGTAAAAAGGTTAAGATGTAAACAAAATCATTCAGGGTGGTTGAATGAGAAATGCACCATTCTGGAGAAAGGCACCAAGTTAGGCGGAATCACAACAGTGCTAATGGGAACCATACGTTCAAAGGGTTCACTACTGCTAAGGCTGTTTTTCACACCTTCCTTGTTTGCTCTGGCCTTTTCAGTTTGGCCTGAACCAAAATAGCAGGTGTGAAAGCTGCCATGGATGGGAAAAGCAATGATTAAAGGAAAGGCAATGAAACAGCATAGAACAGTACAAAAACCAAAGGACCAACATTTGGTCTGCGAGGGCTTTGAAACACGGTTCTGTTAGCTGTACCTGTAGCAGCAAATGCTCTAGAAGCAATTAGGGGCTACCATTGCACCATTTCAGATAAACTTACTGATGTTACTGATGTAAGCACAGGCACCAACCTTGGGGGCAGCAGGTCGTTGGCCCATCCATAGCCTTCTGCAAAAACGCCTGAGAAACGTACAACTGCATAGAAGAGTAAAACCCCAGACCTCACTCAGAACCAAAAAAAAAAAAAAAAAAATTCGGTCTGTGAAGGCTTTAAACCTGCTGATGTAATCACAGCTCAGTTAGCTACACCTGTCGCATCAAACAAACAGGAGCTTAATAGGACTACTACTGCACTTGGCTGGGTCTTATTGTGAATTAACTTCTCACACTGCAAAAAATAATATTTTGTCAAGTCAAAGCATCTTAAAAATAGATGATACAGGTCATTTTTCTCATTATGAGATTGGTGTGAGCACATACACCAAATGTGGGTGCAGCAGGTCATTTGTTTGGCCCCACCAAAGCCTGGCAATAGTAATGACATTGCATACAACTGTACAAAACTTCTGACCACAATCTGAACCAAAGAACCATAATTTGGTCCACAGAGGCTTTACACCTGCTGAAATAATCACACTTTGGTTAGCTGCACCTGCAGTATCAAATAAACTGGAACTAAATAGGGGTTACCTCTGCCCATTTCAACCAAACTGTTGGCTGGGTCTATATAACTCCCCACACTGCAAAAAAATGATATTTAGCTAAATGAAAAAAATATGTGTTACAGCTCATATTGCTTATGAGATTGGTATAAGCACAGGCACCAGTTATGGGGGCAGCAAGTCGTTGGCCCCACCACAACGTTCTGCACAAACAACCAAGAAAAGTAACAAAAGAGAAGAAGAGTCCAAAACCTTGAACCACAATCAGAACCAAAGAACCACAATTTGGTCCACAAAGGCTTTGAACCTGCTGAAATAATTACACTTTGGTTAGCTGCATGGAGGCATAGCTAAATGGGGGCTACAACTGCACAACAAAAATCACAACGCAAAAAATGATCTTTTGCCAAGTGAAAGCATTTTTAAAAATTTGGTGACACAGCTAATATTTCCCATTATGAGATTAGTATTGGCATAGGCATCAACTATGGGGAAAAGCAAGTCGCTGGTCCCACCAAAACCTGCCACATAAAAAACCTGAGAAAGTAAAGTCCTGACCAAAGAGAAAATTTGGTCTGCCCAAAAGGCGTGGTCTTGGTCGGGATCAACTTCAGCTAACCGTTAGCTAAGAAACTCATTTGTAGGCTGTTGCTTAAGGCTACACTTAGCAGCTTTGGCACTATCAGTTCAAATTAAGTGGAGTTGTGCATCACTAATTAGGAGCACTGGAACAAGACATGTTCTTGGACTCTCTGGTGTGCAATCCAAAAGAAGCCCTCAAGTTTAAGGTCTATTCAAATATCAATTCTTTATGGGAAATGAGCTTTATAAAAAAAAGCAATAATAATAATAATTGGTTGAACATTGATGTGCTTGTCAGTTAGTAGTGAATTGATTTACCAATAGCTCAGCCAAACCTATCATGAGCTGCCTGGTCCTGTCAGATTCAGAGAAATATATCAAGCTCTAATTTGTTCGTTAAGTAACGCGGAAGCATGAGGAGCCATTATCACAGTAATAAACAGGCTACTATGAGCAAGCATAATAGCTGATCTAGGCATAATGCCATGCATCGGTGGCAGCTGCTTATAAAAGGACATTGTACATGTCTCTGCAGTTTCCAATAATGCTAGCGTAAGTAGCTTTAGCTTAGCTCAGAGGCTCATGGCCTAGCTGTTACGTGAGTCTTCCTAATTTTTCACAAATCCCTTCCTCGATGTGCACACTGAGCACAACGCTCATAAGGGAAGCTTTTTAGAGAGACTCAGTTAAATACATAAACTCCATTATGAAGGCACGGTGCATCGCTTTCCGCTAATGGCCTCATGAGAAAAGGACTGAAGAGCGCTGAGTGGTGTGGAGTTATCCTCGCCGTCTTTGTGCGGCGCGCTAATGAATTCACACCCCCTTTTAGTTTAGGCACTTAGAAAACGCACTTTCTGCAAGCATCATAATGGATGCATTATTGAGAGTGTGAATGCATTAATACGTGGGCCGGCTCCAAAAGGCTCTGTTTAAATATAACAGAGAGTCGGGGTCAGGTGGGAGGGTGTTATCATTGATAATAGTGGACCGCTGGTAGGGTCTTAATGGAAAATGCGCATCTGTGTTTGCAGGGTCCGTGCCTGGGTGACTCACTCCGCGCAAATCACCACGTTAAGGCCTGGATTAAAACCACATTAGCGCAGATCCCAATCAGAGATTGAGGACGGACGCGCTATAGTCTTTATCGCTTCGCAGCGATTATGCATTTGGGTGGCAGTCTAGGTAATGCGTCTACGCTCTTTAGGGTCATTGACGTTTTAAGTGGAACCATAAAAGCGCCTCGAAATCCAGGGTAGGCTTTGAACCTGCGGAGATAATCACAGTTCGGTTAGCTGCACCTGTAGCACCAAATGAATCGGAAGCAATTAGAGGCTAACATTGCATCCTTTCAGCCAAACTGTTGGCTGGGTATTCTTGTGAAATGTACCTGATGAAATCAAATAACTCCTCGCACTGCAACAAATTATGGTTTGCCAAGTGAAAGCTTCTTGGAAATAGGTGGGTTTTTCATTATGAGTTTGGTGGGGGGCAGCAGGTCATTGGCCCTACCTAAGTTGAATTCAAGCCTTCTGCAAAAACTTGAGAAAAGCAGTGAAATTGGGAAAAGGACTGGTAAAGAAACTCCATGGAACAGTACGAAACCAGCCATGAGTTAAACTCAACAGTTTTCAGACAGCAGGGATTTTAAGCATACAGGAATGCTTGCACAAAAAAAAATTCAGCTGGTTTCCCCCAAAGTACCGTGAGGCTTAAACGGCTTAATTTACTTTTACAGTGCTTTATTTACACTTAATTATTACACTCTAATAGAATCAAGTGAGATCATTTTTTCATGGATACATGTCTAATTTAATCAGCAAGCTCCCAATATTATAAGAGATGGCAGTAATGCTAAGTAATGCTGACTGATCTATTTGTTATGTCTTAAATTGTTCCGATTTTCCAGTAAATTACAACCTAAACCAATCAAAGTTGGCTGAAATTGCTCAATTTCTGGCTTGGAGCTTTCCTCTGGGTCGCCATAACCGTTTCTAAAGTGGTTAAAGGTTAAAGTTACTTTTGGAGACGAAATGTTGAATAATGTCAACACATTGGAATATAGTATAATACAGAATTACATTAGAGTGCTCTGCAAACATTGGAAGCTTCCCTTCATTTATTTCATTTTCCAGCCAAAACGGCCATTAGGTTATTCATTTATCTGAAAACATGTCTGAGGAGATTTCATATTGGATGGTCGGCCTACTTCCACAAGGAAGGACAAAGTCAATGGACGTAGGTCAAAAAACAGGGCCACATTCAACCTCAGCTAAAACGGGTATCGTGGAATGTTGAAGAGTACACGTGTTGCAACTACGGCAGCTCACATTTCTGGAAGAAATTTTAGAACCTTAAAATAAAATAAGAAACATGACCTCTAATATTTTCAAATGTTGCATATACCAGGCAGCTACTTTGTATAGGACTTTGTCATTGTGCACTGTCTTTTCAATATGGTGGGGTTTATATACACGTCATTGCCGGCTGGGTAACACCTCCGACACACCCATCAAACCAGAGAAAATATGCTTCAAAGCCCATTGCACAATGCTTCGTACAGTTTCGGCAACGCACCACATTTTGAGGTTGAACATGCCCCAGGAGTTTTCAGAACCGGAGTTCAAAAACTGAGCTTAAAGCTTTTATCTTCGAGACAGAGGAGAAAATCAAGCTCTACTCTTACTTCAGAGATGAACAAATCCACAGCCATTTTTCCACTGTGAGAAAAAGATTTAGCACTATGGGTCAGAAAGGACATGCAGCTGTCAAATAGCAGTCAAGAAAAGGAGATACACACATCAAACAAAGGAGTAGCTGGTGCTCTCAGACACAATGGACTGACCACCACGGAGTCTAGAGCTAAACATCGCCAGATTACATGGATCATGAGAGTACGGTGGCCGAGAAAGCCCAACGCACTGCAAAGTCTCAAAACACAAGCATCAAAATGACATGACTTCCACAACATTAGCCAAATGCGCTGCAAGATCCGAAAACACAAGCATCAAAATGAGACCGCTTGCAAACCATTAACCGACCGCGCTGCAAAGTCTCTAACGCACAGCAAACACTGAAACACATGCAACTTCCAAAACACATGCAAAAAGCCTCAAAACACAACGGAAGTGTTTCCGTAGGGACACTGAAAGTGGACGGACCCATTCGAGAGCCGGCTGCATGGACCTGGACGTAGAGAAATATAAACACAAGAACCTGGCCAATAATCCGACTGAATATTGATTAATAAACAGATGAAACTTTCGCTGGAACTGGGGCTGCCTCGGCTCTACGTCCAGGTCCATGCAGTCCGCTTTCGAACTGGTCCGCTCACTTTCAGTGTCCCTCGGAAACACTTCCGTTGTGTTTTGAGGTTTTTGCATGTGTTTTGGAAGCTGCATGTGTTTCAGTGTTTGCTACGCGTTTGAGACTTTGCAGCGCGTTTTTAACTTGCAGTGCGTTAGGCTTTCTCGGCCACCGTATGAGAGACAGACAATGCCACTTCTAGGACTGAACATGGGAGATGGAAAACATCCCTGCAGATGTAAAAAAAACTGACATTAAGTCTTCTAAAAAGAATAGAAACTCCAATAAAGGCACACTAAAAAATGAGAAGTTATAAGAAGAAGCTAGAAGTCGCCTGTGCTTGAAACATACCAGGTAACAGCAGGTAAACGTCCCCAAGCACATATAACAGCTGGGATTGGATTTGGCATGGACTGGACAGGTTTCTGGATGTTACCCACATCAATGTTCAGACACTCTTCCATTAAAGAATCACACAGTTGGGCCAGATTTGGTGGATGCCTTCCCTGGCATAACTCTGAGAAGAGTTTCCTGTAGACTGGGATTGGCACAAATCCACTGTGCCACTGCTGTTGACTATGGTCTTTGGCACGTTCAAATGCAGTCACTCCTTTTAGCCAATCATTAACATCTGCTTTGGAGCGTTTTCCACACATGGAACGAGACATTCACTGCACTGTAGCACCTCTTCTCAATCTATGGATCCCGTCACTCACACCCCTCAGTTATTTGTAGCCCCATCATCCTCATGCAGCACCATCTGCAGGAGCCTGAAGTTACTACCACCTTAAACATGCAATGTGACAAATTTGTTGTCTGGTGAGCTTATGTGTTTGTTGATGCTGAGAAAAAAGTGCTATTGTGTTGATTGTATTTATAATAATTTGATTTTTAAATGTACCTCTAAATGTTTTAACTTATTTAGCACTGGACATTCCATTTAAATTCCCTTGTTCTTTAATAAAGTTAATTTAGCTAATAATTAGCTTGAATATTCCTATAATATTCTTTGAACTCATACTAACATATATTGCAAATGTTCAGGATGCTTTCTGTTACCAAGATATCATCGTGCATGTGCACTGCAAGTGCTAACCTCCAATTTGTATCAAACGTCTTGGAGTCCTGATCAAGGACCAGCTCCATCACGACTATAGGATTGCATTCATTGGAAGATGAAAGGGAAAAACTTATTACAGATCAGCACTCTAACTTCAAGATGCTTCATATACAGCCCGGGGCTCATGCAGTTTTCAGTGTGATGAGGTGTGGAGGACTGTAGGTACTCACATTCCACGTTAAGCTGCACCTGTGCTACCCTGCGTTTGATGTTCAGGCCGTTGTACGGTGCTGTTTGGCAGCGGTACGCCCCCATCATGTCTCTTGTCACGTTGGTCAGTCGCAGACGGCCATCCCGTGTCTCCACCACCCAATCGCCCGATGGCATCGGCAAGTCTTTGTTGGCACGGGACCACAGCACGGGTGGCCGGGGTTTACCGTCCACCAGGCAAACAAGTTCTGCGGTCCCACCTTCGCTCACGTTGACCATGCTCCCTCCCACTGGGACACTCAGGACAGGAGGAACGACTGGAAAAGAGAAGTGAAGGAAATGAATGTCTGGAAGGGCTGACCGTGGTGTTCAAATCTTGATCTTAAAAGACAAAAAGTAAAAGACAAAATGGCAAAGTTGAGTCTGTCTTTGGATTTGCTTCAGACTTTGTTAACCAATGTGGATTTCCATTCAAATATTCAAATATATACAAGACAGTTCAATCAATATTGACAATGAATTAGAATTTAGAACCACTGAGCCATTGTGCTTTGACCAGTTGGTATTCGTTGTCTGCATGTAACCCATCCATGCAGTAAAACACTGGCATGCACTGTAGGTTACAGTTAGCACACTTGACCAAAGCAGTGGGCAGCCCCCTGGGGATTAGGTTTCAGGTTTCAAGTTTGCAGTATTGTCTGGTATGGTAGCTGGATTGCCTACAACCTCAAGGCCCTGAGGAGAGTGGTGAGGACAGCGGAGTCCATCATAGGCAGCAAACTTCCAGACCTGCAGGACATCTACCGGTCCAGCTGCCTGAGGAAAATCTAAAAGATCCGGCTGGACTGTAGCCACCCAGCACATGACCTGTTCACCTTACTGCCATCAGGCAGGAGGCACTGCAGCATCCAGGCCAGAACAAACCGGCTAATGAACAGTTTTTACCCACAAGCCATCAGGTTCCTGAATAAGCTGTGAGCCTTTCACCAACACCACCAATACCACCAACACCACTGCACTCTGACGCTTATTATTAATAATGTTATTATTAATACTCTTATATATCACTATCCATATCGCTATGGACAACATCACTGAGTCACTTCAAACAACAGAAATAGACATTATTATAGACTCTCTTAGACTATGCTTGTCTAGTAAATTGACATATCAGAGAATTTCTACAGACCCCTCCTGTCTTTGAATATTGTGGATTTTGTGTATATTCTGTGTATTTTGTATTTATTTAATATATAACTTTTATATCTCTTTATTTTAATATGTTTAGTATGTATATAGTCTTGCCCTGCTGTAGAGTATCAACCTGAGCCTCACCACAAGCATTTCAATACATAAATGTCCTGACATGTTGTGCAAATGACAAATAAACCTGAAACCTGAAACAATTGGGGATTAGGTTCCTTGCTTAAGTGAATTTCAGTCTTCAGTAAATTGAACCAGCGACCTTACAATCACAAGGCTGGTTGGCCGAGAACTGAACCCAAGCCTCCCTTGTGGAAACTGAGAATTGTAACACTGAACCATCAATTATTAAGTAACTAAATAAACATTGTGCAAAGTTATTACTAAGGTATAGAAGCTGGTGAGACATGGGTTACTAGTAGGGCTGCCCTCTAGAAGTCGAAGAGTTGAATCGTCAGTCGGCGACCCTTTAAGTCGACTGAGACCCTTCAAGTCGACTGACAACAGTGACCTTTTTTTTTCTTCCGTAAACAGACTAAAGCTTACAAAAATGCACAAGAACTTTAAGAAAGTAAAAAGACATGTTAATAATTATTAAAGAGAATAATAAATATATATATTTAAGTTCTAGCTGGACTATGGCGTGTGGTTGCTAAAAAATTAAATTCATGTGACAACATGCACTAGAGGTTCACTGCTGAAGGCAGCTAAGGCTGTGAAGCTGAGAAACACGGGGGAGCGATGTCTCAGAGAAAGCGTGGAGGAGCTTCTGAAGAGAACCCGAACAAATTAAAGCTAATTCTGCTCTTCATTTAGTCAGACATCCAACACTGCTCCAAACAAGTGAGCTGACTTTTGTTTTAGACATAACGGCTGTTTGCGGTGAAGGAAAAACGGGCCAAAGATGTTTGTTTTATTATAACACTGTTATTTAAAACCTAAATTACAGATATTTATATTTATCTGTCTATAGCTAATATTATATTTATGAGGGATGAGTACAGTCACTTAATACGCCTGCCAAAAAACGAGAGATAATCATTTCAGCGCTGGAAATATAATAAACGATTTCAGGTTTACCATTCTTCTTCTCATCGAAAAAAATAATTTAAATATGGATTAATCTGGTTTTATTTAGCAGTTCATTATTTATGAGAGATGAAAGATGAAGGGTCCTCCTACTGAAGAAGCTGTTAGAAATTAAATTAAAAAGACTATAGACTACAAGCTATAAGCGCTAAGGTTCTATATCCTGTAACTAAAGGCTCCAGTTCAGATCGATCATCATACGCCCCGTCTCTTTTAGTTCAGAAATATGTTCCTCTGACTCTGCTGACTTTATAAATGAGGAGGACATCAGATCTGAACCATATGCAAATTGATTTACTGATTACAAGATAATGTACATGGAGAAAAACACTTGAATGAATAGTCGAATCGTCGACCAGGACGGGTGAATCCGATTCGACTGACAAAATTCTGAGTCGGGTACAGCCCTGGTTACTAAGTATCCCGAACAGGAGGTAATCAAGTACAAATGCTGATCAGATCTACATGTGTAATACAAATGCAATTCAACCAGACATGCTATTGGGAATGTACACCTACTTCAAACAAGCAATTAGCAATCAGTCAATGTGTTTTATATATTTGGACCCATCTCTGTTGCACTGTTATGATATAACTAGCATGAGTCAGGTAAGTGCTTTTGTGCTGGGTTTGAGTGGTGCTCCTGTACCAGAATGTTGTAGCATAATTATGCATGAGTCACTGAGATACCTAGCTGGTTGCCTTTCATTTTTAGTACAGTACTTTATTTGATTCATGTTATTTAAATAGCTTTACATGTGAGAAAATGCCTCAAATGATGTATATATTATAGAGCAAATCTAGCTAATAGAAAATACTTGAAATATGCTAGCATGCTAGTACTTAAGGCATGTTCACACAGTGGGTAATCTGATTTTACATTTACGGCATTTAGCTGACGCTCTTATCCAGAGCGACTTACAAGGTTAATCATATTACAGGTGGGCCAGTGTAGTGTTAGGAGTCTTGCCCAAGGACTCTTATTGGTGTAGCACAGCGTAGTCACTGAGCCTGGGATTCGAACCCCAGTCTCCCAAGTGTGATGGTAGCTACTTGGCGGGTAGTGGTGTTATCCGCTGAGCTACACCAACCGCTCCAGATTTTCTCACCAAATCTGATTATTTCAGCCATTCTTGGGCTGTTCACAATATCTTTTATTAGTTTGATTGAAATAATCGCTCATTTAAAGTTTTTGTTTAAGTTGAACAAACCTATTTCGTTTGCTTGTGATTTTTTAAGGTTGGACCATTGGTTGTGTAGGGTGGCATCACGTGAGTTCCAGCTTTCACTATAGCTGCTGGCTTTCTCGTTAAACATTTTATATTTATGTATCTGCATATGAATTAAAAAACCCCCATATCTGTACTTTTGGAGAAACTTACAAAGAGAAAGCTAACAACCAAGCGAAAGCTAATCTAGCCAGTTTAATTCAGCTAGCAAGAACATACATTTGTTTGGTCTACCAGCCATGGCAACACTTCCAGGAAGCAGAGGTTTAAACTCAACTTGCCTAATTTACTTTTTATGCCATAACAACATAAAAGCTGACAACCATTGGGAATGTCAACCACATGATGGCACCCAGATTCTAATATAGAAAATAGCTCTGTACTTGTTGTTTGCCAGTTTCCCGTTATCTTCTGTAAATCAGAAGTGGGAGATGATTAATTAGTGAAATGCCATCGATTCATTTTTCATAGAGATTTTGTGGAGGACAAGTTTTGCCCTAGGCCAAGTACGCCAACATTGTTAGTTGGTTTATATAACAGGTATATACAGTATTGAAGTACCGTCAGTCAGGGTCTGTCCCAACGAGAGTAAGAGTGAGGAACACATGGACAAAGAGTCATTCTACAAGCAGCAGCTGTGGCTTTATTGAACTCCTTAATACTTAAAGGAAGCTCATGGCGATGCATGTGAATGCCTGGCCAAACAGCATCCTTATTAGCCGCAGGGTTAAAACACTGATTCTATAGATATCCTCCACAGTCTAGAGAAGTCTGCAGGGAAGGGGAAGGGTTATAGAAGGTCAAAACTTATGAAAAGCTGAAGAAAAGGGGAAAAGAATGCAGTGCAAGTCTCCTACCGAAAAACAGAAAGCGAGAGATTAGAAGGGCTACATAAGGGAAATCCCACTATCCCAACCATCTCCCAGTAGAAAGACCACTCTCAGGCAATGGGGCTTTTTATTTTTTCAAGGAAACATCTAAAGCTGGCGGTACGCTGCAAGATTTTAGTTGAGACTACTCTGATGTCCCAGACAACTTTTCACCATCATGAGACCCCAGTTCAGTTCAACCCTAAGTGCTTCCAGGTTTCTCTGATCATTGGAAACATGTTTGATATTACCAGGAGCCTTTTGGTAGTGCTCATGTAGCCTGAGATGGTTGGCCATTGCCAACTGGCTATGGCAAAGATGGATGCCAACTCCTCTAGGCTTGTTAGAGACGAAAGGACAGTTTGATGT
>JAMWET010003064.1:105000-120000 GCA_024036415.1 Prochilodus magdalenae
GTGCTTTCAGGTGCCAATGTTCCAATGTTCTACTCCTTCCTCCCCCTCACCAACAACTTCATCCCGGTCCTGTTGTCCAGGAAGTAGGCTCTGTCCCTGTTGATATAGGTCTTGAATGCTTTAAGACCTATATCCAGGACAGAGCCTACGCCATAGACTCTTTATTAATAGTTATCCTTCAAACTGTACACCTTATATATATAATAAATATAATTTTCCATCACTTCTGGCTTTTGATTCTTTCTGGTAGGACTCTGGTGTGGTCTACCATGCACGTGGAAGCTGTCCACTCCTGGTGTTGCATGTGGGGTTATTTTGTGACATGACTGCATTGCTGTTCCTTGCTCTTTGAGTGTTTCTAATCTTTTCCAAGGGGACAAAAAGGAGTTACCGGATTAAGCTTTGGTGGCTGCCACACAGAAAAGAGGAATGGGATTCCACATGGAATTCCATCCACAATTGATCTGTGATTTGGATGGAATTCTTGTGTGTGAAAGCAAACCATCAATAATGGGACCTCCCCTGAACGAGCCCAGAACTGAAATGTGTTATCGGAATTACTACTATTATTTTCTGCATTCATAAACATGATAGTTTGCTCAAAGAAAGATTTATAGCCACATAAGTGGCAACATAAGCTTAATCATAATGGTTATAGCACTTTCGACATTATTTTCAATGACTAAATGCAGATAACAAAAACATTTTTGTGAACACTGTTGAGTTATTTGCTCTTTATAGAAGCAATTTTAAGATGACACACACAACCTGTTGAATTCATACTCCAAACAAATAGGGCGGGGCATGTCAGCAGAAAGTTCTGGTGTCCATCCCTATCATAAGAAACAAGGAAATGCACATTCCCTCCTCTTTATGTTACCAATTGTAGACCGAACCAGGCTTTTTTTCCCGGCCCTCGGACTGCTTTCCCTATGGGTTGGGTGTGTTTGCTAAAGCGTGAAAGCCTTGTTTGGGCCCAGGAGCGGTCCAGGTCATCCCTGAAAACAGTGGACTGGGGTTCACTTCCAGAGCAATGAAAGCCTAAGTAATGCTACATCAATCATTCATGCATTCCTCTGGCCAATCACAGTCCACCACCTGTCTTAAAAAGGTTTAACTTATATAGCTGTTCTGATGCTTTCAGGTGCCAACGTTTTGATGCTCTCCTCACCCCACCACCAGTAAGAAACAAGGAACAGCTACAACAATTAACAGCTGTCTACTTACAAGTCTAGAGGCAACATTGCATCAAGTTCAGCATCAAGTGTCAGAGTTCAAGAGTCAGCTCTCAAGCTAGCTCTAAGGCTAGCGCTCTGCACTGCTGTGACCAGATGTGTAATACAATCATACGATTACAAGAGACTTTCATAGTCACACCGTAGTCACAGCCACACATGCTAAGCCTTCTTCGCTGTAATCTATAATAACATAAACCTTTTCTTTTGGGGATAATATTAAAAGGAAAGTGTGTACTGTGCAGACTGCAAAGAGCTGAAAAGCCCAAGACAGCAGTCCCCAAGTCCCCCGTGTGACATGAGTCTCAGAAAGTAGTAGCATAAAATCCTCACCGCTGCTTTGCGTGATGTTGACATCCACACGGAGCTCAGGAACGCTACTGCCGGGAAAGTTGGCCACACAGCTGTAGGTGGCCTGGTCTCTGAACTTCATATCCACAATCTCCAGGCTGCTGGTGCCGGGGGGCATGTCCGGGTCACTTCGCAGCACGATCAGACTGTCTGACGGGTAGATCGGCGCGCCGTTCTTATACCAGGTGTAGTTGACCTTATCCTGCGGCTGAGCGTCTACGTGACAGGAGAGCTTGAGGTCGCGACCCATCTGGATGCTCTCGCCATCTTTGTTGGAGTCCGGTGTGATCTGGAAGGTCAGGTTCTTCATCGCTGTGGAGTGAGAGAGTAGGGTAAAATTGGGAGAGAGGAAGAATGATGAAACAGATGAAAAGAAGAAGGGGAGAATTGCAATAGGCAGAGAGAAGAAAAGGTTCAGTAATAGGAGATGAGAGCCAATGCATTACTGCAAGTGTTGTTGAAGCTGCTCTCATGGTAATTATCCATTTCTTGGTATTCCACAAGTAGAACCTACATCAACCCTTATTATAAGTTATTACCATCACTTTACTATACTTTCCGTCCGGGAAGGGGATTTTAAAATTTGTCCTCATGTTTAGCATGAGGCATAGAGCTCTGGTATGTAACCCTGACATAACCATGCCTTAACCTCCTGAGACCCGGACTTGCTTGGTGTGCAATTTTAATTTCTCCTAGCTGTTTGTGATTAGTAGGGCTAACAAGTATAAAAACTAAGCGTTGTCTCTGTACAGGAAGCTGTTTTGGCAAAAAACAATGTCCTCATATGAGGTCAAAGGGTCAACCTTTTAAAAAGTATCATGGTGCAGAGAAGCAGAAATGTAATGTCCTCATATGAGGACGCCGGGGTCTCAGTAGGATAAACTTGCCATGGCATAAGTTATATGCTGAGATTTATGAAGCTGTGAACTTGAAAAACAACAAACAGTAGTAAGCGTCCTCTAATCGATGCTGTTTTTAAATAACGTGCTCAGTCATTATTCGGTTTCATCACATGTTTAGTCAAAGCACATTTATAGGCTGGCTCAAATCAAACAAAGATGCATAAATTAAACTGCACAATTTTTTTAAATCATGGCTTTAGATAAATTCAACTCTACTACTGAACTACTGAAACTCTGAATGGTAACTGAACACCAAATACAGACAAAAAATAAATAAATAGCTTCCTGTGACTGAAACCTAATGCGATATAATGATACATGGACTGGACAAGTTTCTGTATGTAGGCCACATCACTGTTCAGGTGCTATTGGATCTAAGAATTGCACAGTTGGGCCAGATTTGGTGGATGCCTTCCCTGGCTCAAAGAAATCCTGGTAGACTGGGATTTAAGTCACTGCTGGTAGACCCATATGACCGTACACTTCCATGCACCTACAGATCCAGCTACTTCCTAACACTATGGTCCTTGGCCACGCCCACATGCTCAGTCACTCCTTTTAGCCAATCATTAACATCTGCTCTGGAGCCATTTTCCATACGAGACATGCATTGCACTGTACCACCTCTTCTCAAGCTATGAAGCAGGTTTTTATAGCCTACCCCCTTCAGCATGCAATAAGTCTATTTTTTTGTCTGAGGGGCTATTCATTTACTGAGCTATTTAGCTTTTGTGTGCACTTGTCAACCACTTCTGAACTATTGCGGGTTGTTATGGTGTTAATCCAGTAAATTGGAGGTCCTTGAACGTTTAGCCTGGGAACCCAAATGAGAGAACTGATAGCAAACTAGCACGAGTGAGTTAATAAAGTTACATTGTCTTTTTGTTTAATGCACGCTAAGGGATGCAATTTATTCTTTTTTTTAAGATTTGCACAATCATATGGTGCTCCTTTTCACTGTTCCTTGAACTACATATTTGTCGATTTACACTGAAATCAGAACATCTCAAAAACGATAACTCTGAATAGTGATGCACACGATATTCCCATAAGGACAAGACAATATCCAGTAACACTTTCTATGATTCAGGTTTCTATAATGCAGTGCATGAATAAAGACCTATAAATCATTCATAATGCTTTATAATACTTGATATAAACCATTGTATCTGTACATAAATATTCATAATCACACACATTAAATGCTGTAACAACACAGTACAAAGAATCATGGTGAAGTACAAGGTGACATAAATACACCACGTTGTAGTTATTGACATAATGCCTCATAAACGGTCTATTAAAATATATTGATATTGCCATATAGTGTGTACAAGTGTATTTTATTAATAAATTCACCCCAGTTCAAAGTGCAAACTAGCGATTCTGGTATTCATCTGTTTGGATATTCAAATTTCTTATTTATGGTTGCTATACGCTTTTATTAAGATATACTAATTCATAGATCTCACCAATAACATCACATTATGCAAAATCTGTATAGAGCTTATAAGATTCATAATGCAGTTCTAATATTGTATTCTGAAGATACTGAGGGACGTCAGAGGGCGTATGTTATAGTTTATCTATTTTATACATGTGGAAAAGCATTATATGAATGATCACAATGTTCATGACTGGGCTTTATGGTGCTTTACGTGACAGCAGCTTATGCCAAGTATTATAAAGCATATTCTTTTTGAATGCACATATAATGCATTATGGATACTGGATTTGGACAACCGATTCTGCATTACTGAGCACATTGACTCTGTCGCATCTGTACCCGAAATCCACTGGAATCTCCAAAAGCTTAGCACAGTATTTATTGCTCAGACAGCATGACAAATGACCCTGCAGGTAGGGACTGAGATTTTGGCGCCATATGCTCAGAGCCATGTGTTTAAACGAACGACCTCCTGTATTCTGCGCTGCGCTGCTGTGTGTTCCTGACGTGTAGTGTGCTCATTACCGGCAGCGGAGAAGCATCCCGAGACAACGTCCGCCCCGCACACTCGGAGAGAGCACACTGATGCTAATTACCTCTTTTCCACTCCGATTAATTGGAGTAAATAAAGATGATTAAAAGGGCTAAGAATAGCCACAGGGCTGTAATGACGGCTGGGCGTAATGCTAGTTTTTACAGCGTCTTTGCCAGAGCCTCAAGCGTTTGACATGATTACACAGGCAGCAGAGCTAATCAAAGTTCAACTGCCGCCTCGCCCTCACTCGCAGTCAACACACACACTCACACAGACACACACACATACACCTTCTCCTTGACATGGGGAGACGGACGATGTGATGAGCTTCAGCTGGCCTGAAATTCCATCAAGTGTACTTATACTTGAGTGCTCAGAGTGCCAAGCATGCCCCATGCATGGTGGGTTACCTAGATGCTTATATACACTGCTTGTCAAAAGTTTAGGGACATCTTTAAATTTGAACTTTCACTTAACCTTCTATCGGAATCCAGTATTCTCAATGATGCTTCAAAAATGGAGGCATAATACATTATAACATCAGGCCTAGGCATGTATAATTGCTCTTGTGTAGCTTATAATGACACGTATATCACTTTATTATATAGTACAAGCAAACAACATCATAACGTCGGGCTCCTTGATGCATTATATTAACTATTTAGTGACCAGTTAGCTGAACATCAATTACTCTATTACATTGTAGCTACATATAAGTCTTTCTTTAATAAATATTTCAATTCATGTTACACAGTGCTGCTTCATGCTAGCTAAGTTGCTAACCACTATTATGATGTGTCTGGATGTTATGTAGAATATATACAGGAACCTTGCTATAGAACATTAATGCATTACATCACATTATAACATTCTGACCATACAACTGTGCTGCATGGATGTACTGCTTATGACTGCTTATAAGCAGGCTTATGCCAGGCATGCATTAGAAGGTGTTAATCTGTTTGACCTGCACCAAGTTCTATATAAACACTCTATATTTCCGTTTCCTCTTTATGAAAGATTGCCGAGCATACTGAGCATTATTGTGTGCACTGTGTATGGACCTGGTTTTGGCCTTGACTGCAGATGTTCTTACTGGTTGCTGTTTTCATATAAAGCCTCAAAGCTTTGTATTAATCTAGGATGTCTGAATCATTTTGATTCACCACATATATTATTATGTAGGCCATAAAGCAGTGTTTCTTAACCCTGGTCCTGGAGGCACCCCATACTGCAGTGTAGGCGCTGCTCCCAGCACACCTGATTCAACTTATCAGCTCCTTAACAACCTGTTTCGGAGTTGCAAGGGGTGTGTTAAAGCAGGGAGTCCACTAGAATGTGCAGGGCGGGGTGCCCGGGTTGAGAAACATTGGCAACCTCTATGCATTTTTAATGAATTAAGTAAGGTTTGGTTCATATAAGATGGTTTATTACTAAATATACTTATAATATAATTATAATATAATTTTGTACATTTCGAAATTGGCTATTTTATTTATTTATTTATTTATTTATTTTTATTTTTTATTTATTTGCTGAGTTTAACTTATGGGGAAAAAGCTAATTATAGAATATAAAATCTGCCACAAATGTTTTCCAGCATGTTGTATTCAGAAACAGGCATTTTACATTAAAATGTACAGCACTGTGCTTTTGTAGAGAATGTGACGGGGTGGCCAAACCTTCAGGTAACACTCTCTACGAATCAGGTATCCATAATGCATTATAGTGCATTCATAAAGCTCTATAAAGCATTCACAATGCTTTATAATACTAGACTTTAACCTCTGTAACTGTATATAAATTTTCATAATCACACATAACATGTTGTTTTACCATTGTATAAAGCTTCATAGCACAAAGTTTATGCACCAGTGATGTTAGATATAGATATATTCTAACACATCTTGTCACTTTGTGCTTTGAAGTTTTATACTGTGGTGTTGTAACAGTTTATGGGCATGATTATGATCATTTGTGTACAGTTATAAAGGCTTATGTCAAATATTATAAAGCATTATGAATGCTTTAAAGACATTTATGAATGCACTTATAATGCATTATGGATACTAGATTCATAGAAAGTGTTACCAACTTTATTATTGTAGGTGAGCATGGGTGCAGGAATGAAAGGACTCATAGCAGTACACTGTGAGTGGCTTCAGTGCTGGACATGCTTATCTTAACTTACATCGAACTATGAGGTTGACGTTCCTCCTGGCAGGGTTGCCCACGTTGTTGACGGCGGTGCAGTTGTAGAATCCCGACTCAGCCGATGTGACTGAGCGCAGGGTGAGTGATCCACCACGGACAACCGAACGACGCGGCAAGGGGTCAGGATAACGGGACCAAGTCACTGTTGGTGTTGGAAAGCCTGCTGTCACGTCACAGGTCAGTGTGACATCCTGCCCTGGGTCCACCACATACGTCTCATTCACAGACAGCTTTAGAGCAGGTGGAGCTGAAAAGGAGGGGTGTAAGATAAGAGGAATAAGACAAGGGAACAGCTCAGTCTGTATACTGCCATTCTAAAGTGGTTCAAACACTGGAATCATTGGAATCACAGTTTAATTTCCATGGTTCAAACTGTAGCCTTCAATCCCAAATTCCAGAATGATTAACAGCTAATGTAAATAATCATTCTGGAATTGGGTACTGAATGATGAACAGAGCTGGGAATTAACTAATATCACTGTAAAAGGTGTATAACCAAGAACAAAAGTAAAAACACATAACCAGATTATCCCATGATTAAATGTCATGACAGTCAGCTGGACTAAATATCAGCTCTAAAAGTGGCTCTCACTTACTTAAATATTGAGTAAAACTTTCAGTGTGTCTAATTAACATGATTTAAAACTATTTAAATCTTATTATTACAACAAAGATACATCTATTAACTAATGTAGTAATTAAATTAATGAATGATTGTATTGAGCAATCATAACCCTTACTAAATGCTTAAGTAATGTTTTAAATAATAAATAAAAAGCACAAATGAATGATTGACTGAAGTCTACCACCATTTCAAATCTTATTATGTACCTTAAACCACTTTATAAAAGCTTAAGAGTGCAATGTTTATAAGGGTTTTCAGGTGCATAGATAAAGTGAAGTATATATTGGTTATTAAATATTTTATTAAGTACTGCAATTATAGAGCAGTTCTTAAGAGACAAAGGTAGACAACTTTACAAAAAGAGTCAGAATGAACATTAAATAATTAGTAAGGCTTAATCAATAGACTCAAAAGGAACCATATATGTGTGTGTATATATATATATAAGCATATAGGCATTCCGTATTATAAAGAATTATAAACTACAAAAAATTAGTTAATGATTAATTGCAACATTATTATTAACTAGCTTTACCTTTAGTGATGCTTAGAACTCTCTTAAATACTGTTAATGGATGCCCCCTTATTGTATTATTACCCTTTATTTTTGTATACAGAATAACAAAAAACTATTAATATAACATCTGATTCCATGTACTGTGCGAATTCTGAAGTGCTGACTGTGAGGTTATAACAGGTAACAGTGTGCACACAGGTGCTGGGAGAGCAAAAAGACTAAGCACACCAAAGAACATTAATTCTTCTGTAATTTAGTGATTGGAAAGAGAGAGAATGGAGAGAGAGAGAGAGGGATAGAGAGAGAGAGAGAGAGAGAGAGAGAGCAGTTGTAGAGTGATCACTCTGCTAGCACACTTCAAATTCAATATAATTTTTAAGTCCTGGGATTTAACGCTCCACATAACGGGGCTAATCCCATATCCTGATCCAGACCAGAAAGGGTGAGTACATGCTCGAGAATTTTTCACTCTAAACTGAGGAAATGAGGTGACTCCTGGTTACCTTTAGGGGCAAATCTTGTGAAATATCTCAACAAGGTTTAATGACACCCCTTAAAGTCATCAATGGTATCATCATCAAGAGTAAATCATAACAGCCCTGCTGTAGCATCAGCACTGTACTAAGGTTTCTAGTTATCCCAGGCATTTAGTTGCTGAGACTTCTCTGTCATTTTTTTAGGTTCTCTGGAGCAGTGCCGTAGAAGAACCAATTCTATTTCCCTAAAAACCTTCCAAACTAAAAAAAAAAAAAAAACAGAAAACACTTTAATGTAAACAAGATGTGGGAGTGTGATGAGACTTTCCAAATACTGTCGATTTTTACCAGTTAAAGGTTCTTCCTAAAAATGAATGCCAAGAACTCATTAGGAATCTTTATATTTAACTATGTAAAAAAATAACATTGGGAAAATCAACAGAATGCATTGCCACAACAAACCCTGCTCTATAGCTGTAGGTGTTCTGTCTATAGTCAGATATATAGGCAGATAGGTATGGGTACAGCCTGTTTGGCATAAACAATAACATGGCACAATATCATCATCTATAAAATGGAAATTTTACAGGAGAGGGCAAATCCCAGTTTGATTCTAATGTAAGTCAATGGAGGCAGACCTTCTTCCAAGCGTTTTGGGGTCATTTCTGTTGGTCCATCCAAAACCCAAATTTACACAGTGTAAACAGCAGCTGCTGTGTTTAAATGATACATAAAAGCAAAAAAATGGAGACAGAAATGGAGATTCATGTTTTTGGGTTTGTTTTGGACCAAACACACAAAAAGTGTGTCAAACTCCAAGTCCAAAAAATAAGAAGATCAGCAGAAATGACACAGGCAGTTACCGAAGACAGAATGTGCTTTTGAGTGTGGTCTTATGCAAAGTGTTCAATAAGAGATGCATCCAGACGAGGCTCTCGTTTTTATCTGAAGAACCTTTTAATGCTGCTGACAGAGTTTTATCTGGGGTTCTCAGTAGAGAGGACTCGACCAGAAGGGATGAATGAAAAGGTCCCTTTTCTAGGCTGCCATCAAAAGCGGATTAAGTATCAAACCTTTGGTTTTAGAACTTTTGATGATGTGGTGGTGATGCTGAAGACCTGCCCATACAGCACATACTCAAAGAATACTGGCTCTACAGTCGAAGAAGACACAAACACAAGGTAGAAAACAGCTTCTTCACTATACGATTGTCAGCTTCCCAGTATTTTATGTTTATTTACAATATTACTCTAACAGAAATACGGTTTTAAACAATGTACTAGCATGTGAATTAGGAGAACAAGCCTGCATGTGAATTAGCCATGCACAAGAAAGTAAAATATCCTATGTAATGTCCAAAAATGCTTTTAAGAAATATGAATGAGTCCACAGAGAAATCTTTAAAGCTGCAATGTGGACTCAGAGACCTCTCTGATGGAAACATCTAAATGCATATTGCATATGATATAAATGATGTGTATGTGTGTGCGTGCGTGTGTGTGCGTGTGTCTGCGTGCGCGTGCGTGCGTGTGTGTTTGTGTGCGCGTGCGTGTGTGTGTGTGCGTTTGTGTGCGCGTGTGTGCAGGTGTGTGTGTGTGTGCGTGCGTGTGTGTGTGCGCGTGTGTGTGTATGCGCGCGCGTGCACCCGCGTGTGTGTGTGTGTGCATGCGTGTATGTGTGTTTGTGTTTGCGTGTGTGTGTGTGCTTGTGTGTGTGTGTGTGTGTTTGTGTTTGCGTGTATGTGTGCTTGTGTGTGTTTGTGTGCGTGTGTGTGTGAGAGTGTGTGTGTGTGCGTGTAAGAGTGTGTGTGTGTGTGCGTGTAAGAGTATGTGTGTGTGTATGTGTGTGTGTGCGTGTGTGCGTGCGTATGTGTGTGTGTGTTTGCGTGTATTTGCGTGTGTGTGTGTGCGTGCATGTGTGTGTGTGCGTGTGCATGCACGTGTGTGTGTGTGCATGCGTGCGTGTGTGCGTGTGGGTGTGCATACGCGTGTGTGTGTGTGTGTGTGTGTGAGTACGTGTGTGCGTGTGTGTGTGTGCGTACGTGTGTGCGCGTGTGTGTGTGTGTGTGTGTGTGTGTGTGTGTAGTGTTAATTTTTATTTATTGCTATCTGGAAACTGTAATGCTAAGCTAGCTGTCTACAACTACTAGACCAAAGCTAAATGCACGTACCGTACAAATCTGTGTCATGTTAACCAGCACAACAACAACAGTAAAAGACATCTGCTATTTAATTATTAATTATAAGGTCATATGTATTCCATCATCAGTGTCATGTCGTTTTTGCACTTCACACATCATACATCGTATGTCTGATCAGACGATATGAAACTGACAGAGTAAGTACTGGTGAGAGTGAATACTGAGATGCAAACAAACAGTCTGGAAGAAAGTTTCGTGCTGCTTCTGGCCCACAGCTAGTGGGAAAACAATACCTCCCCTCGCCTTTAGTCGGAACACTGAATTTCATAAACGCCCCGGTGCCACAAAGCAGAGCAACCTAAAAATCACAGCTAGGACGGCGAGAGACGACGCGTGGAGACTGTTATGAAGGATCTCACCTCAATGATCAAGGGACAAAAGGACAGAGAGAGAGAGAGAGAGAGAGAGAGGGTGTGTGTGAGAAAATAAGAAAAAGAGGAAAGAGGCTGGGCTTCTGCCAGGAACAGACAAAAAAGGACAAGTCCAGAGGGACATTAATCTTCCGCGTGTGGTTTGGAGGTGAACTCACATGAGCCTGAAGCTCCATCAGTACAATATCCAACACCCGAACCACACAAACGTGCAGAAACACCACACGCCCTGCCCCAGCATGCAAACGGAAAGCTAGAAACCAATAAAGACCAGTCATCTGCAAAAACCTCCTCTAAATGAAGACTGCTCATGGAACCTACTGTGACTTCAAGGAGTGAGAAAGAATTGACGCCAGGCATGCTAGAGTAATTTCACCAGAGGTCGAAGTTCAAACCAATTAAAACCGACCCACATACAGCGCTCGTTCTGAGCAGCATCCTCCTAAAGAGCATCAAAACTATGTTAATCAGTTATAACTATTTTGGCAGATGTTTTAAGAGGGCTCAGTGCTGGAATAGGAAATAACCAGTCTTTTTGACGTTTATGGAAAGTGATAAAAAATACAAATATATTCAGATTCAGACATGAAAGACCTAAAGTGGGTTTAAAATGGTGGGTTGGTGGGTAAAGTGGATTGCTAATTTGAGCGATCTTAAAAAAAAAAACTCGGTAAAAAACAAAAACGATGTTGGAGTTGACTGCATTAAAGCAGCGAGAATTTATATCTTATTCATCTCCCAAGAAATTTAGAAGCTATTCTCACACATTAGGTAATTACGCCTGGAAATATGTTGCTCGTTCTGTCATGAATGATAAAGATTATCCCTCCATTTCAGCTGTTTGTAATGTGTCCTTGTGGATTTGCCCTTTTCCTGTTATAACTTCCTGGCCTTTATATTCATTTTAATAAACCTCTGTCAACTTAGTCTTAATATTTTCAGTCCTCAGTTATGAGTGATCATGGGCTGGCCAGAAAGTCACCTGCTCGATTCCCTGAGCCGACAGGACATGACTGATATGCCTTTGAGCAAGCTTCCCAACTGCTCCCAAGGTGCTATGAATAGTGTGCCCACTAACCCCTAGTGTGTGTGGTCACTAGTGTGTATGTGGGTGTTTCAGTGCATGAAAGGGTTAAATCTGGAAGCACAGTCTGCAAGCACAAGTGGTCAATGTTTCTAAATTTTAAAATGTATGTGCTGAAGGACAGTTTAATAGCTGAGTCCTGGACTTAAACAACAGAACCTTCCAGAACATGACTAGTTTAACATTTAGAACCAGTGGCCTACCAATCACAAAGTTGGTAAGCTAACCTCCGGACCTTCTGTAGTGATACTAACAATAAGGCTAAGTTGACGGAGATATACAGGGGTTGGACAATGACTCATGGCTAAATTGGACCAGCCTGGTGGCCAATCTTCATTAATTGCACATTGCACCAGTAAGAGCAGAGTGTGAAGGTTCAGTTAGCAGGTAAGAGCACAGTTCTGCTCAAAATACTGCAATGCACACAGCATTATGGGTGACATACCAGAGTTCAAAAGAGGACAAACTGTTGGTGCACGTCTTGCTGGCGCATCTGTGACCAAGACAGCAAGTCTTTGTGATGTATCAAGAGCCACGGTATCCAGGGTAATGTCAGCATACCACCAAGAAGGACGAACCTCCACCAGCATCACGTAGTGACCTGGCCACTATCCTGCAAGAAGAATGGCTTAAAATCCCTCTGACCACTGTGCAGGACGCAGTATATGTCATTCCCAAGACGAACTGACGCTGTATTGGCCGCAAAAGGAGGCCCTACACCATACTAATAAATGATTGTGGTCTAAAACCAGGTGTTTCAGTTTCATTGTCCAACCCCTGTATATGAATACAGAAACTGGCAGCTGATCCCTCACATCAGTTCAGCTAAGACAGGAAAGGGCGACTTTCAGGAAGATATCAGCAGTCAAAGCCAAAGTTAATCAAAGTTACAGGAATGAAGTCTGTTGCTTAGTGTGCAAGCTAAAGGCTAAACTAGCATCACAAAAAGAGAACAAAAAGTAACATACAGTCCAGTGGTGGACAGTAGCTACGTTGCTGTACTTAAGTAGTTTTACTGTGTGTCTGTATTTTAGTAAAGTATTACTATTTTGGAAGACTTTGTACTTAAACTCCACCACATTTCAACTCTATTTTTTTACTCCACTAGATTATACGAGTTCCTTTAGGCTCATGGGTGCATAAAAACATAACATGTCAAAACGAAACAAGCTTATTCATGAATTCTTAGCATTAATGGAAATGTCCATTTCAGGCCTGGACTACCTCAAGGACCACCTGGAGTGTCAGGTAATCCAGGATGGTGTCAGTAAACAGATTAAACATATCGTTCCCAATTTTGTGGGTAAATAGACCACAATATAAAAATACATACACATGCACTTGTGACTGGTGAGGGTCTTTTTCTGCATTCATACAATCACTGTTTCATTTCATAATAAATGTGTTTTGGCTAGTTTATGTTTATGAATAGAGACCTACAGATGCAGTAAGTAAAGGAAAACTAATTAGTGATGCTGTTTAAAGCGGATTTTTAATCAAACTTTAACTAAATTTGCAAATAAATAATTCTAGCTAGCAAGTTCTAGCCAATGGAAGCTGTTCTCCTTCAGTGTTCTGTGCTTATGATCTTTTGAATAGACATCAGTGTTAAAGACTGGTGGACATGCATGCATTGCTTGATTAGCTGGTAATCCCATCTTGGCCATTCGGGTTGACAGGAATACCATCATTTCAACATTCAAGCTGGACTTTATGTGGCCATCTACATAACGGCTTGCTGGCTAGCAAGCTAAGGGCTGTGTTTTGCAACAGCAATGAAAGGTAGGCACTGAATCAAGCTGAAGCCAGACATATCAATTACACTTACTGTCAAAAAACTGATGCACAAATATCTGCACCCAGAGGGAGCCAACCGACAGGAATGAAACTTGGTGGGTAGGTTTGACGTCACGAGACATGCAAATAATTCAAGTTCTGACCCGACAGCCACGACTGCAGACATTCTGTGAGCAGTGTTGCCCTTCATGAGCCATCCTGTTAGTGCAAGCATCAATGGCAGAAGGCAGCACGGCGCAGGACAACATATACACCGACTGTTATGATCACTGTCCTTAACACCACGCCAACATCGCCAAAGACTGCAATGGTGTTGTGCCAGAGTGTCATAGGGTGACTTAGAATGGCAGTGGGTCATCTTCAGTGACGAGACCCACTTTTGTCTTGGTGGAGACAACCAACGAATCCATGTGTGGAGGAACCATGGTCAGCACCAAGATGAACAGTTCTCCTGTGTCACACGTCCAGAAGGCCTGGTGTCACTCCACCTCCACCCCTACCACAATCTGCGGGAAACGAGTGGGAATATTCAAGTCGCATGGGATGGATTATCTTAGGACACCATTAGGAACCTCTACAACTCCATGTCCACACGTCTGGCATGTTGCGTTAGCAAACATGGCGGCCCAACACCATACTGAGAGACACTACTTCTGTATGTATTTCCCATCTTCCTTCCCACTAGCACTGCAATCCCACACTTCCTTCTGGGTGCACCTATTCTTTTGATGAGTGTAGGTAGTATTTGACATTTGCATTAGAAATTTGGCTAGCTAATAAGCTCTATTAGGCCAGCCTGGCAGAGGGCAAGTGCACTTCTATTAAAAAATCCCAGTCTCGCTGTTCTGCGGGTGGCTTCCTGTCCAGCATAGGAGTGGTGGACTTCTGAGTTGAACAGTATTGAAGTAGAGGATTAGAGTCTTATATGTAAAAGCACCTGGGAGCTAACAGCCTGATCTAAACTGCGAGGTTATAACAGGTAACAGTGTCCAAAGTGGAGGTGGGTGATCGTGAGGTGAGTGAAGTGATGGGAAAGGTTGGAGAGTAAATAAACTAATGGGTATTAAGCAAATGAATCTTTTCTAATTTAGTGATGAGAGAGTGAGAGAGAGAGAGAGAGAGAGAGAGAGAGAGAGAGAGAGAGAGAGTGAGAGTGTTACTCTGAATTGTGTGATCAACCTGCGACTGCACTTCAATTTACTACGGTTTTCAGCCCCTCAATGTAGTCAGGGTAATCCCATATCCA